>JARVGV010000673.1:2693561-2708161 GCA_031762435.1 Hypsolebias longignatus
CAATGTGTCAGCCTCATGGACAGAAACTGGAAGTTGGTTCCACAAGAGAGGAGCCTGAAAACTGAAAGATCTTCCTCACATTCTGCTGTTGGAAACTCTAGGGCAGGGGTCTGCAACCTGCGGCTCTAGAGCCACATGCAGCACTTTGGTTCCTCCACAGTGGCTCTTTCAAGCTTTGACTACAAGTAACATAAAACAGAAGTTTATTGGTTATCATACAAACAAAAAAGGACTAGTTTTAGCTGTTTTCATGTAATTTTTTTGGGGTAAATGCTCACTTTAGCTTTTTGCTTTATTTCTATACTTGATTTTTCCCCACAATAATAATAAAAAAAATACATAGGTCTGCATAGCTCGTAGTTTTGTTTTGTTTTTTTTAATGTACAACACTTTCCCCACCTCTTTATGAAAATCTGGTTATTCCATTTGTCTTAAATTGTAATATCAATAAATATTAAAAATAATGATATATTTTAGATTTATAATGTCACCACTACTGGCCACAAAAATCTCCTCCAACAAACAAGAGTGGAGATATTGTGTGTCATCAGCACAACAATGAAAAATTAGCCCATGCTGTTTAATAGCATTACCTAATGGAAGCTTATGCAAGATAAAGAGTATTGGTCCAAGCACTGAACCTTGAGGAACTCCATGACTAACTTGGTGTATGATGAAGATTCATTATTTACATTTACAAATTGGAATCAGATAAATATGATTGAAAAGTCATTTTACATTGCAGCAGGTATTTATCAGAGGCTCATAATTTTTTTTTTTTTTTCACTTAGGAGCAACTATGGTATGTTTTGTTTTTGAATGTGTTAAGAGTTTGTATGGTTGAATTGTTGTTTGACTAGACATGTGGCCACCGATTGATTATCAACCAGTTCTATGGTTGTTCTATGACTGATGTCTTGGTTGAAATGAACTGCTGTGTGTTCAGCTGCAACTTAATTGTGTTCAACTTTAATGCTGGCGTACGCTCAGCTGCAGCCATGTTATTGCGCTCGTGGTCCATACTTCCTAAGCCCGTATCCAGTTATAGATTCAACCTGCAGCACAGAGTGTGTGTGTTAATAGGAGAGGGCTCTGTGAGGTGGGCTGTGAGGCCATTGTGGTCTCCACGCTCACTGGTTTTCTTTGTGCCACGACAGCCTGGTGATACTGTAACAGCCAGCGGCAGAAAGAAGCTGTCTGTCGTCGAGGCGGCTGGGGATACTTGTTTGACCTGCCCTTCCAGGGGGCCGTGGAGAATAGAGAGGCAGCTGGTAGACTTAACAGGAAATGCAATGGTAACAGTGTCAACAGCTGTCCTCATGGCCACGCAGGCCAAACGGCCAGCAACAAGAGGCAATATAAAAAGCTAAATGTTTGGATAGCTGCGGGGATTTGCTTCATACTGTATCTTTGTTTAATGATGCAATACAAAAATGAGTGCCTTTGTTTGCCTTCTCATTAGAGCTTTATGCTCAAAGCTGAGTCATTTCACAGGTGATGACAGCATGCACGCCTGTAAATGTTAAGTAAACAACAGAAAAACAACAGCTGAAGAGGAACAGACTTCAGATAAAGACAAAGAGCCAATGCTCTGATGCACAGAAGGATCACTGAAGGCAGTTATATTCTACATTAATCTTTACGCAATAAAAAAAACGTAACAATTCCAATGCACTGCACAGTTTTCTAAAGGATACAGCTTCTTTGGTTCCTATATTTTCCATCTACCTTTTCATTACTTCATTCATTTTCATTATCCACTACTTTTTTCTAGCATTAACCACTGCTCCACCGTGCCGCCTGAATGTATTCTAATGAACTTAAATTTAGGTCAAGATGACTCCCTGAGGAACCAATAAATCACAGTGTCACCTTTGCCGCCTGATCCCTCTTGCTATCAGTAAGTTGGAGTGTCCTTAGCATTCTTTCACTTCCTCTGCTCCTTGCTTGACCCCTCCATTCAAACAAACCGCCTGTCAGCAGCTCAGCGACAGGTACGACAGCTCCAGCTCCACGTGAGGAGTGATCCCTTCCAAAAAGTAACACTCTCCCTGCCCTCGACTTTCTGTCTCCAGGCTCCCTCTGCCTCCCCTGTCTCCCACAAACTGCTCAAGCCTCTCGCTGACTCTTCATGCTCCCATCATATTAAAACTGGGTTGTAATTACCGCATGCGAGCTACGCTATTTGATGATGGAATTTGTTTTTAGTCCGTTCCTAAATTCCTTATGAGACTCATCAAAGAAGGAACACTGAGGGTAGGAAAATAAGTTTTAGTTTGGAAAATTAGAGTCTTTATTTGAGCCTTAGTTACATCCAATTTTCCAGGAGCTTAAATTCACCCTTACCGGATCATTGCTGGACATACATTTTTGAATCTTGTGGTATTATCTACCATTTGCTAACTTTAATACCTTGCTGGGATTGGTTTGCCTTAGAGCTTAATCTGTGTCAGACTTGAGGATTTAGAGCTTCTTTTATGTACAATTCTCTACTTTAATATGAGAGATTCATTGGGGTCATCCTGAAATGAACGCAGCCATTAGTTTACATTCTTCGTCATCATTAGATGAACAAATATCAATGAGATTACCTCATAAGCCTCGGGAAGATCCACCCCACGACCCCACCGCTGCTGAGCCCTCAGATATGGAGGAAGTATTAAAGGACTATTTCAGTTTGCAAAATCCAAGCTGTGAAATAGTCTGAGTTTTTCTGGGTGAATTATCCAAGATCTCTTTCATGTCGCAAGAGCGACAGAGGCGCTTTCTTGTTGGGAGAAAACATGGCTGTGATAATCGTAAAGAGGAAGACCAACAGACAGGAATCTGCTTTCAATGACCTTAAATACCTTATCTGTACCTTTGAAGCCCGAGTGAGGTGATTGGCAGGTCAATTTGTGATGGTATCGGTGGATGTACTTGCCGCTTTTAAAGCTTTTTGCTACAGATAAGACTGCTTAATATGAAAACTGTCACAATTCATCCACCTTTTTATCAACATACATTTCCTCATGGAATCATCAATCCAGTCACCTGTCATAAAAGACGCTAAGATTTATTTCCAGCTATCCACCCTTCTGTGATTTCACTTTATGGAGATTATCCCGTACTGTGAAGCAGTTGGGATTATTTGTTGGGCATGTTAAATCAAAGTTAACTTTCCCTCCCTGAACACTGCGTGACAACAGAGATAGAGAAAGTGAGCGAGATACCCAGACTCGGCATGTGGATGTTTTCACCGTGTCCTCTCTTTGTCCGGTCTGCTGTCAAATCCATCACGTCCCATCCGCTCTCAGTCGGCAGCTTCCTGTGCAAATTAACAGACTCAGTGGTGAACGAGATTCCAATTTTGAAGCAAAGTGTGCAAATTAGCGATGTTTTTTTAATAATCAAGGCCCAGTGCTCAGTGTAAAGGCAGTCGGGGCCGTTGTTGTAGACAGGGCAGGTGCAAATTTATTCCCTAGGGAAGCGCTGCAATTTCTGTTCTCCAGCCAAGCCCCATCCTCAACCTAATCAGTGCCCAGCTTGAGAAGTGTCCACATTTTGTCACTGTCTTGCTGGGAGACACTGCTGAGAGCAGTCAGAAGTTTTTCATTGTTTGAGAGCTTCATTTGTAACATTTCCATTAATGGTGGCTACCATGCAAATTCACCCAACGTTGGAATTTTGGTCATTATATTTGTGGGACAAACGTATTACTTTATTGTTTTCATGTCTTCTCTGTGGAGATCTGTTAGGTGTGATGGTAGGTGTCTGTTGTCCTGACACTTTCTGTCAGGCCACTCTACCTTGCTGCAGGATACCTTCAGGGTACCTCATGGGGTGACACCTGAAGGTTTTAACCCAGTATTTGTAAAAGTGACTGAGTTGTAACTTATGACTTGTTTGCTAAGGTCAACAAGCTCTAACGATTACTTTCTGAAAGTTTCTTATGTCTAATGGTTCATGAGAAATTTTGCTAAACAGACCAAAAAAAAAAAAAAAGGGAACACATGCAAACACATGCAATTACATTATCCCCTGCCTGGGCAGAAGGCAATAAAAAACAATAAATAAATAAATAAATAAACTAATAAATAAATAAATAAATAAATAAATAAATAAATAAATAAATAAATAAATAAATAAATAAAGTTTGTGTTTTGAGCTTTTAGTTGATGAAACATGGCTTTCGTGACAGAGGTCAATTTGTCTGATTTTACCATTAAAATAAATTATACCAAATTAAACAAAAAAAAAGAATGGGGGGTACAGATGGAAGAGCTGCTGCTTCTCAACGAGAAGGTTGCCGGTTCAAATCCCGACTGCAGGCCTTTGCATGATCTCTCCGTGCATGCGTGTGTTTCCTCCCACAGACCAAAAACATGCACGTTAGACTGATTGGTAACTCTAAATTGTCTCTAGGTGAGAGTGAGAAAGTGAATGGTTGTTTGTCTCGTTTGTCTCTATGTGTCCCTGTGATGGACTGGAGACCTGTCCAGGGTGTCCTCTACCTCTCACACAGCGATGGCTGGACTTGGGCACCAGTGACCCCCGTGACCCCAAAAAAGAAGAAGTGGGTAATGTATGGATGGATCGAAGAGTTGAAATTATTTGACATTTTAACATTTTGAAATGGGTGTAAACTGAAACATAAAATATTTTCTTAATTTTTAACAACATTTTTGGATTTGGCCTGTTTCTCTGTGGGGGCTTGAATCAGCTGCAGAGTAGCCTCAGATAATGAGGCGTCTTTAATCATGGAGACAGTAGTTTGAGTTGTTTGCATCTCATTTGAAGCATAGAGAACGGGGTGGGCCGTGTAATTACTGTGATACAAAATATCTGAGAGCTTCCTGTTTGTTGGAACTGATCCTGATTCCTTACTAATCCTGACAGGAAGTGACAACAGACTTTCTCTGATCTGCACACTGCAGAACAAAGACAAAATAATAATACTTAGAATTGTATGATGCAGATTAATATTTTTATTTCCTGCTTAAAGTAGAAGCTAAACGATTTTTTTTTTATTTCTTATTTTTTTCCTTTTTGGTATTTTTTTGAAAATATGTATACAGTACAGTAACTAAAAAAAATTGTTAAAATGTTGACATATATTACTTATACTTTATGAAAGTTTTTAAAATGCAGCTCTTGACAGCGCTGTGTGAACATTTCCGATCCTTATCAGCAACATTCACGCTGACAGAATAAAGATGAAACGGAGTACATCAAAAATAGAAATCCTTCAGATTGTGAGCTAAAGTTGACTTTGACTCAAACCAGGCTCTGACTGAAACTGACAGGATGGGATTCTTGTCAGAAAAAATCAGTCTAAGATGCATTTCTGGATAGGTGACTGGTGAAAACAAAGATCTTTCAGTGTCTCACACACTCATTTCATACGACACCTCAAGACCGTATGAAAAACAAATCATTATTTGTGCGATGCTTACTTAAACTTGGTCACTTTAAAAACATCTAAATCATCATCATGCTATAATGATGTCAGAATTCATCTTTATAAATTTCATTAATTTACATTTCGCAAATACCTCCCTTAGGCCATCCAGTTATTTTACTTTTTCATCATTTCTATGTTTATGACCTGCATAGACAAAATAAAACTGAAATTTTCCATAGCTCCATCTGATCATTTGCATCTAAAATGATATTCGACATTTGTTATTCCATCAATCAATACCATCTCTTCCATTCTCTGTGTGCATAATCTCAGAACCTGCATGCAAAGCGCTTAACAATAACATGTATGTTATACAAGAAGCCATATATCATTCTTGGACGCATTTACATCCTGTTAACAATTTCTCGGGGCAGATTAGAAGGCGCTGAGACAGCAGCCCAGATCCCATGAGAGGGGGGCTTTGGGAGCTGATAAGACCAGCCATCGGAAGGCAGGATTAATACATTTGACCAGGACACATGGACGCTCTCTGATTATTCCAGCAGAAAAACGGCCCCTGCATGATTAAACACAGCCCGAGTGCGGACAGGAAGGCATAGGGATACGGAGATAACCCGTTTTATTTATGCAAACGGTTAGTCTGGCAGATCACATCTGAGGATTGTTCACCCTACAGGGGTGAGGGATCTCACCAGGGGAGCTCGCTGCTGATCACACACACGGCTGCTTTAGCTGTCACTTCTCCACCGTGCCTGTTCCCTCTGAAGGTGGCTCAAGCTTCACTGAAATATTTTATGTCATAGATGTCACAATATGAATGTGTAATTCAGCAGACGTTTGTTTTTGATGTCATTGTACAAAACACACACACAAAAAAAAATACAGTATTGCTCTACGGTCAAATGCTATGTACCGTAATTTTCACTGTATAAGTCACAGTTTTTTGCATAAATTAGCATGCCTGCAACTTATGCAGAGAAGCAACTTATTTATGTTTTCTCTCCTATATTTATAATACAACCCAATTTTTGTCTGCAATCAGACAATTTCATTAATTTTGACAAAATATTGAACACTACCATTTGCAGCCTCTAGAGGACCCTCGACTAATATAGCAAGCCAAGTGTCTCATTAATAAGTAAAAGTGGCTATTAATGAGACACTTGGCTTGCCATACTAAGCCACATTCGTCTCGTTCCGGAACTCCTGCAGCAAACGTCAAATCAGCTGCATTTCACTGTGCCGCCCACGTGAAATGCAGCTGATTTGACCATTGAAGTGCATTTACTAAGTAACCATTCAACTGAGACACACCTTTACTATAATGTCAGGCAAACAAATAATTGTTTTAGGTGATTATCATGTTAAATTTTGAAGAAATACCCAGTGAGTCATCCCTCTGCGCACTCCCGCAGCCACAAATTGGCTTTTGAAATGCAGCTGATCTGATCATCAAAGTGCATTTATTAAGGAAAAGTTAGACTGAGACACACCTTTCATATAATTTCAAACAAATAATTGGTTTTAAGTGTTAATCTTGTTAAATTCTTGTTAAAGTCCTCCCGTGCACGCTCCCACGGCTGTCATTTGGCAGCCAATCCATTTTTGGCACAACACCAGCCCACATTTCCAGGTTGTCAGGGGTGATGCGTAATAGATGCAACATGGCGAAGCAATGTTTTTTTTTTTTTCCCACTTTATTAGACATATTTGAACTGATGCGACACGTATGGAGGCATGTGCAGTATTTGGATTTAAAAGATTTAAAATCTTGCTTTTTAAAAAAAGTCATCTGACTTCATCGATCATAAAATTAAAAATATATATATATTTTAGATTTATATTATTATAAACTATTCCTATAATAAAACAAACCCTTTTCTCTCAGTTTGACCTCTGCAGCTTCATCCTTAACAAGGACTTCAGTAAGTTTGAACATTTCTGTAGGTCACAGAAGATTCTGTACACAAGACTTTTGCAAGATGGGATTACCTAATTAACTTCTTTAAAAACGTTGCACTCATTATGGATTGAATTCCATCTGATTGTTAGAGAGTGCTTAATCAATTAATTGTGTTAATGACCCATTAATGATGGTGCACAAGGAATTCTAATGAGCCTCTTTAATTAAATATTATCTCACTGTTTAATCAATGAGTTTAATTATTCACATGATATTTCGGTGGAATCAATTTGGTCCTGGGTCGCTGCGGCAAACTGCTGATTCTGAGCTCCTGTGATGATTCGTCATGGAACTGGTCGTTCAGCTCAAAATCTTCCTTTAATCACGCAGGCTATAAAGCCTTTGGCACAGATCCATATGTTTTCATGTGTGAGAGTAATTCTGATCATTTTGATATCAATTTTAATTGACCCCGAGTCACAGTTTACATCTGTCTGGGAGACGTGTTTTAATTAGGGAGATGAGAAAGTTGCAATTACATCGCCTCAGTCTCAGAGTGGCCTTTGCCATTAACAGAGACAAATAGTAGGATCCCACATGTTGGACAATCTACCTGTCATTTTGTCATTACTCAGTGTGCAGGATTAAGTCACTGTCAGGCTTTTAACACTTAGGCTCTGGAATGTACAAACTTTATGGATAAGCTGAAAGCTGCAAAGTCAATCTGCCTTTGTGTTTACAATAATTGCTGTTTTTGTGCAGAAAGATGTCCACAATACATGCACGTGTTTCTCTAATTGTTACCACCAAGTTTCTCTCTGTGGAGTCCCTGAACCTCTGCTCTTCCTCTCCTCCCTCCTTCCCTTCTTTTCTCCGCAGCAAACTGGAAGACCTCAGTCATCATCCTCATTTAAGCTTAAATTTGGTGGGATCAAAGGTGGCCAGCTGGGCGGGGGAGGGCAGCAGATGGTTGCGTGCTCACGGGGGGACCTTGCAAAGGCCCTTCAGGTTTTAACACCTCCTCTCCCCTGGGTGCCCGGGCGGGGGGGATCCGGCTCGGGGAACCTACCTGAGCTCAGTGGCATGGCCAGCAGGCTTCCAATGCACCGCCCCCTGCTTGGCTCACATATGGTGCCAGCCATGGGGTCCTTGAGCTGGAGCTCTGACCTGAGGAAAATACACAGTGGAAGGGCAGAGGAAGGTAAGCCTCACTCATTAAGAGGAGTGCAAGGAAACAAGTCTGTCCATGAACTAAACAAACTGTAATATGGATGAGACAAGAAACGGTGCACGCTGATTTTATCAAAACAAATTGTTAAAATTACGGATATGGATAAAATGTAGAAAACAGTATTACAGCTGTTTTTAGATGTTCTATATCATGCTACATGTAAGAGCTCACTGTAAGAGTCTGCAATGGCTATGAGTGGATGGGTACAGGGACTGCAGGTGCTGTGCAGGTTAATCCTCACCTCAATCAGTTCCCCGTCCACACGTTCAAAGTTTCATGAAAAGAACCTGCTGATAATCCAAAGGAGAATTTATGGTCTGGGATTATGACTTTAATATTTGGCATTGAGAACACAAATGTGGCTTCGTGAATTGAATTTGCGGTGGTGATAAGTCCTGTGGGCAGATTCGTCCACTGACCAATGTTTCTTGTGAGGATAACTATTTTTCCATAAATCCATCTTAAGTAGTCACATTTCTCCTCGTGGCTAATAGGATCATGATGGGAATAATCTGTACAAATCTGACAGGAATAAAGGAACGTCCTGGCCTTCAACTTCTTCCTTTCGGTAAATGAACAGTTTCAAGAGTCTTTCCTGTGGGAGGACTTGGTGGTTTGCCAAGAAAACTGGGGGTCTGGTGGTGAGGGGGAGATGGTTTGGACAAAAATACTGAAACTTTACAGGTTGTACTAACTATGTGTTTATGTGTGTGATATTAGCACTGCAAAGTGTAACTAAAAATATCAACAACTTTTAGAAGGGAACACAATTTCACAACTTTTAAAAACTATAAATATGTTTATTTTTACTTATCAGGGTTATAGAAACTTGTTCCAAAACGTCTTTTGCTATAACTGTTCACAGTGAAAACAGACCTGCGATGATTTTCACAGCTGACCAAGTGAAATGGTTTCTGCTCAGGCAGTTCTTCCTCCTCCTCACCTTGTCACTCGCACGCCGGCACCACAGAAGCCATACACACACACAGTATGAACTAGCAAACCACTTATTGTCATATCAAGCTCTGACAGCACTCGGATGTGATTCCGCTCTGTGTTTACTCACCTGCTTTAATGTACAATCACCCTTCACTTGGCCCGTCACAATGCAAACAAGAAAAGAATGGCACAAGAGCAAAGTCTGGACTTTGATGCTGATTTTTAGACATTTTCCAGCTTGACAATCAGAATAGATGAAATAAAAAAATAAGTTAGTAAATTTTATGATCTTCTGATTTATTTATTTATTTATTTGTAAATATACAGCAGAGCCTTCTGTGCTTTCAGAGAAGGCCTACTAATTCAGCACATATGGAATCTTACATTTAAATCATTGTTTAATATGTATTTTATATAAAATATATTTTTTCAGTATAGTTTTTCTTTTGTTCTGTTTTCTCATTGTTTTTGTGAATTATTTTGCAGTTGAGCAAGAAACTCATTAATTCATGAAAATATATTTAACTGATCAACTTCTCTTAAATTTAAGTGTCTATGGCCAGAAACGTGTTTGAAAGTTCTTTATCACTTGTTGGGACTTCACTGTCATTAGAGAAGGCTAACACCAATCAAAGTACTGTATTTTAAGCCTTGTAAGTCTCACCTTTTTGAATGAATGTGCAAGTCCTGCGACACACACCGAAGCGCCTAATAGACTTCTTCCCCCATATTTATAACCAATGTTTGGCTGAGATCTGATGATTTCATTCATTCTGACATGAAAAACTATTAAACTTTACCATTTGCAGCTGCTAGAGGGCACTTGAGCCTTATGGCAAGTCAAGTGTCTCGTTATTATGTAAAAGTGGTCATTAATGAGACACTTGGCTTGCCATACCAAGCCACCTTCGTCTCGTTCCAGAACTCCTGGAACAAACGTCAAATCAGCTGCATTTTTGCCACACTGCCCAGGAGAAATGCAGCTGATTCGACCATTAAAGTGCATTTTTTAAGGAAAAGTTAGACTGAAACACACCTATACTATGTCAAGCAAACAAATAATTGTTTTTTTTTTTAGGTGGTTATCTAGCTAAATTTCAAAGAATTGTTCAGCGAGTCGTCCTTCTTTGCAGCTACAAATCAGTTATTGAAATACAGCTGATTTAACCATAAAGGTGTATTTATTAATGAAAAATTAGACTGAGACACACCTTTACTATAATTTTGAGCAAACAAATAATTGTTTTTAAGTGTCAATCTAGTTAAATTATTTTTAAAGTCCTCCCGTGCACACACCCGTGGCCGCCATTTTGCAGCCAATCGATTTTTGGCACACCGGCCAATGTTTAAGGGTTGTCAGCGGTGACGCGTAATAGATGCAACATATTCTGCGAAGGGACTTATTTTTGTTTTTTCCACTTTATTAGACATATTTGAACTGATGCGACTTATGGGGCAGTGTGACGTGTACGGCAGAGAATACGGTTTGTTAAATAACTGTTGAACAAAACTGACCAATCACTGTTCTGAGTGGGCGGTACCAAAACACAGGACTCTGAGCCTTCAGGTAGGGTAACCAAGTCATTTTTTGTTCGTTTGTGTGTTTCTGACCACATGAAGATTTGTGATGCATTCAATTGCAACTTGTAAATGTAAATTATAGTTGTTTTAAAAAAATAAAAATAAAGGTGAAATATCCCATTAAAGTTTACATTAACTGTCTTTATTACAGTTTGGTTTTGTTTCATGATGACAGTTTATAGAAACAGTAAGTTCTGAGGGTTAGTGTTAAATATCAGTCTCAGTTATTGAAAACACATGTTATGCTTGAACACTGAAGTTATACTTGACTATGTGAGCCGCACTGCATGATGGATAGTGTTGGGACAGAAACTGGTGGACTTTTTCAGGTTCTGAGTTCAGATGGGTCGTCTCTGTTGGTTTTTCTGTTTAGTGCTGGGTTTGCATTTATGATCAGGTTGCTGTTGGTGACTGTAAAAAAAAAATTACACCATAAGTCAGATGTTGTACTTGAAGCATAAAAAAAGGAAATTGCAACTCCAAAGTGTAATCATCATCAGCCTGTGTGCAACAACTAAAGGCCTTATTGTTAAAGTCACGGTTTGCCACTGAAATCATACATTAACCAATATTTTCAGTACAGACCAACCAGGTAATAATGTTCATAAATGTGGGATGCATTTCAATTTGACCAATTATCAAGCTTTATGAATACAGTACATGTGTATTTAACATTGTGTTGTAGACTCTTTTACCCAACAGAACAGTGTTTAATGAATCAATGGTAAGTTTCAACTATCCTTTAACATTTAATGGGAAGGTTTACACAATGTTTAATTACTGGTGCCAAACTCCGAACACAATGATGCTATTGGCTAAGTTGTAACTGAGATCTACAGCTCAACAAAAGCTTCTGGGCTCATTGCACTCTGGGACAAAGGTGCCATCCAAGAGCCATTTATCTCAGAGCATCACAGTGAAAGCAAGAAGTTGATTTAGCTGGCACAAGTGTTTTCTTCCTATGTCTTTTGTTTGTCTCCTCGTGTGTGCATGTGGAGGTCTGAGAGTGACCCATTGTGGTCAGACACCTGCCCAAAGGCTTCTTGTCTGACTGATGAATCAGAGTCTTCAAGGTGTCTTTGAAGGAGTCTATTGTTTGCCATTGTTCTTTAGCCTTAAACGTCTTGTCATGTGTCTCCTTCTGCACACGGGACACAAAATAAATCCACAGCTGACAGCAGCACAATGGATGGCCTGGGACAGTGTCCCATTAACCATCTCTTCTAGCTCTGAACATACATAGAAAACGTGAAGCTGGAGCAGAGACAGGAGCATATCTTCTCTATCTTTGCAATAGATGAAAAAACTAAAGGAAAAATATCAGAACAAGTAAAGGTCCCAAAAATGTCTTCCCCTTATTTTTTTCCAAACTTTCCTTTTTTCAGTTTATTTGATTTATCTCTTTATTTGGGATGTCACACCTGCTATCATTCATGCGCTGCATGGTCTGTCAGGACAGATTAGTTGCAGGGGCTCGTGCCTTGACAGCCATCGTACAGTATCAATATTGTGACGGTTGAGGAGCTACCCGTTCTCACATCTCTGCAGAGTGCAAAGACAATTGAAAAGAGGAAGCGTCACAAACCTGACACCCAAGTCACTTCAAGGAATCCCTTTCAAGAAGAAATAAAACCTCACCTGACAAAAGTAAAGCGAGTCCTGGACAAGAGTAAATAGTATCAAACAATGTGGGTTTTTCCACTTTTTTATAATAAGGAAACCACTGGACCCATTTAATATTCAGGAATGTTGATTGATCATCTGTTGTTCATTGTTCATGTGCCCTTATTTTTTAACAAATAAGAAAGAAAAATAAATGTTGTTTTATTCAAACTGATCCAAAAAGAGTGCAATCACATGATTTTACGTCTCATATTGGGTTTTACAGGAGATAATTTAGGTATTGTAACATTGAGCATGATGTTGGTGATTAAAATAAAGAAAATTGTCTAGCATTGATTTTTATTCCAGTTTGAACAAATGTAACAGTTTCCTCTAACAAAGCATACCCCCATTAACCCCAGTTACTCTCGTAAACTGTAGATTGTCAACTGGGATGTGAGTCAAATGAAAACAACAAATGAAAAATTAAACATATGACATGATGTTAATCTCACTGAATGAATTGTTCAAGTACATAGTTTCTTGATTTTACCCTTTTTGTTACTTTGCTACTTTGCATAAGTCATATTAGAAAGGTGAGTCTTCCTTTTGATGGTGCAAAATAGTTTGAGACCAAGTGATAAAGTGAAACAGTCATGATTTTTTTTTATTTTTAATTTGTGTATCCTTTTTAGATTTTTTATGCTTTGTGGTTTAAAATAAATCTCTGTAATCACAGCAGTAGCTCTGTTTAAATATCTCCAGCCTACTGTACAGATCTGTGAAAGAAAATCAAGAAAAAGTCCCATAAAAACAAAATGAAACAAACAGACGTGGAATGGAAGTGAGAAAATGGAAAAAAGAAAGAAAAAAAAAATCCCAGGGTGATTACAAGATCTGCATGCCACGGTACAATTACTATCACTTTGAATTTGAAATGGCCATTTAAAGGGCAGCAGAGCATCCTGGAAAATTAAACCGGAGTCTAATTAGCACACTCCAACCTGACAACGGAGCAGCTTTCAGCTCGACTGGGCAGAGCAGTCAAGCAGGAGGAAACCAGTGACTGAAGGACCACGAAGGTCCTGTCGCTCCTGCTCTGAACCTCTCACAACTGTGAGAAACACTGACGCACACACAGAGAAGGAGAAAGTATTAGAATGCACTGATTTCATTTCAATGTCTTGTGAATTAATGTGTAGAAGTTTCCTCTAGAAACTGACGCAACCATTCATTGATGAGCATGTGACCCTGTGACGTGGGATCATCACTGCTGTAAGAAAATTATATTCATAACCACACACATTCATTTTCATACAGAGTAATTAAACAAACAAACAAATAAATAAACGCAACCATGAGCATATATTATAAAACCTTAAGATTATAAATTTAAATTGCACTTTCAGAAAAAAAAAAAACAATGTCCATCACAAGTTTGTTCATATTTTAACTTGTTCAAGAAGATACACATTTCTAGCAATAAACATTTGCACACATTTTTATCTATAAATGACCAGTTTTTGTGTGGCAACTTTACCCCATGTAAACCCTTTAGTTGCTTGGTTTATAACATGGGTGGCTGTTTGATATTTTATTTAATAAAACGTTGAGGGTTTGACAGTTTTATTTTTTAAACGAGATAAAAATCTAATCAACCTTTTAGAAAATACAATTATAACACTAACTTTACTCATTCAGTGATTATTGCAATCTGTTGTGGAAAAAAGGACATAATTGTTTTTACTTTATTATAAGTAAACTATTAACTTAGTATTCTGATTCATACTCAATAATCCAGGTTAAAAAAAAATCCTACAAAGTCAGGTCCACTGGATGGATTTTTCTTTGTTGAAACGTTTTTGTGGCATTCTGGCTTGTTCATTGGCTGCTCACCCCTGTGCTCCTGCTCATCAAGCCTCATGCACCTCACCTGCGGT
>JARVGV010000673.1:2803740-2816237 GCA_031762435.1 Hypsolebias longignatus
CTCCTGCTCCTCTCTCCTACTCCTCTCCTGCTCCTCTCTCCTGCTCCTCTCTCCTACTCCTCTCCTGCTCCTCTCTCCTGCTCCTCTCTCCTGCTCCTCTCCTGCTCCTCTCTCCTGCTCCTCTCCTGCTCCTCTCTCCTGCTCCTCTGCTTGAAAGAATCCATTGTGTAGCCAGCGGCCCGACGCTGATCATATGAAAAATCCCTGTCTGCGACTGGTTGACACAACATTAAAACAACTCGTGGGATGTCCTACAATCGACTAGTCGACGTGTGTTCAGTCCATACTTCACCATTATTACCTGAAAATAAACAAACAGAAATGAATGAACGTTCCAAACTCCTGCAGAAAATCAAATCTCTACTTCATGATGTCAATGTTGATGCAAGTAAGAGGTTAACTGCAGTGGTATTTTAGCTCTTGGCATGTCAGAATTTTGTAAAAATCTTGCCAATCAAGCTAATCAAAGATTTTAATCAAAACAATCTAGAACCCCCTACTTCTTTTTGCTCCACGGTAAAAGCTGGAAAAACAGAAAGACTTTCCTCCAGCCCATGTTTTGGGTCATGAGGTAAATAATCTGATAGTTAAAACATGATCCAGTCCTCTCTGTGTCTCTGTCCCCTTGACTTCAACTTTGCCCTCTTTGAAATCGATGTACACTGTGGGGTCAACGCTGTGCCTGTGAGAGGAGAGAGGCCTTGGATCAGAAGAGAGATGATAGTTATCTCCAACATTCCAGGGATGACACAGAGATATGTGCCTGATGGCAGGTTCAGGGGGCTTAGCGAAGGGGGCGAGTAGAGTAGGGAGGAGGAAGTAAAGCGCACACCTCTCCTTCCTTCTCGCCATGCCTTTCTCTTACTGCTTGACTGCATCACTTCCCCACACATAGAAGAAAACATCTAATTAAAAGCTCTTATTCCACTTCATTTAAGACAACACTTAATGATGTGCTTTCAGGGGCAGACAACTGCACATTACTTCTCATGCAAAAGGAAATCTCAGTTGAAGCCCTTCAGGATCCTGATACAGCTGTGCTGCGGTTGGATGTTTGTCCTTGTTTCTCGCGGACGGACATGGTCATGTTTTCTCACTCGCTGTCGTTTAGCCAGTGGCCTGGTGGTGGTGACGGAGGCGGTAGACAAGAGGCGAAAAGTGCCATCTGAGTTTGTCAGGGAGACTTGCTGAAGGAGAGTTTGTTGTAATTGCTCTGACAGGTTTTAAGGCTGTTAATGACTCCGGTCTGAGCGCCACCAATTTGTCAGCATGCTTGCTGTTTACTAAGCTGTTGTTTTATGGTCCAGTGCAAGGGGGCTGCTGCTTGTTTAAGCACAGATCAGGAAATAATCAGCGTAAAATGCTGGTTGCAGAGGAGCAGCCGCACTAAAACTGTTCCTTTATAGAGTCCTCATCAACTGTATGGATCTGAATGAGTGCAGTGCACCATATGGCACGTTCACACAGAAACAAAAGCACTCTGATGGCTTACTTAAATCTAAAAATCAGATGGCAGCATAAGTGTTTTTTCATTAAAGAGATTATGCTTTACTTGTTGGCACTTGTCTATGTTACATGAGTACGAAGCATATTGCTAGCATGTGGTTATAGCAAGAAGGTCGGTAATCCCCAGCCGGCACGGAGCAACAGAGGGCTAGCTGTTCCACTTGTGTGAATAGAACCGCTTCGCATTTGTGTATGTGTGTATGTGAAGGAGATTGTGCATGTGTCAAAAGCATGTGGTCCCAGAGTCGGCAAAGAACCCTCCGTAAATCCAGAGTAAATAAAAGGGGTAACCAGACAGACAAAAGAAGAGCCCCCACTGCTCCTCTCATTCGCTGCCATTTGGGGGGACTGAATGTGCTAAACGCCGCTTATGTTGGCTCAAAAGTTGAGGAGAAAAAGAGGGAAAGGGAGGCTCTAAATCCCCCCATCTTCTTTTCTCCTCTTTCTCTGCTGCCAAGCCTGCAAGGATAAAGGTGGTGTAATAGGAGGGAGAGGTGGAGGGGTCTGGTCAGAATGCTGTGCCGAGGTGGAGAATCCAAAGACGCTCCTGCAACAACAACCCTCTTAGCCTCTGCTCTCTCTTTATTTCTTTTTTAATCCAACTCCCCTCGAGTTTTCTTCTCTTCTTATTTGGGTGAGCTTGGTTGCACATGCCTGACTAGTTTGGGCTGACAGGGGGCATGGGGGGTCTGTTGTAATTAGTCACTTTAACCGTGGCTTTCATAAGCCACTGCTTATACACTCTTGCTTCATTACCCTGAAACAAACGCTCGGGCCTCCTGACGCAAAATCACTGCACAGCCTCAAGAGTACACACCAAAATGTTGAATTTGTCTAGAAGCTTTTCAAAAGTCTTTATCTGATAAAAAAGACTGAACTTGAGGAACTACTTTTGATGTAGCTGCAATATTTATCACTTGTGGTTAAATCCATAACATTTCTGAGGCTGACTGGACCATGGTGGCTTCCTCAGCAGGAGGGAACCTCTTGCACTTAAAGTATTGGCTCAGGTGTTGTTCAACTTTCCCTAAAGTCCTCTTTACTCCTAGCAGAAAGTGTATGACACTTTGTACTCTGCACATTTTTCCCTACAAGGACTCTTGAAGCTGCCTGCAATGTGCCAACATTAGATAAGTACAGTTGCAATGTGTTTACAGTCCGTTCTCAGCCCGATAATGAGCTCAGCCCTGAGACCAATTTACTCACAAGGAGATATATCTGAATGCATTTTTAATAACCACCCACTGGTGATGAGAAAGGCGATGCATGTGCGCGTAATGTGCATTTGGACTTGAGCTTGTTTGTTTGTTACTGTGCTCATTCACTCGCTCTTACCCTCATTGGGTCCGGTCGTAGTCCTCTTGCCTGATTACACTTTCTCTGATTTGCTGTGCATATGAAAATATGTGGCAAAAGTTTTATTGCAAGCACTTTAAGTCAAGATCTGATGGAGTGAGAGAGGGAGGCAGAGAGAAGGGGAGAGGAGAAAAGGTTTAGGGAAGAAAGAAAGAGAGGGTGGAGTGGGTGGGTGAGGGTGTGCTGCTGTCTTTTTTTCATCTCCAAGGGCGCTGCTTTTCCAAAAGTGCCTGGGGCTACACTCCAGCACCTCGGCTCCCTTAGGCCTTTCGACTGCCTCCTAATAGCCAACCCCCATCTGTGTCACATGGCCAGATGATGGGACGCTTCCCTCTGCTCTGCCCTGCACTTTTTTCCCCTTACCCATTTTTTTTTCCAGAGTGAACATCCACGCAGGTTAGAATGGCAGAGTTGCCAGGGAACAGTCAGAAGCCATTAGCGTTTGGGACAATTTGCCCTGCAGCGTTACTTCTCAGGCTCATAAGAAAGGAGTGGGGGTGGATGCAAAGCACCAGCTCTCCTTCAGATGTAATGAGGTTGCGCAAGTAGGATCTTCCTTATTCTATTTCTACTCTTTCTTCATTGCCCTGCTTGCATCTCTTTCTTCTTTCTTCCCTCCTTCCTTCCTTTATATTAAGTCCACACTCTCTTTGTGAGAACACGGGTGTGTCTGCTCACAGCTAATGTACCTGTATGTGGAATTACTGCTTGAAAGCTAAGTCTGATCTGTGGGTACACGCCAATATCCGTGTGCATGGAAGACTGAGAGGAGCTGAAAAGCAGTGGGGTCCGGTTTCATCCTTGCGGGCTAGGGCAGGAGGCAGCAAGCATGCTGGGTAATGAAGTGACAGGTCAGTCTGTAAATACGCACGGGTCGCATTGGCCCTGGCCAGGGGGAAGGCTATCACATTGCAGTGAAAATGGAAACGTCAATAAAATTAATCTGCCAGCTTTTTGGCCACTGCACGGTTCTGTTGGATGAGCTTGACTGCTCACAGCGGGAGAGGGATTTGGAGACTAGCTCAAAAATCAACACAAAACCAAACAAACACGAAAGTGTGCATAAACAGTATTCAGCGAAACTCAAAAGCAGAGAAACAAAGGCGGGGTGGTTAAAATTCACAGCTCACTAGTTGTGTTTTTGTTGATGTTTCGAAGCAAACTGGGGGAGTTAGACTCAGCTTCCGTCTGGGTCGCATTTCTCAGGAAGCCCCTCACAGTCAGGGTACGGACCAAAGTTTATTGTTTTAGGCTTTCCTGAACAAGGATTCGTACTTAGCCTGGGATTTATGGCATTTGCAGCTAATGAATGCCCATTCTACAATTACAACACCCCTTGTCCGTGTCCCCATTCCCATATGTCCTTCAGGAGGGCCGTTGCTTTTTTAACTTCACACACAGAGCGCAAAGTCGGCACTTCTTTGTTTTCCTCTTTTGTGTGGCTCTGCACTAATGATGTGGAAGGAAAACACTGCACAGACAGCAAAGAAAGACGGAGAAGGGAAATAATTTAAAAAATGAAGTTGAGAAATATAAAAAGAACCCCCCCCAAAAAGTTAGAAATGCGAGTCCCTGTTGGCTTTGTATTCTTCATTTATTTTGCATTTGATTACGCCACCAGTCGGATCCTTTTTCTTTCCCTCTTTTTAATGTTATTAGCTAAAATATTTATGTGAGATTAAGGCGTGCATAGGTGGCTGTGATTGATGCCTCCACAAAAACAGGAAGACATGTGCGTCTGACTTTTGAGAATGTCAGGTTCCTTCTCTTCCTTAGTGGAGGAGTTTTTCAGATACATAATTTAGATGCCCTCAAGGAAGGCTTTCAAGGCATTTGAGCCCGGGGGCAAGAAAAAATAACCATGACTGTTAAAAGTAAATCATTTTTGCTAATGCACAATTAATGCCAGGGAAGAGGAACAAGAAAAAAGGCTTGGGACAAAGATGGAAACTTCAGCTTGAAGGAGGAATATGTTCATGTTTTCATCAAGAACTCAAACAGTGATGGACATTAATGTAGGCAAAGTCGCCGTTGGCCTCTCATGCTAATCTTATGCCAAGTCAAAGGGGGTGGGAAAGGGGGAGATTGTAAGTTTGGGGAAGGATGGGGGATGCATACGACAAGTTCGCTCTGTTCATTGAATTGCAACAATGAACCTCCTCAAATTACACAAACACTCAACGGAACGTTCATGAATTCATGAATCTGCTCGTATCGTCTTTTCCTTTTTCTGTCCCCTTTGGCTCTCTTCAAAGGGCGGGAATAAAATGCTTTATGTTACGTCAAGCATGCAAATTTAATTGAATTAATGACATGAGTCCTAGTCTCTGCTGCATTTGAAGACTCCTTGTCCAATTTGTTTTTCTTTCCTGCTCCTCCTATTCAGAAAAAAGCATTAGAAACACAGTGTTTTACTTGCAGTTGCAAACCATAACATTATAACCATTATTCCTCTCTTTCATGCTCTGGAGTAAAGAACAGCTCTTCTTGGCCTCTCTGTTAACCCCTCTATCTCTGTGCAGGCCTTTGTTTAAGGCTATCTAAATCCATCCTATCTCGTCATCCTCGCTGCATCAAATCTTTTGGCCTTAGTGCTCCACTTTTCAATATCTGTGGTATTTGTCCATTTTATTCATCTTTCATAAACCTTAACACTCAGCTCTGACTGGATGAGCGAGCTTTGAGCCTGCGGTGTGGTCCGTGGTGTTATTTAATGCTGGCTTTGGTTTCCGTCCAGGAGATGGCTTAGACAACAGCGTGGCGTCGCCTGGCACAGGGGATGACGATGACCCAGACAAGGATAAGAAGAGGCAGAAAAAGCGCGGCATTTTCCCCAAGGTGGCCACAAACATCATGAGGGCGTGGCTTTTTCAGCATCTCACGGTAAGCAAAGCCAAATATGTTGTAAGGATGCACATAAGACTCTAAAGAAACAACACACAGAAGCACATACACACCTGTCACTTACTGTGCAGGTGAGTGAAGAGTGGTGCTCACCTGCCTTTAGAGATACAATGACCAGGTCAATCTAATCAGTCTGGACTGTTTACTTGGCTCAAGAAGAAAGTTTCTCAACTGATAAAGCGACAGAGTGGTTGATCACAAGTGTTTAAAGAACGAGGGTGTAGAAAATGGCTACTTCTGTAATGCAAAGTCCAGAATTTAATTTGTGAATTTGATCAAAACAAACTTTCTTGATTGGTTTGATGTTTTTTTTTAATCTGATTGACTTGATGCTTATTTGTCTTCCAAACTCTTAGGTTGATAACTTTGATGCTTTATTTTCACAAAACACACACCGTCAACATGATTTAGCGTTAAAGACTACACATGTTCAAGCACAGTTAGGAAAATATGGTTGAGTCACTTCTTCGGCTTGTGTCTTTGTAAACGAGGGTGGTCGACATGGACCCTCACCCTCGCTAATGTCATGACATGAACAGGACATCTGACTGTATTGATTTTGTTACCAAGATCAGATTTCGGTGTGAGGTGGTGACATCGGGGCGCACAAAGCTGCCTGCGTTTGTGACTCTGTGCTGGAGGAGATGGGATGGCGTGGGGGGATGAGCAAAGTAAAACAGCAGACAAAGTTCAATAGCGTTGGTATAGAGCAGAGGTCTTTAACATCAACCCCACATTTAAAAGGGTCAGGCACCCCTTTTGCACCACATAGCCCCCCTACCAATACCAAAGTGCCCACTCTCAGCTCAAAGCCCCCTCTACCCTGATTACCTAACCAAAAGCCCAAGTAATAAGCAGCCAGCAAACACAGCCTAATTGAAAGGGCTGTAAATCCATTACATATTGGTCAGGGATAATCAGGAGTGCTTTAATCACTTTTATCTATTCAGGAGCAGTGAAGCTGCAACAGCAAAGCCCTGAGCCTCGCAGGCCTTAGCAGCTCTACCACGCCAGTCTGCACGCTTATTATTCTCATCATTATCAAAATGACTTCACAGCTGTTCACAGCGCCGTCGCTCCGTGGCTGGAGTCCTCTTACCAAAGAGCGCCAGCATCATGTTCAGGCCACGAAGAAAACAAAACTTTTGATTTTTTTAAATGTAGAATCCTGCTTTTCACTGTGATCGTTTTCAAAGAAAATGCTGGTTGGAATTCCCTCTGAGATTCTAATCTAAACGCTTTGCCAAGGTGAAATGTATTCTATGTAACAAAGAGTTGCATTTTTCCCAATGAAATCCTCACACAGTTTCAATATTCCCTTCTACACACATCCTTTGAAATAGTTGTCAGAATGCTTTAGAAATGGGTTTCAAATTAAGAGAGACTAGAAATGAAGAGGGAAGAGTCCAAATGAACACATCTTTCAGAGACTGGTTTAATTCAGATCAAGCAAAGCTTTCAAAGCATCTCTTTCTGTTCCTCTTTCCTTTATCACATCCCCTGCTTGTAGATGTTCTCCAATCTTTATTTGTTTCCTTTGTGCAAAGCCTTGGTCAGTCTTGTACAAATAATAATCCCTCCCTTTTAACCTGCCTTCGTTTCTCTGCTGAGGAAGAGGACTAATTGAATTATCCCCCTTCTCTTCTCACCATCCAGCTCTCCCACCCATAAACTCTTAGACACACACACACACACACACACACACACACCCATTAACCATTCTCCTTTCTTTTAATTTGTTAAGCAAATGTATTTGCCATAGCTGGATGCATTTGTCCAAGGGTGAATTCTTGGGGACTTTGGCCCCTGAATGGCCTATAGCGGCATTCTGCCATTCACGCATTCATTAACTGAGGGGTGAGGAGTGAAAGGAATGGCCTTGTATTTTCTCAAACTGAGGGGGCCAGCATGGAGCTCCTCTTCCATGAGCCGCAGGGGTCTCCCTACATATGTTCTCAACATCCAGCCATTGTCATATCTTCTGAAAAGCTCAAAAGGACAGGACCCCCCCTTCACACACAGAAAAACAACACAGGCCAATAGTAACAACTGTTGGCTTTTAGATTCACTATAACAAAATTGCCCTCTCCCTCTCCCCTCCTCTCTGAGGCTTCCCTCTGACCTCACGCTCTCTCGGGAGAAATCACACAGTTGTTTTCTTCGCATACAGGAAGAAAACAAAATTCAACCCATATTCACCTCTAGCAGCGTTCCAGCTGAGAGGAAAGTGCACTCCTTGGACATAATGATCGCACAAAAACATGAAGAAGATAAGCTATTATAACCCCGTTTATTATGAGGCCATATGCCCATGTTCAGGAGACCACGTGACCTGGCAGCCTGACATGTCCCACATGTAATTGGACAACATTGGACAGATCAGCTGATGTTGGCTGGCAGAAAAGGGTCAGACCGTCTCCCCACTCCCCTCTATCCTACCTCCAGCTTTTTTTTTTTTCTCACTAATGCCAAGCCCTCTCCCTTTCTCTCTCCGTGTGTTTCTGGATGTCTTCCAGCCACATTAGGGGAAGGGAAATCCCAGACTGTTGGTATAAGCTTTTCAATACTACAGGGAGATTATGTTATCAGAAAGGTAAACTTCACTGTTAGGGGTAACATGTTCTGCTGCGCTTCAAACAGAAAGAACTACGGTGCAGAGGAGGGTACTTGATTTGTAGATAATAAGAATCTGAAGGGATAAGTATTCATGAGAAAATGAGGAAAACATTTTTTTTCTAACTCTTGTAAAAAAAACTGCTATTTTATGTTTGGAGGATGCAAACTTTAACTTTACAATTAGCCCCTTGGTGCCCTTGGCCTTTCCTTCCCTTTCACCCCTTCTAGCCCTCGCTCACCCCTGTAAAGACAAGGGTCGGCCTTGCAATGAAAACAGGAAGCACTCAGATGCAAAGAAACCAATATGAGCCCTGGCCTTGTCTTCTGACTAATGCAAACCCTCAAACACCTATGAAAATAAATAAGGGACCTCAGGAGCAAGCGTCACTAGTTAAAAGTTTTGTGTGAACTGTAAAGGAGGGAGGGCAGGGCCACGCGATAGCACGAGACTGGTCAGTCAGAGATGTAAGGAGGTAGCCCTTTTAAGTATCAAGCATCTCAGGTTCTGTGCTGGGCCACCCTTTGGCCCGGGTGTTTTGGGAAATGCTGTTAAGCTGCTAAGCCAGGTGTATTGGTCCCCTGGGTTCCTTGAAAGGGAAGTGATATATCCTTTGGTGATTTAGAGAGTCTTTGGACTGTGAAGTAGAACTAAATGCACAGAAGTGAAATGTTTAGGTGTGATTAGATTACATTTTATAGTTATCAGTACAACAGACTGTTGGTCTGTGACGCTTTGAACCGTGTTTCTACTAAAGTTAAGCAATAAAAAAACTTTTTTTGTGTTTTTGCACACCTTTCACAAACACTTGAACAAGAACTTCAGAGCGCGTGTTGCAACAACAATGCTAATATCGCTAAAGTGAGGACCTTTGATGAGCTGAGAGCATTGTGCTGCAAACATCATTAGATACACCAGTGACAGTGCTCCAGCCCCCCCAGCCCACACACTCCCAACCCAAGCCGAACATAGCATTAGTCTCCATGACAACAGGGTGTCATCGTCAGGTCGAGCCCTCCTGTGGGAGCTGCTCTCTCTGCCACCCTTTATAGATGCACATAAAAAGAGCCAGCGAGGGTCATTCAGAAGACATGGGCACAGGCAAGACCGAACCCTGGCAACCGATGTTTGTTACGTACGATAAACAAGTGTAGAAGTTCATCCCACAAAAAGGAAAGGGCACTTTGTTTGTGTAGACTAAACTGTCAGGCCTGCGGTATCACCAGTTTTGTTTAAGCTGCTCTTGTCCTCTAATCCCTGTGTGTTGTTCCACTACAAGCTGCCTTCAAATAGTGGAAACACACATCTGCAAATAGTTTGAAGTACTCAGTCCCTTTTATACTGAACCACCATCATTCTTTATTTCCCTTTTTGAGGGTGCCTAAATAACAGAATGTTTGATTTATTAAAAAAAAAAAAAAAAAAAAAAAAAAAAAATTTTATCTAATAATTCTGCAATTGTCTTTTAAAAAAGATTTTACTTTTTAAGTCCAGCTAATTTTAAACAACTTGTGCCTCCATGATTGAGAATCAGTTTGCTTTTCCACCTTCTTAGGTTGTTTTAAGTTTGGATGAGAGCGTGGAGACAAAGGAGAGGCAGGGAGTGGGTATAAGAGCATGAACAGGGAGGGGGTAAACGAAAGGGCTCCTAAGGGTCACGGGGTGGACGCCTGGAGGAGGCCCACACACTAATCTGTCATGTGCTTGTTTGCCTCAGGAACCCAAAAGTCAGTTCTCCAGTCACCCGTAGCAACACAGGCGACGATTTGGTTCACTGCCACTATCCAAATGTGTGACTAACGGTGGAAGAAGTAGGAAAAAGAGTCATCATGTTTCTTTTGTCGCAATACCAGCTGCCTTGTGAGTGTTTGCAAAACAAATGTGAGTGACAATGTAACATAGTTTGGAGATGTTTATCACTGCAGCCATTGAACGTTGCTGGTAATGAGTGCACAGGAGACCTTTGAAGGAGTTGAGATTTAGTTTAGCAATTGTCGAGTCGGTGTGTTGGCTGCTCAGCGACCCTGGAAAACAGACACGAACCACCGCTGCCTGCCATCTGTTCCTCTCATGTCAGGTCAAGACAGCAACGATAAAGCCTCACATACACATGTACATAAATGCAAACAAATCTTCATGTATTCTTGTTTCCGCGTTTCAGTTCCGTTATACTTTCTGTAAGAACCGCATCAAGTTTTGTCATTTCATTGCAGTCTGCTGTGCTGCGCTCAAGCGTCCGTGCGTTGCAGCTCTGACTGTTTACAGTGTGTTTTGGCATAGATGGTGGCTGTTCCAGAGATTTAGTGCTGCATTTGAACGTAATAAGCTCTAATTCGTTTCATGCTCTGACATCAGACCTTTACACTTTGCCCCCTAATCCAGATCTGTCACAGTTCCACTTCAAAGCCAACTCACCCCACATGGAATCCACACACACATAAAACATGCCACATTAACCTTCCATACGCCATGCAATTGGTAGTAGAAAAGTGCTTACATATTGCCATATAGTAATTATTATTATTGTTTGCTTGATTTAAAAAAAAAGAATCTCACAGGTTTACTTATTGGATATTAGCATCCTGCTGTTGTGTGTTTGTAAATGCAGGGGTACACGTATAACCCCAGCACTTCTCCTCCCTGTTTCCTCTCATTTGCCTTCCCTTGCTGTTAATTTTCATTCCTGCTGTTTGCATCTTAATGCAGGTTGTTTAATGAAGTAGCAGAGACGAGTGCTCTCGCTCAGGGACTGTTTATAACACATTCCCGCTGCACGGAGGTGATTAGGCTATGAAAATACACAGTGTTTGCAAAAAAGAAAAAAATATATATTGTCAAATACAACAATGCAACAAAAAAAAAAAAAAAAAAGAGCTAAAAGAGTTCACTGAAATGTGATGCAATATCCATTTCTTTAGAGTGTGATTTTGCAACAGGGGTGTCCTCATTGAATAGAAGGAGCACAGCGTGAGTTTGACTTTGCCCTGTCGAGGTGACTGCACATGCTCTGACCATAGCAGACAACAAACAGAGCAAAGCCCCGTTGATGGCACTCAGATTTATAAACTCGCTCTGAGCAGTGAGAGACTCTTTCAAGAATCCACATGCACAAAGCTGACAAGACCTTTTTCTAAGGCCTCATGCTCCAGTGAGACTAGACCCCAGTTTGGGAACATTTCCCTGCCTTCAGCTCTGTCAGTTGCTTCTGTAGTCATAACACTGATTCAGGCTGACTGAGCTAACTCTATGGGAAGTAGGATGGAATGTCATCATTTGTAATAAGGGACTCCATATGTTATTTTGTGATGTCTCTGGTGGAAAAGCTGTTATTAAGATAGGGGTTGTTGATTCTATGCTGCTTTTCCACATTTTTACATTTGGGGTTATTTTACTCATAACAAAGTCAAGAGGAGGATTTTGGTTTCAAACCTTAGAGCCAGTTCCCTTAAATTACCTCTAACCCATTCTGGGGTTTCACCCTGCAGACGGAACTTATTGCCCCCTTGGTAGATTGTGGAATAGTGGAAAGAGCTATTGCTACTGTTGCTATGGCGGCTGCTTCTTGCAGGGGACCATGGAGGCCAATGAGATTCTGCTGCAGGCCTTGCAAGCTGCCACAGTACCACTTTGATATTCATCTCACACCAAAAAGAAGGAAAACGCAAAAGGGGGAAAAGAGGAGCATGAGCATGGAAACAGCAAAACAGGCTAAACAGGGTTGGGAGTCAAAGAGAGACAAAAGGTTGAGGGATGGAGGCACCGAGTAGAAATCAAAAGCAGACTATGTGTTGCACTGTTTGGTTTGTCATGGGACTCCATAGCTGCAACAAATCTCACTCCTGCCTTTCTGCCTGATTTTCTCCCTTCTCTTCCTGCGCTTCTCAAATGCATGCTTTTGTTTTACCCAACACAGTCCAGAGGCAGGCTGTGGGATTCCTGCACAGTGGGGTCCTTATAACTGCGAGCCATGCCTCTTGTTCTCACGTGCACTCCCTCCCGCACCCTCCACTCCAACTTCCTCACGTTCAATTTTTGATATCTTTTCTGTCTTCCTCCCTCTGAACATATGGACTAGTTTTTCAGAAAGAGACCAGTCCACATCAAAGACTGAGGCTGA
>JARVGV010000673.1:2887217-2897283 GCA_031762435.1 Hypsolebias longignatus
CCACTGAGCTACCACAGCCCTCTGTGTGGAGCAGAGAGCTGCCATCTAGGGCACCAAGGGAGTGGGGGGGCAGATTGTGGGGGTACATTTTGATGTTGTCGGTGCTGGGAGTTGAACCGGCGACCTTCCGATCACAGGCCAAACTTCTCTAACCTCTGTGCCACAACTCCCCTACAAAACCAAATCTTAACAATGAATGAAATTTTAAAGTATCAACTTGAATCCATAAAAATCCTTGATTTTAGTGATAGCATACATATCTATTTTCCAAACCTGCACTCTAGTGAAGAGAAAAATAAATATAATAGATGGCAGCACTGTGGTTCAGTTGGTAAAGCTGCTGCCTCTTAGCAAGAAGGTTGATGGATTGAATCTCAGCCAAGGACCATTCTGGGTGGAGTTTGCTTGTTCTCTCCGTGCGGCGTAGGTTTTCTCCTGGTATTCCGATTTCCTCCCCACAGACCAAAAAAATGCAGGCCATGGGCAACAGTGACCCCCCAAGATCCATAAAAGAATAAGGAGATAAAGATAATGGATGGATGATAATAGATTGATTTGTTGTGTTGTGTGTCCCTAAAATAGGTTTGGACTAACAAGGCATTGCTACGTTAGCTCTCCATGCTAAATGTTTCAGCCTGGGAAAAAAGTATTAAAATATTCAGCAATGCTGCACTGCCCCTGGCAAAGCCCTTACCGCCCCACAGTTTGAGAACTTCTGCCCTAACCCAACAATCCAACCCTCCTGTGGCCTCCTTCAGGGCAACTTGTTGTAGACAACTTGGAGACAGGTTTGTGCAGAAATCAAACTTGAATGATGGATAGCTTTACAACACAATGACCTCTGTCACTGGGTTTTTGCCCTAAATGAATGGAGCCGATAAGGGCCCTGTGCCATGCTTACCTTCATATGTTCACCATCAGACCTTATCTCTGGCAGGAGGAAGTATGAGTAATAACTAAAGACAAGCTACAACAAAACCACTAACCCCAACTTGTCAAACATAATTTACAATGTATATCCTTTTACTACCCCCCACTCAACTGCAGTTAAACAGTAATTATGAGCACCGAAGAGAATTTGGACTGAAATGTAGATTAACCAGTTAAAGAGCTTTGCAAATATCTCTGGTGCAAATGAGACATTTTTAACAGGGAGAAAGACCAGTTTGAAAAATTATGGCATGTACACAATAATTTGCAAAATTATGAAGCTGCCAATTCTTTGAGATGCAGCAAAATGTTTAGTGATGAACACAAAAAACAGTTAAAAATCAGAAGTTGGCAAGAATGACTGTGAAGAAGTAGAGGCAAGGACATTATATAGTTTGCATGGAAGACAAATCACAACTTATTCAGTAGATTTATTTTCTGTTTGACATCTGATAAAGTGTGTGTTTCTTATAAAGAGACATGAAAAGTAAAGCCAGAGGGAAATAAATTCTCATGCAGTCAGAACAGGGAGACAGTTCAAACATGACATCAAAAGTTACAATTAGATGACTCCTTACTCTAAAAGTCACAGCCTAAAAAAACTGCCTTTAAAACTCTGATTGAAATATATTTACTTTCTCATTCAAAATGACATTTGACAAGATTGGTAATATTCCAACTAACTGCAACAACATTCTTCTATAGGGAAGTCCCCTCTCCTCCATCGCTGCTTAGGGGTGCAGGTAACCTTAGATTGAATTTCTCATGAACTCCGTGCTACAGTTTGAAAACAAAATGACTAGGGAGGAATAAAAAAAAGAAAAAAAAAAAGAAAAGGGTGGATAGTTCAAAAATATTTTACTCAATTGTGATTTGTTTCACTTGTGGAGCTGAAGCTAAATATTTTCTGGTAATTACGGAGAACACTTATCCTCGTCCTTAGTCAAACCACAACAAACCTAGAAACCTATATACTGTATATTTCCAGGTCTCTTGTAAATGAGTCCCTGTGGCTCAATGGAACTAAACTGGTTAAAGAAAGGTTGAATTAATATATATATGATGTTTTTATTAACCACCATTATTGGGCCTCAGGCAGGTAAAACTGTCATTTAGGGATGTGCGATATGGCATAAAATTCATATCACGATATGTATAGTGAAGGGTGGCAGTAACAATATACATCACAATATGTTTTTAGAGTAAAACCTGCAATAGGAATGAAAAAAAGCATAGGGTGTCATTTTGCAATCATTTAATTTGAAAACTGCTATACCACAAAATAATCTTGATTAATAAAATTCCAGTACTAGGTCCAGAGTTTTTAAATAATAAACAAATCAAGTACAGTATTGGTCTTCTTTCTTGTAGTGCAAAACAGTGCAAAATATATCAAATGTAGTTCAAGCCATATGTTTTAAACAAAATATGTTGTTAACTCTTGTTTCCAGTCTTGTCACTTAAGAAATGAACAGCAGCAGAGCAGCATTTTACATTGAAAACACTTCACCCTCCAACCCTCCAGTGGGCATCTCCTTCCCCTTTAAGGAGAGCTGACACAAAATGGCGACCAGTTTCCTTTGTGGCTTTGACCAGAGGGTCTTGTAGTAAAATCACACAACACAGTGTTCTTTTCACAGATCAGAGAGCAGGTTTAACCCTTTTTTATTATTATTATTTTTTTATTTAAATTTTTTTAGCACAAATGCACTCTCTAAAACTGAACAACAAACTTGCGACAAAAAAACAACAACTTTGGATTGAACACAGTGTTTTGTGCATGCGTCCAAATACGAGTACGGCAAGCCGGTCGTAGTTAGCTTGTAGCTTCGCTACTTAGCCCTCAAAGAAAGAACTTTAACATCACATATGCACAGTTCTCAACTCAAAAAAGTAACGATTAAATCTGACAACTCTGATTTTACATCAGACACAGCATTACTGCAGTTTGCTGGTAGAAGACAGATCTCTATCATAGGCTAAATGTCTATTGTTTCTACCATGTACAGTCTATATCGTGCATTCCTACTGTCATCAAGTCTGAGACTAAAATTCCTCAATTTGTTTAAACTACTCAGTGAAACAAAACCAATTCCAATGATAAATTAATGCATGAAGTACCCTTTGATTTATTCGCACACTGTTCATCAGTCACAACTGTGGCTTGGCATAGTTTAACTCCAAGTTATTAAAAAAAAAAGATACACACAACATACACACAAAAAGCAACATGTAACCGAGGCAGCGGTCGGTCCTGATAAAGCAAACTGAAGAAAAGAAATGAAAATAAATAAATAACTGCAACAGAGCAGAAAACTCTCTGAAGTTAATACAGATTTCAGATCCATTCCAGCGGCAGCAGAAGAGAATGTGAAGTGTCGGATGGTACAGTGAGACGGGCCACGCTGAGCTGCAGCTGAGCACAAATGGAAGTGGCACTTTCTATCAGAGGCCTTTCACCAGACAGCTCTATTCTGCCCGTTGCCTTCTCTGTGACACATGGGCACTTTTAAAATAAAAATAAGAATGGTCATTTAAAGCACACATTTGTTATTAAAGAGACAGACACTGGGTGGAAAGTGAAGGAAGATTCATGGTGTGAACGTCCACGCTGATATAGATATCACTCAAAATGAGAAATAGATTTGTCTGACATCTCTGTGGCGGCTTTTCAAAGGGGGCAGGTCAAAGCCCCAAACTCAGTGAAGAGTTTATATTTCACTTGCTCAGAAATGCAAGCCTGTTATCTCGCATCAAGTCCAAAGGAAAAGGATTGGGTTGCATTTGTTTCAACTTTCCACTTCTGGTGAAACATCACATCAACAGAGGACAGAGCTGAAGTTTGGATCATATAATGAATAAGTTGTTCAGCCTATGACACAAAGTTTGTTTCACATAAGCCATTAAAATAGAATAAAACATGAAAGAAGCTGAATAATCCAAACACAAGAGCTGAAAGTTTTCAAAAGGACTTTACGAGCCCCAAACCAACGTTACTGAAGACAAATCTGTTGACCTTACATTGACCCATCTTTTACATTAACCCCTAAACCGAGGAGAAAAATCCGAAGGTCAGTACTTGGACACAGGCTCCTCATGTGTCTTTGATTACACACTGCCTCTAAAGGACAAGCCGGCAGAGATGTTTGAGCTATCAGGCAATCAGACCGCCGAGAGACGTGAAACTCAAACCAGAGGAGGAGAGGGTGAGGGCTGCCTGGGAACAAAGATGGGAGGAAAAAGCTCCCAATGAAGCTCCTAAACAAATCCCAGGCCTGTGAGGGAAAGCAGTGATGTGCTCGTGTCTCTTTCAGGGTTTCAGGTAACAACACATTAAATGACCAATGCGTTTTATTTGATATCTAAAATATGGCAGTAATGATCAAAAAGACTGAAATTGAGTATGATTATGTGCAATAACAATTTAACAACTTTTAATAAACATCTTCAAGCAGCAATGATATGGGGCAAATGCAGAACCTTACACTGAATTACAATTTGGAATAACAGGCGTATATTTAAAACAGATTCACTCTTTTTAATCCTAATTAGGGAGACCAGTGTTTTTGTGAATCACATTTTTATGTACGGTAACTGATGTTTCCACAAACAATTCCACTATTCACTACGATATGCAGACAGGCATAGTGAGATTCAAAAGCACTGAGTTTTACTCTCCAGGGTCAAATTAACAAAATAATTTAAGCGATTTGTGTTTATTATAAGAAAAAATATTTCCAGATGACCACTTACAATGAAATTAATTCACTAATGTTTTGAAAATAAGACGCAGGGAAACAGAAGGTTATGTCAGGGACAGTGGACCTAAAAAAAGAAGCCTACTGTCTTGGTTATCTATAAGGAACCACTTATCACAAGCAGCCAGGTCCACACTGTGACTGATGGGCCTCCGCAGACCAGGAGTACCAGCACATTATCTGGTACACACAGGGCTGCTCTTTAAACACAAAGGCAGCTATATGAAGCATTGTTTCCTTGGCTGTCACCCTGTAAAGAATATTTTATTTATTTTTGGTCTAAAAAAAAGTGTTTGCTGTTTGTGTGCTGACAAACCCACAGAGGCACAGCTTATCAAAATATAAATCAAAGCTAGAATAAATAGCCTGAACTGATCTGTTAAACTGTGGCATAAAACACTTCATAGATTTAAACCATAGTAGCTCTTCAAATGGCAAACATTTAGAAATGAAGACAACACTCCAAGTCAAGGACAAAAATATCAGAAATTTACCCAGCGTGAATAGAATTTAAATAGCTATGTATACATAAAGCTTCAGGCATTATATCCTTATGCTGCTCAATAATCCAGGCAGAAAAATCTAAAAAAGTGAAGTCTGGTCCTCTGGACATTCAAATAACAAAACAAAACAAAAAAATTGTAGAAACATTTTGTGTTTTGTCCAAAAGACTTCTTCAGTCTGAGGAGCTGTATTCAGCTCAGTCTAATAAATAGCACCCTCTCTCACAATCTGTGTGTGTGTTGTCATGACGGTCGGGTTTTTAGATTGATTTGTGTAATATTTTTAACATTTTAAATCCATATTTATTCTAATGTTATACTGTTTATTTAAACTGAAGTGAATGTTCATGCACTATCTAGAGTAGATAAAGCTTGCCCCCAGAGATTTTGTAAAGTACACATAGTACACATTGTACTTCTGGGTTGTAGGATATATTTCTTCTTCTTCTTATTATTATTATTATTATTATTGTTATTATTATTTGAGGATAATTTGAGGAGATTCTGTAAACCATCAGGCGACTGAGGAAGGGAAAGCAGCACTTTTCTAAAACTGTGTTCAATGAAGGTGAGATGCTGTTGACCTCAACAAGTGATGTCGTTGGGAGGTGGAAGGAATACTTCTCAAACCTTGTCAATCCCATTGGCATGTCTTCCATGGAGGAAGGAGTTGGGGGACTTCGGGGTTGGTCAGTCCATATCCGTGGCTCAGGTTGCCATGGTAGTTAATAAGCTCAGAGGCGGCAGGGCTCCGGGAGCGCATGAGATTTGCCATGAGTTCCTTAAGGCTCTGGATGTTGGGGGGCTGTTTTATTTGAAACACCTTTACAATGTCACATGGACATCGGAGGCAGTGCCACTAGATCTCTTCAACAAGGGGGACCGGAGGGTGTGCTCCAATTATAGGGGCATCACTCCTTAGCCTCCCTGGTAAGGGAGGCTAAGGAGTACTGGAGAAGCGAGTCCGATCCTTGGTCAAACCTTAGATCCGGGAGGAACAATGTGGGTTCTGTCCTGGTCATGGAACACTGGATCAGCTCTTTACACTCACTAGGTTCCTCGAGAGAGTCATGAGAGTCTGCCTATTCAGTGTACATGTGTTTTGTGGACTTTGAGAAAGTGTTTGACAGTGTTCCTTGAGGTAGACTGTGGGCTGCTCTATGAGTATCCACAGGGACTTGGGGCCAGTTGTTATGGACTGTTTGGTCCCTACATAAGTGATGCGAGAGTTTGGTTCGTATTGCCAGCAGTATGTCGGACCCATTCAGGGTGGGAGTTGGACTCCACCAGGGTTGCCCGTTGTCACCGATTCTGTTCATAACTTTATGGACAGAATTTCTCGGTGCAGCCAGGGGGTGGAGGGAGTCTGGTTCAGTTGCTGCAGGATTCCATCTCTGTCCTTTTCAGATGATGTAGTCCTGTTGGCGTCATCGTGCCGTGATCTCCAACTCTCACTGGAGTGGTTCACAGCCGAGCGTGAAGAGGCTGGGATGAGAATCAGCACCTTGAAATCTGAGGCTATGGTCCTCAATTGGAAAAGGGTGGATTGCTCTCTTCAGCTCGAGGGCGAGGTTCTCCCTCAAGTGCAGGAATTCAAGTATCTCAGGGTTTTGTTCAAGAGTGAGGGAAGAATGGAGTGTGACATTGAAAAATGGATTGGTGCAGTGTCTGCAATATCATGGACTCTGTGCTGGTCCGTTGTGGTGAAGAGGGAGCTGAGTTGTAAGGCAAAGCTCTCTGTTTACTGGTTGGTCTATGTTCCTACCCTCACCTAAGGTCATGAACTCTGGGTAGTGACCGAAAGAATGACATTGTGGATACAGGCACTTGAAATGAGTTTCTACCACAGGGTAGCTGGACTCTGCCTTAGAGATAGGGTGAGAAGTTCAGTTATCAGGAGAGAGCAGAACCACTGCTCCTCCACATCGAGAGAAGCCAGTTGAGGTGGTTCAGAAGGATGTCCCCTTGACGCCAGCCTTGGGACGTATTTTGGGCATGCCTGACTGGGAGGAGGCTCTGGGGAAGACCCAGGAGATGCTGGAGCGACCATGTTTCTTGTTTGACCTGTGAACACCTTGGGGTCCTCCCAAAAGAGCTGGAAGAGGTGGCTGTGGAAAGAGATGTCTGGACCTCCATGCTCAAGCTGCTGTGCCCTAGACCCGACTTCAGAACAAGCAGAAGATAATGGATGGACGGATATTATTATTATTATATTTCTATTATTATTCCATTGTGGCAGTTGTTACTTTCAGTATGTTTGTGATTCCAGAAACATAAAAGACTACTGAATAAAATGCATTTACTTTTGTGTTAGTCCCTGATAAGTGTTTCAGTTTTGGATTGAAATAGTTTTGCTTTAATATGATGCTTTTATAGCCAAGCTTATTTGGTTGTAATGCAAACCATGCTACATGATAATGAGTATTATGGAAGTGTCTAGATCCATGTGGAGCTAAAGATAGTAGTGGAAATTACCCTTGTGCCTGTGTGTGTGTGTGTGTGTGTGTGTGTGAGTGTATGTGTGTGTGTGACAATGACCTAAATTTACAGAAGAGAAACATAACTTCACATAACTCTTGTGTACATATAGTGTTGCCTTCATGTGTAAATCGAAAATAAAACTACAAAAACTTTTAGGCAGAAGACCGCTGACCTAAAAAAAGTTGGAAATTCTAATAGGTATAGAAGCAGCTGTGGACGTGCATAAAATAAGAAAATCCTGGAAAAATAAAATGCAGATTGTAGATAAGATTTTATACAGTATTTACTAAGCTTAAATAGATGTGTGGTAATGTGGTGGTGGATGTTTAAAAAAAAACTTGATGATAGATTAAGTAAAATGTATGAGCACAGCCTTTGTATAACAAATAACCCAATCTTTCCAATTCCAGTTATTCAACTACAGAGGCGGCTTCCATTTGATGCACAGAATAACTCTTATCTCAAAGTCCAGATAATATTGCTGTAAGATTAAATTCACGTCAAGGTTAAAATAAAATGTCTTTTAGAGGTCAGACAACCTTTGAAATTCACCTGTTAGACTGACTTCTACAAAAGACCCATCTACTCCATGTGCACGTTTAGCCATTCTTTTGATAAATGCTGCCGACTTCTCCTTGGGATACAACCCAGAAGGTCAATGGAGGGGAACAAATAATAAAAAAAACAAAAAAACTGGGTAAAATCAGCAAGACTAAAGAAAGAGGGGCGGGGTGGGGGTGGGGGGTTTCTTTGCCACTCTGATGGCATACATTGTGAAAGCTGACAAAAAAATGCACGTTCATCTTTTAAAAGTTCTATAGCAAAACAGGAATTCATGGAGTAGACGTGCTCGCACCTCATTTTACTTGAGGCTTTCCTCTCCATCTCAAAGTGTCACTGGCAGTGGAGAGAAAGGAGGAGGGGTGTCTATTGCTTGGTGCCGCTGCCTGTCCCGCTCCTCATCTCAGCACACAGCGCCCATGTCAAAGCTGCTCTTACACTTGATTGTAAATGACAAATTTGGATAGTGCACACGTACAATCCGACTAAAATAAATAGGAGACATGGAAGCTTAACCTGAGCTAAATCCTCAGGCTGCTGCAGCCGTGTGAGTGCGGATTACGCCCCAGACGCCTTAAACAATGCGCCCAAATGTGCATCCTTAAAAGCATGAAATCCTTAAAGCATCAGGGCTGACATGTCATTTGCCATTAATATTCCACATTGCTTGTGCTTTGGGGGCCAATGTTGCACTTCTGCGTGCTGCTGTACCCTAAAACAAACACTTGCAAAGCCCTAAAGGAGCCAGCACTGTGCAGAGCTATTTTTCTAGCTGTGGACTGTTCTACAGGAGGATGTCATAACAAAGGAAATAATAAAAGTGTTCCTGCACCACGTGAGGCGTCAATTACTATGAATAGGAGTAAGTCTTCACCAAAAGCTTCTATGTTTAGAAGAAAAATGAATAATTAGTTTTATATATTCAAAATGTAAGTACATTAAAGAACAAATGTATTGAAACAAATATCTGTGTTCAAATAGTACAACCCTAAAGTATAATTTGATTTAACATAGGTAAAAAAACTAAACATTTATTGTGCTGTAATTAACCTGTCAAATCACCAATTATTTAAAATATTTTTTTAAGTCTCTTATTTGTCGTGCATACTCTTGACAGAAACCTGTGTTAAAGTAAGGCAGGGTGCAGGTCTTGGGTTTCATACTGTCGCCCCTGAAGCTCCAGTGGAAGAGCCTGTGATGTCCAGCCACATTGGATCAGCAGAAGCTACGACCTGTGGGCACCCTCTCTCAGGTGACATCCCGTATCTGCTTGAGCTAAGTGACGCCCTGCTGCTCAGGCTTTTAAAACCCAAACCCTACTGTTGCACGACACAGGACCACTTCAGCTGACGGTCTGCAGGTGCATGTAAACATGCTACACGTGTCAAGTTAAAAAATGTGAGCAACTACCTTCCTGTGTATGTGACTGGTGAAGTGAAAGACAACCACCTAGAGCTGGACAATAATTCAATATATATATATATATATATATATATATATATACTGTATATCACAATATACTGTAATTTTAGTCAATAACGGCGATAGGAGTTTTAAGCGGATTTTCCATATGTCGATATGATTACATCATTTCACTGACACATTTCTTTTTCTGTTCAGGTTGAAGCGGCAGTTTCAGTTTCAAGCCGAACAGAAAAAGCTGTGACACAACTACATAAGTGCGTGACAACGTACACCACAGCTCGGAGGAGTCAGCGGTAGCAGGCTAGGCTAGGCTTCAACACAGTCAGAGTGAGACTGAACAAGCTTTCACAAGCAAAGAGAAAGATGACATCACTGATAAGAGAGGAAGGACTAATTTAGCGATGTGGA
>JARVGV010000673.1:2905005-2920839 GCA_031762435.1 Hypsolebias longignatus
AGTTGAGCCTTTTGTCATCCAGTGTCTTCAGTAGAAAGAGAGAGACATGAAGAAACGATAAAGCTGATAAATGAAAACAAGGTCAATAATTTTAATTTATCATGCGATTAATTGATTTATTGTTTATCGTGACAGGCCTATGCAATACAAATAAATATTGCCACAGATTAGCTGCTTCTGCACAAAAACTTCTCACACTTAATTAGTGAGCTTCACTCCAGGTTGCCGTTTGACTACACTTTATAAAAAAAAAAAAAAAATAAGCAAGAGGACCGTTTGGCATTATTGCCTCTATAAGCCTGACCCCTGACAGTGCAGGCTGCAGCCATTGTCCTTGACTTCTGGCGTGCTTTTGGTCATTATCCCTCCAACACCTGATTTCTCCATTAAATCTCAGGCTGACCAGGTCATTCAGTTCCAAGGCCCTGCCTCTTTGTCTCCAGCCAAGCTCAACTAATGGGGCATGGAAGGGAATTGAAGAGAGATGGAGGGTGGCGGTGTCAGTGGTGGTGAGGAGGCAGCATCAGCCAAGGGTGAAGAAAAAGAGCTGAGACAGGTCAGTAAGCCAGCCAGAGACTTGTGGTACAGAAGGGCATGCTGATTGTGATAATGTAGGTGTAGATGTGTGTGTGTCACTCGATAGGACACACACACATATGCTGGGCAGTTGATATTCTCATGTGGCTGTGATCGCCTTTTACATCAGATTTGATTAAAATTAATGGGCCATCCCTGCTGTTGGGTAGCTTATTTCCAATCCATTTATCAGATAGGGTAAGGCTGCTACAGTGGCCCTTGTGCCCCTCGAACTCTGACAGTTTTAGAACAGTCCTGTGTACAGCCCTGAAGAAAGGTCAGCGCTTCGTGTCCAAATAAATGATATGCTCTTAATGACAGAAGGAATGACTTTTATCTTTCATCGTTCATCTGACCTTGGGGATGGTGACATGATGATGTGGTGGGAGGAAGGGACTGATAAAGCTCCTTCAAACCATTTCCCATCTGGACATTCTATTGTGATTTAACATAAATAGTAAATGTTTCAGAAATGTCCATATTAAAAATAATTACGCAAGTAATTCAGTAAATGTTTCATTCTTAATGGTCAATCATACAAAACAAAAAGGATAAAAATAGGACAACCTAAAATCTCACAGTCTGTGGGAGCACTTCAGTGTTCTAACTGTAGTAATTACTGTTGTGAAGGTGTGGATTAAAGCTAATTAAGGTGAGGCTTTCAAGAAATGCATTAAGCTTTTGTGGCTGTAACTCTGAGCACTCAGCTAGACCACTGGACACAGAACACTGCTTTAAATTAAGTGTCTAGAAAAAGAAAGGACATATTTCAACTTTAAAAGTGGACTGAAACCCATTCTAATAATCATGTTACAATCTGGAATAAGATACAAATTGAGTACCTTTGTGAATTTTTGTTATTGCTTCATAAAAAAAAGAAAAAAAGAAAAAAAAAAGAAAAATAATTGTTTGACTATAATAAAATGCATTCAAAAGTTTGCAAAAATAATTATGAAAATAATGCACCATTTTTAGATAAAACACACTTCATGTCTAAATGTTCATAAATGATTAGTGTTAAAAACAATATGAGTGCTGCCAAATGAAAAAGGTTGCATTTATAAAATCTACCAAGGTTTGGGGGTTGATTATAAAAAATACTCAAGTGGAACATTTAAAGACAAAGTTTGATGCAAAGGTCAAGAAATGACTTACTCAGAAAAGAAAGGTTTTTCTCCTTCAGTTTGTCACAGAGCAGAACCTCATGCTCCTGTCCAATGACACTGGGAACAGAGTTAAGGATTCCAACAAACAGCATTTCATTTTAACAAAACGGTTCACAAGAATGCAGATTAAATCACAGCACTGACATTAAATCTTGAATCTCACTTCTGTGCAGTGGGACACACATTGTTTGTCTACAGTAATTTTAATGTTGTTTAAACCTTTATCAGTTGAAATATCTTCATGAATTTTGTGCTGAGGACATGCAGAAGCTGAAAACAGCCTCTACACGCTATGACAACATGCTTGTTTGTGAAGATGTGTGTTCAAGTGTGTAATATGTTTTATTGACATAGAGAAACAAAAGTATTATTGTTGAGCCAGATTGCAAGACTGCCCAGTTTAACGAAACCTACATCTTGATTGTTCATATACCTGCTGTCAATCCTCAAGAAGGAATAAAAAGGCGAATCAAATCACAAAAAAAAAAAGTACGACGGAGCTTTAGGGCCACGCTAAGAATTTTTTTAAAGCCATAAAATTATGAGAATAAAGTTGTAGTATTACAAGAATAAAGTCAAATAAAGTCTTAATATTACAAGAATAAAATCATACAAGACTTTTCTATTTATAGCTCTCGTTAATTAAAAAAAAAAATGTTCATGAGTCAGATACACGACGCGACCTGTCAGTCAATCCAGTAGGCGTGTCAGCAAATGACCAATCTGAAGCTAAATGCTCTTTACCTGCAGAGAGCTGTGCTGCAGCCCATCAGAGTTTACCACCTTCATGATTCAAAATCCTGATACTGATAATAATCTGATGCTGATGTGCTGACAGATTAACTATCTCCTTACTTGTAAAACCAATACCAAAGTATAATTTAACAAGATGCTCAACATTCTTTATTTAACACAATTGTAATGTGGTAAACTCTGCTTTATCGTGTCGGAGTTCAGATAATATTACGACTCATTTAGCTTCAGATTGGTCATTAGCTGACACGCCTACTGGATTGATTGACAGGTTGCATTGTGGATCCAAATTGTGGAAAATTATTTTTAAAAATTAGTGAGCTGTAAAAAAAATTGTACGACTTTATTCCTGTAATATTGACTTTATTTTATTTATTCTCTTAACTGTATGGCTTTTATTTTTATTTTTTTTTTTATTGTGGCCCTAAAGCTCCATCGTACTAAACGTGACTAACATTAATGCATATAAAAAGTAATGTATGGTAAACTGAAGATGAGTGACAATATACTGTAGTTCAGAATCTGCTTTTCTTCTTTCACTTGTTTTTGATGGAAAGTAAAAGCCACTTCCAATTATGATATTGTAGAAACATAATCAGACTTTCAGGGTAATTAAATCTGCTTTCAAGAAAACTCCAGCATGCATTCTCTTAATGCAGAGAACAAAATATCAGCTTTACAAAATGCATAGGCTGCAACGATTACACTGCTCTGCTAATTCCAATAAAACTTACTAGAAAAAAAATGCTTTTTAAATAAATGTCATTCTGAATTAGGATGGTCACTTTCACAGAGTAGTCTTTTCCTTAAGGCTAAACATAATTTATGATTTATCTGTTTTGGTCAAAGAAGAGGAAATTTTCTCATGACATCATGTTACACTAATCGCTTAAAATAGATTCTAATAAATTTATACCATGACTTGCACAGATGCATAAAGAGTCATTTCTTTTCATGCTTGGAGTTCTTTGAAGGCACACAGCAGCAGGACGGCTATTATGAACTCTGCAGCAAAGTAACAGACTCTCAGTTGACTCTGAGGGGACAAGCACAGAATAGAGAAAAGGAGGAGAAACGAGGAGGAGGGCAGGGTGGGACAGGCTTGACTGGCTGAACAGAATAACAGTCCCACCACACATGACGAAGCAGAGTGAGACACAATAACACATACATACACATTTACAATTATTTAAATAAGACTCCTCCCCCAGGAAATATGTAGTGTGCTACCCAGATGGTTGTCCCCAAATAAACCGGACTTCCCCAATGGTAGCTACAGCTGGACAAAGGATGGAAAATAAATGTTATAATTGGACAAAATAAAGGTTTTATTTGGTCTAATCTCTACAATACCTGAAAAGCGTAGTGTAAACTAACTAAAATCCAGTTTTTAAATATATTAAAAATCTTTAAGAATGTGTTTTGCCACAGCGCTTTTAAATTATTATATTTGTATCACAGAACATTGGGTCTGATCTGCTGAATTCACATAAAGATGCGTTTTCATCAGCCCGTCGTCTCCTCCCGCTCTTCCCCTTCATCGCCTTCCGAGCCCTTGGATCGCTGATAGTGGGATGGCAGATAGGATGAAACACTTCCTCCGTGAAGCAGAACTTTAATGTCAGGTGAAGCTAGACACATCTCATCCCCTTCAATAGCTCCTCGTCATTTTCAAGCTTAAAATTTTATGGGGATAGGATACTGTTTGATGCAGTCTACCAGCGGTCCATAACAGCAGTCGTTTATTGTGCACTGAAAAGAAGGCGAAGAAATATTATGACATGCCAAAAAAGGTGGGTGGGTTGGAGGGGGTAAGGGAGGTGAGGGAAGCCCTTCCATTGTGGGAAAGGGGAGAAAACACAAGGGATGCAAGCGGATCGACAGAAATAACTGCTGGCTGCCACGTGACTTGAACAGCAAACAGAAGCAACTGATGGAGTGTGTTAAGTAGGTGCACCATTTAAAAACCCATTACATTTTAGCATTGAGTTTACAAAATGGCAAATAATGGGGGAAACCACTAAAGTAAAAAATGATGTATAGTGATGTCAGCCTAAAGAATAACATACACATCTATGCTTTCCATCAAATATACCTGTCCAATGACTTTGTTATAAGATGTGGGAGACATCCAAAAACTAAAATTGCTTACTTGATAGATATTTGTTGCCAGTATTTGGTCTGGAATTAAAGATGGCTCCTTCAGCATGCTGCTGACGACACTTTTGGAGGCTGAAAATAAGACAAAGGAATCAAAGAGAGGCAATAAACACAATTAAAAAGAGAAAGACATAAAATAATCTTGTCTAACTGTCAAAGTGTTTTAGGGACGTCTCATTGCTACTTTTAGTAGAGAGCCATAATGTCAAACAAAGCAAATACAGACACAAAAAGCAGCCTGAACATTCTGCAATTTACCATGCATATAGTTAACGTCGTATTTCTACACTTGTCCATTAGAAGGTCTATGCAGGCTTTCTGTAGATAAATGTTTCAGTCCAAAGCACAGGCACTTCATGTAGTTTATCTATGTTATAAACGCTGACTATTCTGCATCTCTCGGCCCATTCTTGCTCTACTAACATTATAAATCAGAAAAGAAAGCCTGCTGGATCAGCTTGCAGTCACTGCAAATGCAAATGCAAAAAAATCCTTAAATCATTTCTTAAAAAGATTCGGATTAAATGGATTGTATCATTGTGTGACGAAATGGTTGAGACAAGTCATTTTGGTGATATATTTATACACATGCTTAAGACATGTGCAGCGATTATACAGGAGATGTTTCTATACATATTTCAAGCATGGATTACGCCTGTATTAACATGAGAGAAACTCTCAAGTTCAGCACAGTAAATGCATTTAAAGACAGTTGATTTGTTTTTATAAAGCTTTAAATCCCAAAATCTAAGGATAAATACAGTACTGTACACAAAATATTTAAGTCTATGTTAATATATTAGCCTTATTTGTTGAGAAAAGAGAATAATACTGTAATCTCATCTGTTCTATGATTAAAATCAAAATAGGTTCAATACAGAAACTTGTTCATCTATGATTAAATAAAAAGGTGGAAGGGGAACAAAGAGCATTTAGCACCTCTTTCTCTTTCGGTCCTTTCATGTATTTATTGACATCATTGAGCCTTTTCTTTTTGTAACCAACCTGCTTTTTGTTCCATCTCATCCAGCCATGATGCTCTACCAGCCCACCCCATAAACCCACACTGCTCTCTAAGAGCTGCAAGGCATGAGGCTGTGCTTTGCTGCTCATTTTTCTTGGAGATTGGTACCTTCACACTCAAATCCATACCATGCTCCTGTGCAGTGCAGGCAGCGGTGAAGAAAGAGGGTTATATTTTCCCCTTGAGTTAGGACACCTCTTGACGAATGATAATGGATAATCGATAAAGTGGGAAATATGAGGCAGCAAACTTTATGAAGCTAGGAGACATATTACTCCCCAACAAACACTGGTTTCCCTTAACAAAGTCACTACTCGACTGTGCCTAATAATCTGAAGGAAAATCAAAGGACCTGCAACCACATCAGCAATATTGGCAACTTATTCCACTTTAATGGCATTTTGATTGATTTTTTTCCCTCTTCCTAATGGTCGTTTTATAGATTTGACGCAGCTTCTGCAAAACAGTAGCGTGTAATAAACCTCCCCGAAGGCAAACGTTAGCCATTAAAGCTCTTGTCTTACCAGGGCTCATAATTGGAGGTTGACCACCACCACATTTTGGTTTCTAACATAACACACACTTCTAAGACAAGACTTATATTTCTTCTGTCTCTAAAGCTCTTTGATGTAAAAAAAGCCCAGCTTTCCTGTTGTTGATGGTCATAAGATGTGAAAAGATGACGTTCCCATGCTGTTTGAGCAATGGGGCTAAAAGTAACCATAAATAGGTGACCTTGGCGCTGACATTGTAGAATTTCAGCCAAGCATTGACCTGATGAAAATGGAAGGCCAGGCTGCTAATAAATCAGGATGCTTTTAAAATGAGTTTACCCTAATGCTCATTCATCACACAGTGTAATGCCATTTGCTGGCCCGGGATTCGCTGCTGTGCACAAACACAGCAGTAAATAACAACAGGGCCCTTGCATCCTTCGCATCGCTGCAGCCTCCAACATCGGCATACATTTATTAAAGACGCCCCCGCCTTGCACAGCGGCACACCTCCATGACACCCTCTCTGGTACACACACACACAAGCCTTCCTTTACAAATACACAGTTCCACATGTAAAAATAAAAAGCATAATCTGAAGAACACCAGACAGAGAACAAAGCCCTGCAGCATAACTTTCACCTTGTAAACATTCACCAAATTTACTGTAATTGTCCCATGTTGGTATAAATTCTTACTAAGGCACCATATCACACCGTCAACATCTGAACAGAAAGAACAGAGAAGAGGAGAATAATAGATGTGAAACGCTACGCCTCCATTGGGATTTGCTAAAGAAAACAACCAGTGTAAACAAATCACAAGCCTGTTTTCATATGCAACTCCAAAACAAGATACACAGCAAGGTATCTGCTTGGCTTTTCTTACTTGTGTTGTTTGTAACTACTCTTCTCAGAAAAAAAAAAGTCATTATCTGGAACGCAAAAAAGCAGAGAAACCTCATTAAAAAGCAACATTTGTAGAGGGAGGACTGTGATAAACAATAATAGATGACAACCGTTATTGCCCCTGACACTGATGAGCTCCTCTGGAAGTTTGTTTATTAATTAAAAAAAACCCACTACTTTCTGTGGCTGGGGGGGCAGCTACCAATTTCCTTCATATACCCCCCCCTCCCTTTACACTCCCCATGTGCAAGCCATTGAGCTGTGGAGGGGTACTCGTTCATCAAACTTCATGAAGCTTGGGAGAGACAGGTTCTGATAATGTGCGCCGCTAAAGCTGATTTTCCATGATGAATCTCGGAGCATATAAATTGGCTAATATCTGAAAACATTTACAGATACTAGAGGAATTGACTACTTGTGGGACATGATGGATGAGCCTCTCCAACACTGGCCGACAGCTCTGCAAATCTCTGTGGCTGCCTAAAGCCCTCATTTGATTTTCCAATTTACTCCTTTTAAATTTATCCTCCCGCACTGAAAAAAAGATAGGAAAGTGGGAGAGTATAGACAAGGAGCAGGAAAAAAAAACATCTTTTTTTTTTTTTACTATCCACGGTGGTGTGTGGGTGTTAGTTGATAATATGAGGTAGTATCTTGTGTGCAGGAGGAGCCCAGTCCCTGAAGAGGTTACTGGGGCAGAACTGATCTGCTTCCACCTGATTCTTCTTGATAGCGGTGAGATGAAACTCTACATTTCAGTGTGTGTGTGTGTGTGAATGAATGTGTGTGTGCAGTTGGAGTAATAGTAGACCAAGGGAGGCTCTGCTATAGAATGAGGCTTCCCAGGTCAGGCCATTAGAGTGTGGCAAAGACTGACTGGAGCTCCTATGCTGAAAAGGAGTAATTAGTATACTTGTCAAGTGAGGTGCTATGGTGCTGCTTACCTCCCATACACCCACCCCTTACACACACACACACACACACACACACACACACACACATACATACACACTAACATTTGTGTTGTCTGCTTCCTAACTCTCTCCATTCTTGCTAATGAAGAGTCCTTGCTCTCATTACTTAGGGGGAAAAAGTTGCATATCTACAAACACCAGCTCCACACAGAAGAAAGCTGTGAGAAAGAAGAGAGGAGCACTTGAAGAGAAGAACGGAAGAACAATAGCAAAGTGACTACTAAGAGATGCTATGGGCTAAAATAAAGAATAATATTCAGTTATCAACACATTTTATCAGCAAAACATTGAAATTATTAAGAATTATGTCAAATACTCAAGTAGACACTAACATCCTCACAGTGTTAACATCAAACATGGGACATTTATAAACTTGTGTGCAAGGCTTCTGTAAAGGAATATGACAATAAATCTTAAAGGCAGCTGAATCACATAGTTACAAAACATAAAGTAGCAATCTAATCTGGAGCTGGGCCTTGGGAAAATGGAAAAGGTCAAATAGCTAGCAAAATTGCCTCCTCAAAAAGTATGTCTAAATCTAGAGGCACATCAAGTCCTGTCCAAAGGAGGAATAGAAAGAAAGATGAAGAGATAGTAGGAGGGGGGAAAGAAAGAGCAGGAGCTCCCCCACTGTGTCCGCTGGTGACTTCTGAAATGTATCTACTGATGCTTACAATGGCAATAAAGCCATTTATGTTGGATTTATGTCATGATCACAACTAAGGCAGCTGAGAGCAAATGTATATAAAATTTTATAAAAAAAAATATATATATATATATAATATATATAACACGTAGAAACACACACAATGAAGTAAAGATGGTATAGTATAAAGAATATAGACTAGAAGAGAAAATGTGCATCATCTGTAAAACAATAAGTCACAAACAAAACTCAATTCTAAAGACTGAATGATTGAATTCCATGTTCAGAGTTTAAAAAAATAATACTTGAATTTAACAATAATCTAAAAAAAAAAAAAAAAAATTCTTACAAAACAAACAAAAAACCCCATTGTGCTGGTAAATGTTTGTGTAAAATGAAATGCTACCCTGAGAAGAACATTACCAAATATTGAGGTTTTCTCAAATGGGTGCATGTAATTTTTCTTACCCCAGTGTCCAGTCTTTTGTTCATGAGGCCAAAAACATTATAGATGTTGATATTGTATTCGAGAAAACTGTTTTGAATTTATGGATTCATGCACAAGCGCCACCAGATCGCCCTGCATCCTGCTTGACTAATGCCCTCTCCAGTACTTGAGCTGCAAAGAGGAAGGGGAGGGTGTTTCACGTTGTTGGTGGTGTCGTCATGTTGAGCTGTGGTGGCATGTGCAGCAAGTAGGAAGTGGGAAGTGTGTGGTGGAGGTGGTGGGGGGGACAGCAAAGCGAGCAAAACAAAACAAGGACGGTACAAAAAAACAATTTAAAACCTTCTATTGATCCGGGGCTGGTGATTGTACATATATTCTATCGTCCCAGAGGCCACATTCCCGTTTCCCTTAAACGCAAGAGAAAAGACACGGGGAATAAAAACAACGGTGCAAGGCAAAGGCAAGCCACTCACCCAGTAGGGGGTAATGTCCCTTATATAGAAGTCTATTGATCTACCACCCCCACCGCCTTAGAGTTCTACTAAAACACAAGCACACACATGCACAGCACAGGTTTGCAGTCTGAGGCTGGACGGAGCATGACAGATATGGCTGCCAATAGCAGTGAACCAACCTGTTAGTTAATTGCCAGCAAAGACAGCTATCCTTGCATTGTTTCATGGTGGAAACACATTTCTGGGGTTTAATATACGCACAGGGAGATTAGACCATTTGACCACAGCCCACATGGGAAGGAATCTGTGCAAGGTCATGGGGAGATCGCAGAGAAGCTACATCATGAGGTCACCCTCACAGCCACTGATAATACGGATTGCAATAATGGAAAGGTACAGCACAGACACATAGTCCTAGTAGTAGAGTTTATAATATAACAAGAAAAAAATGTGTAGGCCAGTGTTTTTGTCACAAATATGACGACAGTGTTAAATTGTGCATATGGGGGACAGCATTGCCCAGAGGCAGGTTGGTTGTCTTCCAGTTGGAGGGTCAGGGGTTCCATCCCTAGCCCCTGCAACATGCTTCTGTGTCCTTGGGAACAACATTGTATCCCCCACCGCTCACTGATGTGCTGAATAAGAATATTTAAAAAATGCTATACATGCAAAAAGTAGATGATTGTAACCATGTACTTCTGAAATTAAAATCAATCACTCAGAAAGTTTCATGTGCTAAATATCTATTCTGAGCAACAATAAAGTATGTTTCCACCATATGGAGATGGACGGATGTGGTGTGCCATTATGAGAGACAGAGCATTTCTCCCGGATGAATGCCCTGTTCTACAAACTGTTCAGACTAGTACTTTGACAGGCAGTGGATAACGGTGGGTCCAAAGCAATCACATCTTGGACTTTGACAAATGGCTGTGCTGTGTAGAAATTGAAAATAACACACATCCACTTTAATCCCTTTCTTGATTAAATCGGAATCACATCATTTTTGACATCATGCAATTCCCTCTTAAAAACACTGAATCTGCTTCTGTACAGAGTACAGACACATGCACCCAGTCCGTAGGACAGAAATATTAACGCTATGGGTGTTGTAATAAAAAAACTAAAGATGTAAGATTCAAACATGTAATGTCATCTATACACAAAAACATTAAAACAATTCTCAGCTTTTTGAACCATAAAACGGTGGCTGAAAGAAATCACTAGCAAGAAGACGGACACTAAGCAGAGCATGCGTGCCCAACAATACAGAAAATTTCTGGAAAATCTCTTGGACATATACAACAAAAATATTTGTGTCTGGATTCCTGTTTTCCTGCAGAGCTCCATCAGCACTGGCTTGGAACAGTTTGCTTTTTCTGTCACAGTTTCTTCAACTCAATTTCCTATGAAGAACCTGTAGGTCTACAGAAAGCAAAAAGGGTTCGGCTACGAGAAAACATAAGGAATAAATGAAAGCATTTGCATAAAGGAGGGTGAGGAAAGAATGAAGGGGGTTATAAATAACACTGATGAATTGAGCTAACATTGATCCATACTGCAGCTGAGAGATGGGTGGTCCACCCAGGACTTAATTGCCAATCATGTGCCTGGGATGGAGCTTCTACGAAATGTTGACTGTCTGTCATTAGGGTTCGACGGGCTGAAAATACAGCAGATAGACTGGAATCTAAACTCAAACAGAGGGCGATTTGGTGGACAAAGTGCTACAATTAAAAGTGATGTGAAGAGTCACTTAGAGCCAAATGGAAAAGTGTTACTCACGCATTTCACCGTCCACGTCCTGAAGGAATCTGTCCAGGATAATACGAGCCATCAGAGCAGGAGACAGGTCCACCTGGTGCACAACAACAAAAAATACCCAAATAAAAACAGGATATTATGGCAGTTGGTAAATATTGTAACTTTAACACCAAACCATTTTAGAATTGTTATTATTCTACATTTTCTGCTGAAAGTGTAGCAAAAAAAAAAAAAAAAAACCTGAGAATTTAAACACTGAAATTATACCAGCAATTGAAGTTTCTCTGATGTCACAGATAATAACTATCTTAATAGCTCTAAATTATATTATTGCAGGCTCAAACCTTGACCCAGCTTTTGACAATCTCATTGCAAATTGGTCTTCGAAAGCCTTGCTATGCAATAACCTTTCCCAAAATAACAAGCGATCCCCTGTTACGCAGCCGTTGCCTGGCTGAATTGCTTTAGTTTCTATCAAAGAGACATTCCCAGTCTCTCATCTTGTAAGAAAAAGCACATGCTATGCTCAGGCGAAAGACAATGGAGAGCTTTAATCACTGGCAGATCACCAAGGCAAAACAGCAGCAACCAGTAAGACACACCTGAGGGACTATGGGAATGTAGCCCATAATAGAAAAGATAAAACGTACGGCTGAAGCCTTCTTTGAACACAAAGACACCTGAAAAGGTGAGCATTGTTTTTAGTTTGAGTGAAAGGGAAAACCCTGACAGGAAAGCACAAATGATTGATGCTGAAGGTGTCTACCTGAGATTCTTATCAGGACACTGCACTTCCTCACATTTCAAGACACACTGTCTTTGTGTTACAGTGATGCTCTAAAAAGCACATTGTTAATGCAGTCTTAATGAAACATGTTTTGTAGTTGAATTAAAACATGCATAAAAAGTATGCATGTGTAATAAAATTGTTGTTGTCGTCGTTTCTCTAAAGCACTAATTTTAACCTTCATTTCGACAATACACAGCTTACGCTAATATAAAGACAGTATTTTTTTCATGACTAAATTTCACAGCCACTCTAAGATGGAGGGGACAAAAGTATTGCTTGAAGACTAGCTTATTAAAAAACAACATTCTTACAGCCAAATAACATTTTTCCTCTTGTTAGCATAATTGGGGACCAAAAGTGAATTAGCCCTGTGCTCGCAGCCTGAATGGAGTGTTTCATCTTTTCTCTGATGCATTATGATTACATGTTGGGGGCACCAATCGCTCAGACTAAACAATGTCTTTTTACCAACTATAGTATTTGTTAACACTTCTATAATGTTGCAATAAGAAGACAGCTTATAAAAGCCACAATATATCTATAATGATTAGTGTGACTTTATTAAAGTCTTTGATAGCATTACTGACTTTGTGTTTGGCTCACTTAGACAAGCAGTGTTCTTTTATCTCTCAAATTATTGCAATTATTTCTTTCTTTTCGCTCCTCTCCAGCCCTCCTATTTGTGCTTATTGGCCTGTTCTCAATACACACCATTGGATAACTACAGAGTATCTGCTTTTTGGAAACTGACACATGAAAAATGGCAGCATTACTGATGCAGGCTCAGCCTGAATAAGTGCCACCTGATTAGTTCAGGTGCTTGCGTCTCCTTAATTTTCAAATTAATCACGAGTCCATCTCTACTCTCAACTCAGACGGAGCACTTCATGAGTTTAGCATCTAACTAAAATTCACAGAGCCTTGAAATGCTGCTGAAAATAATTATTGTTAAAAATATTCTGGTTGTATTAGCCTAAAATGTTAATAGCTGTCACAAGCACTGCAGCATTAGTGCACCTGCTCTTAAGCCCTTAAGTAACCTTTGCATTAAAATCCTCCATAAAGCATGAAAATATGGAGTTTAAAATCCCTTATTCATGGACTTCATCTAGAACAAAAAAAAAAAAAAAGAAAAAATATATATACATCCATGAACAGCTTTCATCACCGTTAATCTTTTTCATCTATTGGAGATATATTGTCTCATAAAGACAAAACTACATCAATTAGCAGTCAGAGAGGGCATGAGCGCTTGGTTTAAATGTTAAGTAGCATATTAAAATGGCAGTTAAATGGTTCATAGATCGTTATCTCTGTGCTTTCAAGAAAAAAAAAATATTTCAATTAAATAGAGAATGAATAATAGCAGTTAGCTTTGAGGGTATCACTGATGCATAAGAAGTGCTCTGATTCTAAACTTTAAAACCCTCCTGTTGGAAGCATTAATAAGACTAAATGATGTTGTTAAATGATTCAATCATTTGAGAGGGCTTTACAAAGTATTAAAAAGGAGGAAACTGAAAAAAAAAAAAAAATACAATGTATTTTACCAGGATTTCAGTGTTTAACTTTACAAACAGTTAAGTACAATAAATAGTATTTGTTCATTTAAATCACAATAAGTCCTTAGATTCATTCATGTAGTTGCTTTTAGCACAAAATGTAACAAGTGTCACACAATACTAGTCAAGTAATAGTTGATTCACTATATGTGCAAAAGTAAAAATAACATGTTGACCACTGATAATGCTTATTAATGTACAAAATACAAATAAAAGCTACTTTTACGAGTAAAGCAGCAAGTATTTTATAATTTATGCACAAATATCTAGAACATATTTCCATGTTTTTGGCTACTAAAAAAAATGGAATTATATTGTATAAATACATACAATTTCTACTATATCACCTAGAGTACAAACACTAGTCTGACATCTTAAAGCAAATAAATAAAGAAGTGATGAAGAGGGGATTTAACCAATGACCCCATCCTCACCTGTCCGCAGTTTGTAGCAGCTCTGCTTGAACTGCAATTTGGAAAATTACAAAATAAAACAAAGTATTTTCACATCTGCCTAATGGTGCTTGGAGCTAATTACATTAGATAATTGGTAATGGAGTGAATCGTTGCACCAATTTTGATAATAACTAACAGACAAGGGGGCAACTTTAAAAACTGAAGCTCAGTCATATTAATCCTTTTCTAATACATTTTCAGTTGAAATTATTTTTAAAAGATAGAAAAGAACTAAAGGTTGTACTTTTACCTCATTAGCCAAGTCTAGCAGGACAGGAGCTGTAGGATGAGCCTTGGTTTCGCTCAGATACCTTTTATATAACAAAGGAAAACAGCAGTTAAAGAAACAAATTAAATAAAACAGCTTACAGACAGACAAAATAGTAGAGCGAGCTAGACCAGGCCAGCCAAGACATGCTAATGTCCCTGATGACTTTGCCCTGGGTGGCATATGGCAGGCTCGGTGCGGTTAAAACAGCACTGCTTGGAGGGCTTCAAATTTCCTTGAAACCAGACAAGCATATGATAGTTAGTTAACCCCTGCCGCCCAAAAAGCCTTTTTTCCCTCTCCAGCTAAAACTGCAACTCCCCTTAGATCTTGCCGAGATCATCTCTGAGGTTTGCTGTTGTAAGTGGATTAGCAGTGCATTATCCAGGCTTATTTTCCCCAGAACAATGGCCTAATAAGCTAGATAAAGGCTAATTGCAATATGCAAAAAGGTTTTTCCTCTTACAAACCTGTTATTGTTTCCCTGTTTTAACTCAGCCATTTTCATTGAATTACACGCAATTATCCCATCATAAGCTTGCATGAGGCAAACATTTATTTATTTTTGTCCTCCTAATTTGAATAGATCAGTGGTGTGGCAGGTGCAAGGAGAGGTCTGGAACAAATCCTGTGGGTGGTGGTTTGTTTGAAGGAGATTATAACGGTCTTGGTGGGTCACCTACTACCACGTAACTTTGGCAAGTCCCTTCCCAATTCTAAATTTAGACAAGACAAAGAAAGCATACAAGACTAAAATAATGTTTTAATGTCCATGCAGAAGTGGAAGAAGCAATAAATAATACATCAGATGGTCAAACAGTACCTTTGGTAGTATCTTTCAATAACATCGGGAGCATGGTGTCTTGAGATGGTCCTTTTGGTTCGTTTCTGTCATAATAAACAAGTAAAAAAGAAGCAATATTTATCATAATATTTTCTAACATATAAATATGGATGACTAAAACAAGGGATGCACAATATTGGATTTTTTTGCCAATATCTGATATGCCGATATGTTAAAACTTATTTGGCCGATAACCGATACCAATATTTTCAATATATTTTCTTTTGTCAGAACATAGCTCTCTTATTTAAGCTTATTTGCTACAAAAACTGTGTAACAGCTGTAAGAGCTGGTGACATATACAGTACTGTATTCAGTAACAGCCATATGACTGTAACTTATTAATGAAAAGTGTGCTATTTATTAGCATTAGTCACCTGCGATGCTGTCTCACTTGTGGAGGCTTGTTCCAGTTTCCTAGCTGCAGTGTGGGATCCTCTGCACTTTTGTGCATGAAGGACAGACTTTTTAATTTAGATGTATGCATTTGTGTATGTCAGTAGTTTTTTTTTAGATACATTGAGCTTGTTCTTTAAATGAAATGATT
>JARVGV010000673.1:3122224-3136666 GCA_031762435.1 Hypsolebias longignatus
TTTGATTTCAATATTGATAATAAAGTAAATTAAGACTGTTCTTTGATTATTTGACTTAGAACTAAGTTAAAAAGAGTTTCTTGATTAACTAATTTTTGAGTTCCTGGATCAAATTAATGGAATTATACGGTCTGTCCTCATAAGGTCATCTGAGACCAGATGGACGGAGAGGTTAGATCACTACACAATACTGTATGGTACAGTAAGTAGTTCCTCGCTACTTCGCGGTTTGTTTATCGCGGACTCGCTCCATCTCGGTTTTTCAAAATAAAATTGGACATGACACATATTTGGCTTATTGATGGATGAGCCGCTCGATCGGCATGGAATTTTTATTCAAAATAAATTATTTTTAATTATTTTGTGCAGCCCAGAGCCACAGAAAAAGCTGCTCCTGCACATTTGTGCAGCCCACACTGCAGGATAAACTCCCTGCTGCAGCTGATCAGCTGTTCTGCGTGCAGAGCTGAGAAGTGGGCGTGGCCAAGAGTGCTTGCAGGTGGCAAAGAGCAGAGGAGGCAGGGCGCTGAAATCATGACATTCTGTGCTCTTTTAGTTTTTTAGAGTTTAGAAACATTGTTTAGAATATTGCAAGCTTGGGAAGGATTTAAAATGCCTTTATATACAGTATATAAATACAGTACTAAAATAAACTACTACTTACTACTTATACTACTATTCCTACTTCGTGGTTTTTCACTTATCGTGGAACTTCAGGGTACAGATCTCTCGCGATAAACGAGACACTTCTGCACTTTGAAAACCACAAAAGAGCAAGTCCTTAAAAGTCGAACCGTGAAGTAGCGAGGGACTACTGTATACTGTATGCATAGAAATGTGTTTTAAGTAATATAATCTTCTCATTACTGCTTTTATTGTTCCACTCAAATATGCATCCTTTTTATAGTTGTGCATCTACTTTTGCACTTGTTTGTATAGCACCGTCTTGAGTGTTTTTCACGTTGTTTCAAACCTTGAAAGAATGTCAAATTCAAAGGCAGAGCAGAGGAAGTGTGGGCCGTGGTTGCACGGTTGGCTTGGTGTTGTGTTTACCCAGTGTGTATTATATAGGATTACACTTGTCAAGGTACTGTCAACAAGGATAGTGTCCATCTCCTCCACACTGTCCTTGATCCTCCAGCCAAATCCAACTATGAGTGAGAACATGTGTGGATTAGCCGTTTGCTCGGAGCTTGACGGCATATCTCAGCAGTGTGTCACTGAAGTTCAGTTTGGATCCTTGAAATGTAACCTGCAGACTCAGACAGTTTGTTTTCAGTCTGCAACGGTGTTTGATTTCCTCAATGAAGTCTCATTGAGACATGAAATTTAAATCTGCTGTGTGTTAGTGATGTTGCCTCTAAAAAAAGTCTAATCTCTCATTTGTCTAATTGTCATTCATAATCATAGAAATTTGAGAAAACAATGAAGGGAGTTTGCTTGCATGGCACTTCACACGTCCCCAGCACGGTCTGTCAATATGTCTCCTCCTCCACGCAACAATGGCTTAATTTGATCAAAACTGTATTAACAATTCTTCAGCACAGCTAGAGAGTTTTTACATATTGATACAATTACCCCCTTGCTGTGAGAAAGCATGCAGGCCCCCCCACCATCACTGCCACGTTGTCTCCATTTTAATGACAATTTTCTTTGGTGACTGCCGTGTGACACCACAGAGACAAGGGCTTAGGCAGTCAGAGTGAGAGAAAAACATGTCTGAGACGAAACAGCATTGTTGAAAATAATTAGTGAATTAAAGATGGCTTCAAATGTACCAGAGGTTCAATTTCTTTTCCAGAGTGTACTGAGTTCTGCACTGGTGCTTCTCAGATGATGACTGTTGCGATAAGCAATAAATCAATTAATCACATGATAAATAAAAATTATTTACCTCATTTTCGTTTATCAGCTTTATCGTTTCTTCATGTCTCTCTTCCTCCTGAAGACACTGGATGACAAAAGACTCAATGCCAGTGCTCTTCACTGACCCCCCCCCCCCACTTTCTCTTTTCTTTAAAATTCATTCATTCAACCTTTATTTAGGCAGGTTAATCTCATTGAGCCTCGAGGACTCATTTACAAGAGAGACCTGGCTACAAACTAAGGATGATAACAACATTAACAATACAATACAAAAATCTGTTTTAACGATCCAAAATCGCGTTTTTGGCTTGTTGAAAACAGCTAAGCTGAGAATCTGAGCTACGACATAAGCTGACAGGCCGTCTTTGGGGAAAAAAACCCTCCATCTTGTCGAAGCTCCATAATTCACGGTTGAAACTCGTGTCTTTGTCTAAAAAGTAGTTTTTCTCTGCAAAAAGAAGCTGAGAACTTGTTTACTGATATTTTATTAAAAGGTTTGTGTGAAAAATGCTATGCTAAAGAGCTCAAACCACACCGAACATCCGCCATTTTGAGAATAGGAACGAGAGACAGCCCATGTCACGTCAAGGGGCCTCCCTCCTATTTTTCTTAAAGAGACACTGCTCGCTCCCTCACTATCCATCCTTTGGTTCAAACGGTCTTATACTGCCATCCAGTGGTTAAAAAGGGTATTACACACAAAATTAACCAACATTCATTCTTAAATTTGACAATTATTACAAATTACAAATTAAATCATAAATAATTACAAATTATTAGAATATACATATTATTATACAAATTATTATAATTACAAATCATTGACAAATTTCAAACAATATTATTGTTTATTGCAATAATTTCTGAGACAATTAATCGCCCAGCAAAATGTGTTATTGTGACAGGCCTAGCTGAAACTTCAAGCTCCAATGTTGTAGAGTTCTGGTAATTTTTTTACTTTGTTGTTTGCTAGTCAGGTAGGAATTAGAAATGCTAACCAGTCATTTGTTTAGTTCAGTTAAGCTATGAGCACATTTATTGTCCAGTTGCATCCAGGCTAGTTTGTTTGTTTGTGTTCAATGATTTGAGAGACAGCACATGGCCAGTGACAGAAAATGGCCTTACAGAACATAATGGCTGTAGGTCTCCACATGTAGGGCTGCCACCGGTGGAAGCATAGAGGAACTGCTTATTGGACTGGCATGTGATGGATGCTGGACTTTCAAACTCCATCCATCTATTCATCTGTCTGCTTGGCTTGTCACGTCTCTCAGTGTCAGCTCTCGGAAATGGCAAGCTGACTGAATGTCGACTTGTTCTGGCAAGATGACAGATTCAGATCTGACTTGATTTAGAGAATTAGTTAACCTTTTTAATGTCAAAGCTGGGGGGCTCTTGATGTATTGTATTTTGATGTATAATCCTGCTTCGCTTTAGTTTAAAGCCTCAAGCTACAAAGAAAAAGGCTGTTATTTAATTTATGTTTTGTTTTATGCTTCGTCATGTTTTTTTGCTTGATTGACATGTGTTTAGAGGCTGCACGATAATAAGTATTTCAGCATAATTGTATCAAATTATTTGTTGGTGTGGAATTATTTTTTGACACTGATTGTTTTATTATGCTTCCTATTTATTACTAAAAACTAAATGATACTTTTTCTGTCATTTGATAATAATTACATATTGGAATTAAAATGTAAGAAAATAACTTTTTTCTTTTCACCGGTCGGTTTATTAAAAACAAATGATGGTTCTAGACATCCATGTTTTTCACAGCACGTCAGAACAAATTATAGCTTTACTACAGCACACTTAAAGAAACTGAAGTGTTTTTGCTGCATTTTTTCTTTGAAGCTTTTTAAACAAATTGTTCTTACAATTACAAAATAGCTGCATTTTCAGCACTCACTATTCCACCACTTTTTCTTTTTTAGCTGAAATATGTTTGAACTAATAACAAAAGATTACATCAGGGAGTTAGCAGATACGTTAAATTGGTCGATCATCTAGATTTAGCAACAGGGGTCTAAAACCAAATTATTTCTTTTCTCCCCCCACGTCTATTCAAATTAATGCTGCCTATTTGGTCACGTTCCCTTTGGAGGCACATTTACAGAGGCAAACACAATAGCTAAAGCAGGTCTGAATAGAAGGACTATCAGCTGAATGGTTGTTAAACATCTCCGTTTTCCTGTTAAGGCAAGTGGCTCACCCCTGGGATATTTGCCGGGGAAATTATACTCACTGATCACATTCTGTGGGGTGTGTTTAGGGAGCTGCCTGCACCAGCCGTGGGTTGTGAGCTAGTACCGACCCCTTCGCCTCAATCCCCTAATTGTGAGTGACAGTCAATATTGTGGGAGATTGTCTTGCACACGCTGGTGATAGGATTTGCATTGGATTTTGAAAATTGTCAAAGTGGACTGTAAGGCATTGGGAGCGAAGCAGATCTGACGGTGCCCATTAGCATCAAATAGTGGAGTGTTATCGAGGCAAGTGGTAGAATTTAAATAATCTTCTTACAGGGGTCTAAATATCTAAAAACAATGGGTTTAACTTTGTTTGGCCCTTTTGAGCTGAAGTTAAGAGGTCATGCCGAGTTGGTGGGGAGTTAGCTCTTGTTTACAAGTAAAAAGGTGCAACCCCCCTGGATTTTCCAGTGTATAAGTCGCTCTGGAGTATAAATCGCATCAGTCAAATAAGCATCATGAATAGGAAAAAAAAACACCAAAATATATGTCACTTCAGTGTATAAGTCGCATTTATTAAGCATCACCGCTGACCTGTTGTGTTTATTATGTATTTATTTAATGGTCAAAATAGCTTCATTCCGCCTGGGTGGCACAGCGCCATCCATCCATTCATCGTGGCCGGAGCCGCTAGCTTTCCAGAGTTCCTGCACCAGCTGAGTGAAGCAAGCACACACGGGAGGACTGGCTGTTGCAGTTCTTCAAAATTTAACAAGATTAACACTTAAAAACAATTATTTTGTCTCCACATTATAGCAAAGGTGTGTCTCAGTTTAACTTTTCCTTAATAAATGCACTTTAATGGTCAAAACAGCTGCATTTCACTGCGCCTCCCAGGTGAAATGAAGCTGTTTTGACCCTGAGCAAACAAGCGTTTGCTCCAGGTGTTCCTTCCAGCTCCACCGCCGGAGTGGGAATGATGTTAGCTCGCGGCTCTACAGCACCTGCCCGCACCTTGCTGCTTCCCGGGGCCGCAGATCACGTGCCTTGCTGCTCCCTTCCTCCCCGCTCTGGCTGCGGAGGACTGCTGTAGAGCTCGCAGCCGGAGCCGCGATGAATGGATGGATGGATGGATTGATGGGTGGATGGATGGATTGATGGGTGGATGGATGGATTGATGGGTGGCGCACCGCCGCGGAGCCTTCTCACTCCTCTAGTGGCTGCAAATGACAATGTTTACTCTGGTTCATGTCAGAATGAATGAACATTTCCAGTATCAGTCAAAAATTGTGTTATATGTATGGAAAAAAAACATATATAAGTCGCTTCAGTGTATAGTTCACAGGACTTGCAAATTTATGCAACAAACTGACTTATACGCCAGAAAATACGGTATATATGAATAGTTTCAATAAATGTTTCAACTGATCGTTATCTTTTTTGGAGAGATTTGCTGATATAGTTGTCTTTTCAGTTAAACATCTAAACACAAAAAGTGTGAGGAATAGCAGACATTAAAGTTATTGCTTTACTTTAACATTTGTTCTCACTCAGAAAGCTTTTGCTGCTTAAAGCCAGCTTGCCAAAAAAAAGTAACAATTCCCTTCACCACAATCTTCCCACCCTTAAATCTCCCAACTTCCTCATCTCATGTCTAGAGACTACATCTTCCTCAATTATCACAGAAGAGTAATTAGCTAAAAAACGGTGTGTGTGCTCGCATCTGCATTCAGGGAGGTACTCATGCAGCACGAGCAGATTAATTAGGACGTTTAACTTCATTTCTAATACAACAAAATTAATCCCATAAAATATGAGGCGTCTCTTAGGAGGTGCCTGTCAGCATCTGATGCCTCTCCCCCTGTTTGCCATAATCTATTAAAACCCTGCTTTTATCTCACCTCTCCCTTGTCATGCGTTATGGATTTTTTCATAAACATGGCCCATACTTCATAAATGTCTCAATTTTCTAGTCTATTAACATTACTTCAAAAGCGCTTGATAAAACAGGAGGGCATGCGTGAAATAATGCACCAATAATATGAAACGCTGGAGGCTAGAACAGTAGGGGCGGCTCTCCAGCATGCATGCTCAGACAATGCAAAGGATGTTATCAAGTTTAATAAAAGAACAAATGATCACTTCCAACTGGGGAGGAGGGGAGACGAAGCAGGGAGGATGGGGTGGGTTCAGGAGGAGAACAGTTGTCGAGTAATTGAGTTGATGAAAAACGAGGTCTTGAAGGCTTTGCGGTTTGAGAAGTTATGTGATTGAAAGCTACACAGAGCTGTGGTATTCATCGGCACGTGTAGTTACTTGCTCCTATTTGCAGCAGAGGATGTTAACACAGATTTGTTTTCCTTTTCATATTACTGAAGGCACAAGCAGAATAGGCTCGTTGTTTCTTTGCTTGAATGCCTGAGTTGTGTGCAGCGAGTTGAACCTTTTGTCTGGGGAGAGAGTCTGAGAGGGTTTTGACTGACAGTCGAGCCTCACCTCAAAGCCTTTCCGCAGAGAGCATTTATTCAGTTCCTATCTCTGCACATCGCCTCTGTAGACTTGTTCCCAAACACCAGGGTTAACTGCCTTCACTTGAATTGGACAAATGGTAAACGTGCTGATCAAACTCGGTAAGACCTGACCGCAGAAACACGTCTGCTGTTAGCCCCCAGGCCGCGTCACGCAGGGACACGTGGACACACACATACACCTTTGTGCTCTTTGTGCTCTATATGACAAGCTTAGCTGTTGGGATTGTTAAAATAAGTCATGGTTGAGTCACTCTAACGCACTCATGACTAACAGGAAATGTATGAGATATTCAAATGACAGGCACATGTAAAATACAAATGATCTCTAAGTGTATGTTTATGATACTTTTACTTTGATGCCAGAATGCAACAAGAAGTATGGGGCTCTACCCCATCCACTTCTACACCCCCACTTCATAAGAAATATATTTATTTTGACACATGGTCTTCGCTTCATCTTGGGACAGTGTCGAGCTACTGGACGGGGGATGGGAGCTTGTGTCTCTAAATGCAGACACATATATGCGAGAGGTCAGATCACACCGCCTTTTTAATCTGATGAGGGGGCAGTTTTGTGGGAAGTGGTAGACAACAGCAAGGGTAATTATGTTGCTTCCAGCGCTGTCCTCCCAGGCCCCTGTCTCCCCTTGCTTACCCGCCGTGACAGCGTGGAGGCTGACCCGCCGTGGCGCTCGTCATTTTCATGAGACATTGGCGTCTTTCGCTACAGTATCCTGTGCTGCTGCCGCGCCACGTGGGTGCAGGCTGGTATCGGCTTGTACCAGGCGAGGACAGGGGAAGGACTGGATCTGTCAGAGTACATCGGCTCTCAGGCGGTCGCCTTCGCCTGTGCTGTGCCGCTGCCTTGGCCAGTGCCACACTCCCACTCAATAATGGGCCTGACCCATGACAACTGATCCTAATTGTCTTTGAACAGCTCTTCATGTATTATTGGTGCCTGACTGCCTTGGTTTATGTCAACAAGCCATTGGAAGTTGGAACAGGGTAGCTATCATCCATTTATCTTTCACACATAAGGCAAAAACAAATATGCAGAGATACACATTACATGTATAGTATTTGGGCATTGGACATAGTCGCGATAAACAATAAATCAGTCAATCACTTGATAAATGAAAATTATCGACCTCGTTTTCATTTATCGTCTTTATCGTTCCTTAGTGCCTCTTTCTTCTGAAGACACTGGATGACAAAAGGCTCAACTCTGGTGTTCTTCACTGACTCCTCCCTTTCTCTTTTCCCTTTAAAATCAATTTAACCATCCAAAATCATGTTTCTGGATCGTTAAAAGCAGCTAAACTGAGAAGCTAAGCTATGAGCTAAGCTAACAGGCCGACCTCGGGGAAAACAACCTCAGTCTTGTTGAAGCACCAGAATTCATGGTTGAAACCCGTGCCTTTGTGTAAAAAGTTGTTTTTCTATGTAAAAAGAAGCTGAGAACTTTTTTTTACTGAATTTTTTTATTTTTATTAAAAGCTTTGTGTATAAAAATGCTATGCTAAAGAGCTCAAACCACACTGAGCATTCGCCATTTAGAGAACCGAAGAGAGACAGTCCATGTCACGTCAAGGGGCCTCCCTCCCATTTTGCTGAAAGAGACACGCTGCTCGCTCCCTCACTGTCCATCCTTCAGTTCAAACAGTCTTATACTGCCATCTGGTGGTCGTAAGAAAGTACTACATCCAAAACAAATGAACTAACATTTTTTTCTTTAATTTAACAATAAGTACTAATTATTGTCAAATTTCAAACAATATTATCGTTTATCACAATAATTACTGATACAATTAATCACCCAGCAAAAATTGGTATTGTGACAGGCCTGATTGTATGTGTGTAGTTGGGTTTACTCCTGTTTTGATCTTTGTAGGACCAATTGTCCCTCAAGAAGCTTGGCAAATTCACAAATAAGCATTGTCTGGGTAAAAAGCACAATGTTATTATTTTGAGTCTATTTGGGCAATGTACCAAAACATTATTGTAACCAGTTAAAGTGTTTGACTATAATTACATTTGATAAATGATAGACTCTGGTTTTGAATTTGATGGCGCGCATGCTACATTAGTGTATATGTGTGTATATGAGAGCATTCTTGTTTGCTTCTCACTTTGACACTGCTGATGAGCAGTGGGAGGGCGAACGGTTCAGCGACATCAAGAAAGCATCTGAAAACCATCGTGTAAGGATCCTACCACTGCAGACATCTGCCGAGACACTCGCGCTCTTACAATCGCAATCACAAACACTCAGTCAAAACATCAATTATTTGTAGTCCCATGTGTGAATTATTACCCCATATCCAACTGTTTACTTCCCATTTCACCCCGATATTTGAATCCAGTAAAAGGAGAGGTGGCTTTTATTTGCAGGATGAAATAACTGAATACTAGATGCATAGATAAAAAGCATAGCGGCGTGTCCTGTCCACTACCATCACTGTCTTGAGAGGGGAGAGATGTATGACCATCCCATTACTATGGTAACTAGCCACTATATTCAGAGCTGCCTGGGTGTGTTTCTTCCCCCTGCCGTGACGAGAGGGCATAGCTGACAGGGCCTGCACACACACAGTGCACACACACACAAACACACAGATAGGAAGGATCCGTTAGAAGCTTCTGATGAAAACAAAATATTACAGGACCGAATCTCACGTTGTAGAATGCTGATATGCTGACATTAATACTTATCTGCTAATCCTCTTGTCTAAAACAATATTTTCAAGAAATCTAAAACGGAACAAACATTAATGCTAAGGCAAAACTAAGTAGAAAATCATTTGTAAATTTAGTTCAAGTCAATTTTACAGTCATTCTCATCACATGTGGTGCATGAGGTGGAACAAAATTATGTACACAGAGTCCCAATTACGTCCAAAAATACCAAAATATAAAGCGTAAGAAGAACCAGTATATAATTATCGAAGAAATATGTTACACAAACACCAAGAGCATAATAGCATAATTGTGATTAAGAGAAACCTGAGCAGATTTAATTAATAAAATAAAAGTTTGGAAACGCAACCAGCCCAGATGTAGAAGTTTAGTTTAGCCAGTTTGCCACTTGCTGCAGTCAAAATGACTTCTATAATTATATATATATGCATTTCTACAAGCTGCTTACATCTAAATCAGTTGTCCAGGACTGAGAATAAATTACTTCCACGTATAACAAAATAATGTTTCTGCCTCGTCTTTATTTACTAAGCATTTTTTTATTTTATTTTATTTTTTATCAGCACTACAAATGACTCAGGAGAGGGTTAGTGTTGATGTCTCATTGATTTTCAGCCTCCAGCTTCACCATAAATTTCACATGAAACAATTCTTCAGAGTATTAAGTCTTAACTTGAGTCATTCTGGTTTCAGATGCTGTTGTTATTAAAACATGTTTTGTTGCAGAGAAATCTCATGGAGATGAATAATCTACAGCACATATTTTTGTTGTCTTTGGTGTGTCAGCATGTTCACTTGAAAAATAAATTTATTATTGATGTAGGTTCATAATGTAGGAAATTTCTAGTCCCACCAGTGCAAGCAATATAATAAAGAGATGTTGAGAGTTCAGTCAGAGGATATGAACTATAGAATATTTACTACATGTCAAAATTTATTGAATTAGATGCAGTGCGTTGACATGATTGTTGATATTTTCTATACAGTATTTTCATGCGATATTTACAACATTTTAAGAACACATCAATTTACTGCAGTAAAAGTATATTTTGTTGGATATATGTAGCAAAACTATATTTATAAAAACAAATATAATCAGCTTTCTTTATTTTTACTTATTTCATTTGTAATATTTAGTAACCATGCTGAGGTTTGCTGTATTTGTTGTTGAAATAAAAACAGAACATGAAACACTATAACTTTATAAATTGTGGGGGGGAAATGTAAATGGTTAGTTAAATCTCATTTATTGTGCAGTTTTTATTTGTAGATGTTGTTATTTTTTCCTGAAGAAATATATGGATTGATTCTGGGATTGTGTTGAAAATTTTAAAGGATGAAAGAAAATCCAAGTAGACTCTCGCCGCTGTCTCTTCGGCCTGTTTGTGGATTTAACAGAGCGTAAAAGTCTTCCTGATGTTCTGCCTTTTGAATGCAGCCATACTGCCATCTGTTGAGAATAAGGAGAACTGCCAGTCTACATTCTCTGTATCATAGTTCTGTCATTTTGTCACCTTTTTTTTATTAATGTCTTATTCATCTTCTATTTGTGAATACTGGACCTCATGCACTGTCCATTACACACATAGAGCATCAATAAGGCAGAAATTGTTGTGTGTCTTTATTTATTATTATTTTTTGTTTGTTTGTTTGTTTGTTTTTTGCTTTGCTTTGTTTTGTTTTTTTGAATGTCCAGAGGACCAGACTTGGCTTTTTTAGATCGCCAATAATGTATACATATGCATAATTTCTGGTGCAGTAGTGATTTTTCAGACTGTGAAGCCATCCTTCATATTTCACCTGCAAACTTATATGAACACAGTACAGTGTATATGTATTTGTGTTGAGGTGAAGGTGGTGCTTTTCTTACCAGCTGGACTTTGAGAACCTCACACAAAAACAGGAACAAATACAAAAAGACAGAAGAGACGAGATGGTCACAGCTGGGAAGGGAGACAGAATGGGGAAGATGAGGGTCGCAGTTTCAGCATCATTCAGTCAGACAACATGCCCCTCAGCTGAAACAGCGAGACCCTCCCCGATTCTCTTGAATTAGGGAGATTAGCAGGAAAGCGCATAATGCAGGATGATGGAATTTGTCATAATTTGCATTGTCCTGGAAAGATTTGGCTTGATAGAGTGATGCATGGAGGGGCTTGTCGTGTCCTACGGGCAGGTCATAGAGGAAGCTTGGCAGAAATGATTTTTGCGATATGTGCATCAGTCGTAAAAGCCTCACAACCAATTTGTCAAAAAAAAAAAAAAAGTGAGGTCGGGACAGTTGAAGGCAGCGGGGCATTTCGCCTAACCCAATGAAAAACCATGCCCCTCCATCATTCGTTGCTCACAGCCCAACTCTGGTGTGGCACATCCCATGCAGAAGACAATTTCATCTCATTATCATTATGATGTATTTAAACACATTTTAACATTACTGTAGCAGTCATAACCACATACAACAAAACACGAGAACAGATTATATTAAAACTACCTGCGCCTTGTTATATTTTCATTGGTCAAAAATATGTTATTTGTTTAGTCGTGCCTTTTCACATCCACTTCTCTGAGCATTAAGCATTCAGGCCACTCTGACCTTGGACTGAGTGGCAGATCCTGACCAGCATACAGCTGACCAAAGCTGACGTTGCGGTGTTACAGCTCCACATAGTTCAACGTCTGAGTGGACACGTCGAGGACAGACACATGAAACAAAAATAGAAAAATATAAACTAGTAGAAAAGTGGTGGAAGTGGAAGAAATAAGGAGATACTGACGCCCAGACTCTCCATGCATTGTTTCAACAGTGGCTCATTATTGTTGTGTAATTTATGTTTTTATCTCTACTAATAAGTAACATAATTGTGAGTACAGTATTTAAAATGTTTTATGTATTGTTTTCTGAATTTGGGTGCAGCTTTAAACCTGGTACAACACATTGAAAAATACATTATTTGTGTCTCTTCCTTGTGCACATCATGTGGTTATTTATGTCGCCGTTTAAGGAACACTAATGTTTTGTGACAGATGGACATACAGGGCTCAAACTGGAGCACCAAGGAAACAATGGAAGAGGAAATGAAAAAAGACTACATTTTGCCTGTTTTTGATGAAGCTTTAACTGAACAATATCAAAGTGAAAGGTTCTGCAGGAGAGAAAAGGTTGTGGTTCTGCTCAAAGGTTTGCATTTGTAGAAATGAGGTGTCAAAGGAGGCAGGGTTTCCTCAGGGCGCGGCACAACATGAGCCCATTGCTTATCATTTCCTTCTCTCAAATGTGATCTGCTTTGAATTCACTAATGCTGAAAAAAAAAAAAACCACAGACTTGAAGCCAGTTCAAGATGAAATCACAGCACCCCCCCGACAAACTGCCAAGCACCGCACGAGGATTAGACACTCGCTGCATTTCAAATCCCTGCCAGAAGGAAGTCATGACTGCACTTAAATGCATCCAACAAAACTTTGTCAGTTTTTGATTTTCACATTTTATATTGCTTTACATCACAGACATATTTAAAAGCAGAAGAATTTTTATTAAAAAAATAAATAAATAAAAAGAAAGAAAATCTTGAAATTTAGCACAGGAAAAAACTCATCAAATCAAATAAAAGTGATGTTAAAATATGTTTAGGTGAAAATAACATGTACATTTTGTACTTCTACAATTAATATTCGGGGTGGGGGTGGGGGGTGGGGGAGTTAGATGCAGGGCAGCCGACCCAAGACCTGAAAGCTCCAGGTTTGATCCCCAGTCATTGCACATCTCGTGCTGTCTCTGAGCAGCACACCCAATCCCCGATTGCTCCCCGGGTGCCTTCAGTGGTTGCCCACTGCTCCACCTGGTGATGAATGGATCAATTGCAAAGAGCCAATTTCACATTTGTATGGGAACATACAATGATAACAACACATACACATTTATTATTATTATTATTATTATTATTATTAAGTCTTTTTTATAACTAGAATAATACCTACTTTTCCCCCTCATTACTCTGTAAATGACTCTTAAGTAATATTTAATTAAATGACCTTTATCAAATATGAAACACATTTTGAGTTAATTTTACCATTTTTATACCACCCTGCTGTTCCCCCTTCACTTCAGTTGCATGGTTTCTTGCATAAACGCGTAGTTAAATCTAAATTTCACCAGTTTTGCACATTTGTTTTATCATTTTTCCAGTTAAATAATGCATGAGGTCTCAATGGGGAGAACTGTGACCATTAGCATATCTGATGGGAACTCTGGAGCTGTTTTCCACCTCTCTGTCCTTGGAACAAGGCAGAAAAACCTGACTGTTCGTCAATACCAGGTCATTTTACCCAGGCTGGCCTGGTTCATCTACACCAGTCTAAAACTCTGCTAATGACACCCTGAGACGTCCTCAGCGCGATGAGGACCCAGAGGGTTTCAGCACCAATATGAACATAGTCTAGCACTGTCTGGTCTTCTCTGAAAGCCCTTTGACAAAAAAATTGCAATTAGAAACACCTCAGACACACCAATCTGAAATAAGACACTGCCCTGGTCTTCCTGGCTACATTTACTTTTGTTACACCTCATACATGAAAAAACATCCCTTTGTGGTTGGTAATCTTTAGACCTGTCACCAGGTTCATTAGGAAAGAATGACCACAAAGTAACGCTAGATGAAGCCCAGAGCAGAAACACACCAGTTACAGATTTATCAAAATCAATAAAAGAACATTTCGTTGTGAAGATAACTGGAAGTTTGTTGGGCTGCAAACGTTTTTGCTTTCAAATCGTATGTTTATTTTTCGCTCTGTGGGAAAACTCAAAGGGATAGTTTGTTTTTTGAAGTTATGAGTAATATCTTACCAGTTTGAGAAATCTTTTTTAAACAACCTCGTTTGGAGGGATAAAGTTTGATTCTGACTGGATTGATGAGATAACCTAGTCAGAGAGGGGCCACGACAACAGTAAACAGCTGCCATCTTACCCTGTCTTGGGCTGAGATGGTGTAGGGGTGTCAAACTCACTTACAAAAGGGGCCAAAATCAAAACATTTTTCACACTAAGGGCCAATTTCATAATCTGCATTAACTCAAATCAGATACCTAACATCTTTTCTTGGTCACAGGTTCCTCAACAAGAGTTTGATTGGTCTCATTTGATGTTCTCTGTTGTGCTTTCGAC
>JARVGV010000673.1:3189440-3201594 GCA_031762435.1 Hypsolebias longignatus
GAAAACTGTTTGGTTTGACACAATAAAACATTTTCTTCAACATTTTATGAAAACCTGTCAGGAGCGTGTTTTGGATTTAGTATAAACTAGACACAGGAATGAAAAATAGAACACTTTTTATTATTAACAGCTTGATGGAGGAGTCAGGACGTGGAGGAAACTGGCAGGAGTGAGCAAAAACATACATGTCATGAAGGTGCAGAGACGTGAGCAGATGGGGGGCCAGTGGGGGCCGCTGATCATGACAAAATCTGCATATTTTCATTTCAAGCTTGTAAAGTTAAGCATAGTGATTAATCAGATTAATCACAGCCCCAGAGTGTGATCAATCTGATTAAAATTTCTAATTGATTGACAGCACTAGTGTAAATATTATTTCTGCTTTGTTATCTAGGACCTGATCCAAAGCCCAAGCTACGAGGGGACACCAGAACATTCCGTGTGTGGCTAGACCCGAACCAGTATCAGCAGGACATGACTAGCAGTATTCAGAATGGCACAGAAGACCCATACGAGACTTTTAACATTATAATGAGACGTAAACCCAAGGAGAATAATTTCAAGGTATGGACCATGTGCTGATTTAAATGCTTTTTCATGAGACCTTAGCTTTGGTCCTACCAGCAACATTTGCCAATTTCTTACACATAACACCCACTGCTGGGCATTGAAGTGGTTTTAGGCCTGGGCATTTTCTTAAATTCCCATCCTCTCATCGGCTTTTCACCTTTAAGAATTAGTTTGTGGAAATGAAGTCATTCTGAAATGTATTTATTTTACAATAGCATGACATACTTGCATCACAGTATGCAGTTCTCATTCATGGCATTCGTTTCTATGTCTCATTTTGAGATATGCCTACTCTGCGTATTCCTCAGAAACACTTATCTCATTACGTCAGTCACCATTGTCTGATAATTGTCATACCTGTGTTACCTATGTTCATCATTCAAAAACATATCTCTTCAAAGCATATTTCCAGAATGCTGTCTTACTGACCAGAGCCATTTTTTAGCTAACACTCTGTTGATGGGCGCAAGATGCTGTGGCTTCAGTTTTCACCATAGTCTGGAGCACCTATCACCTTTGTGAGGAATTTTCTGCATTTGCACACCAGCTGATGCAGCTTTTCATTCCTGGCTTGCACACCTGTTGGCTCTGGCCTTTTTTGGTTGGTAAACAACAACAAAAATGGATTCTGCTCTCCTTCACACCAGAGGACCTAGCAACTTGGAGGCTCGCCTCTGCGGCTTCGGGAACTAAATCTCAAGCAAAGGTCCACACCAGGTGTCCTCGACTTGCATCGGGCTGGAACATGCCTGCCTGGCAATTGAAGTACAAGGCTTATGCAATTGCTTTTATTTATTTATGATTATTTCCTCTGGTATAGGATGCTGTATGGCTGGAAGGATTTACTGAAACTTTTTTATTTTTGGATATTTGTTATGATGTGTAATCATAACAACAAGGTGTTTTTTTTATTTTTTTTTTTATTTTTCAGCTGGGACCAGCTGATTAACATCTCAAAAGCTCAATAATACCTCAGCTAAAGCCCCAAATCCCAAATGAGTTTAAGGGTTCATTCACACCAGCCCTGTTTAGTTTGCTTTAATCGAATTCTAGTCAGTTTGCCTAGCAAGTCCGGTTTGTTTGGGGAGGTGTGAATGCACAATCAAACTCTGATGTGGACCAAAAAAGCAAACTGGTCCGCCTAAAACCCTAGGTCTCGGTTCAGTTGAAGTGAACTCTAGCGAGTTTCGAATGCATTGTCAATGCAACCGGACCGAAGACCTCTCCAAAAGCAAGAAGTGGACTAATGTGCAGGGCAAACCAACGCACATTTCTCTTACCTCATACGGAACCGTCAGCTGCCTTGTGTGAAACACAACATTCTCCATGGTCTTCTGCCTCTTCTTTTGCTCTTGCTGTGTCCATTGTTGAAAAATGACTAAACAGAAGTCCTAAAACCGCTAAAATTTGACGCCACTCCATTTTTGTTTTTATTCCCAGAAGAAGAAGAAGTGTCTTGTTCAGAGGTTTTTATGTTGTTTCCTTCAGGCGAGTGGGGTAACAGTTGGCTCGACTGACTCAGTGCAGTGTGATTGTGAACCACACCAGCTGACAATGTAAACAAATATTCTGAATTTTGGTCCCCAAATGATCTAAATCTACTGAACTATCAGGTGTTAAAACACCCTAAAAGAAGGTGTTGTAAATGCAGGGCAGGACATCAGACTGGACTGGAGATGCAACTGTGAAGCTGTCTACAAGAAGGGACAGAGCAGACTGTACTTCTTGAGGAAGCTTCAGTCCTTCAGTGTTTGCAGCAAGATGCTGCATATCTTCTATAAGTCTGTTGTAGAGAGTGCTATCTCTTCTGCCATAATCTGCTGGGGTAGCAGCACCGAAACAAGTGACTTAAAGAAGCTCAGCAAGTAAATAAATAAGGCTGGCTCAGTTCTGGGGACTCCTCTAGAACCTTTGGAGATGATTGTACAAAGAAGGATTCTTCATAAAATAAAGAACATTATAGACAACCCTGAGCAACCTCTTCTGTCTGTCGTACAGCAACAGTCTTCAGTCAGAGGCTTCTTCAGATCCACTTTAAGACAGACCACTACAAGAGATCCTTCCTGCCCATAGCCATCAGCATCTATAACAATTGTAATGAAACCAGGATATTGAGTTACCACATTTAATTTCACTTTCAGATTTATAAAGTACTTTTGAATTGAATTTAATTAAATTCAATTGAAGCTAGCCATTCCAGCAGGGATCTGTACTTGTCGAGGGGCAGGCTGCAACTTGCCCATGACAACAAGCAGGAGGAAAGTGTGGATGCTGAACTGGGTGTGACGACCAGCTGGACCTAGCCACAGCGCCCTTGCCTGCTGAGGACATCCTTGAGCTGGAAAATTAGGAGGACTACAAGGTAATCTCTTAGCTTCTCATGTCCAAGTAGGACAACAACGATGATGGAATCTTCATCCCAAGTGCATAGGCTGCAAAGCCTGGCAATTTGTTGGCCCCCTAGGGTGTGGAAAAGAGCAACAGCTTCTCCTGCTGTGTGCTTGGACATGCAGCCTGTGTGCAAATGTGCTGCTTCCAGGCCCAACATCGCCTGTCCTGAAATAGTATTGAAGACTGCCAGATCCCGTTATGAAGGGCAGAATTAGTCCCAGGGCACTAGGATAGCAAAACAACCGCTCCCCATTTTCCCAAACTTGCTGGATGAGGTTACTGTCTCCTAGAAGAACTGCATGTCTAGTGGGAAGACTCAGATTCATAGAGTTACTCTTTAGACCTTGAGGGCTGGCTCAGCATTCACCATGTCCCCAATGAAGCTGCTGGTAGCAGCCCAATTGCATCCACAGCTGCTAACGTCTTCCAGAACCCCCACATTGCCATCAAAGGGTGATTGCTTCCAGTTCACCTCGAATGAAAGTGTCTACAGAGCAGAAACTATTGCTATTAAAGTGCTCAATGTTTCGTTCATGCATTCTGTATAACAAGCTGAGCTGTGCAAGGACATTGCCACCAAACTTGACCCTGATGTGTGGGAGAATCACCATGATCATGGACATCTGCCTGCGCATACAGCGCTGTGCAGTCCAGGCCACCAGGAAATCAATGGGGATGATGATGTTGCAAGAAAGAGTAAGCTGGCTCAACTTAATCAATTTGTCGGACATAGTAAAAGAGGACATCCTGATAGTTCCTGACGGCATTTTCAGCTCTGTTTTAGCCTTTATCCAGAAGTCGGGAGGGTTGGACAAAGGAGGACAAGGAACTTTGATTGTGCCTACCCAGAAAAAGGGAACCTACGCTTCAGGTAGCCCCATGGCAAACCTTCCTTTGCCCAGGAAGCATCAAGGGCTCATTTCAAAATACCCAAATGGCCAAAATCCCAGGCGCTGTACATGGCCAAGATGTTAAACCAGGTTGGCCCTAAAAGACTCCAACACTGCCAACATCTGCCCCTCTGGGACAACCTGCCCATGTTTCCAGTCACCAGGCTAGGACGAAGAAGGCAGCCTGATAGCTGCACCCTCTTACAGGGGAAAGACCTCAATGTCCACCGTTTACCAGTTCTGCACACCTGGCCAGAGAGTGTGTGTTCTTCCAACTCCCGCTGCTGCATGGTTCCCCAGCCAGAGCAGTAGAAAACGTGTCTGTTGGGATAGCTGGCTCTGTTCCACTTACAAGTCACACAAGAACACACTTGTTCACAAATAAAGCATGTTTCACTGCCTCATTCAGACTGAAGGTCAAGAGCACAGTTAAAAACAATAAAAAAATGTATGGGTCAGTTACATCCTTGCACCTAGAGCGTGCTACACCCAGTACAGCCACCCCATCATGCACAGTGTCAATCATCTACAATGGCTCTGCTCTACTGCCAGGGAGCCCCAGAAAACAACGTTTGAGAAAAAAAGGAAGAATTTGTGGTGACGTCATTCTCCACTCAAAGAGACAGGTATGCTTCCCTCACAGCTTCAAGATTCACCCTATCCTGAATCTGCAGGCTCTGAAGAGTTATCTCAGGAAATACAAATTTAGGGTGCTCACACATGCATCCCTTTTGTGTCTGGTGCACCAGGGGTGATTGGTTCATGTCCGTTGAATTGAGCCGTGCATTTCCATGTTTTGGTGTATTCACTGCACAGGAAATATCTGAGATTTCTTTTTAGGGCACCTGTTACAGATGCACAGTACTCTCCGTCGGCCTGTCCTTGAGCTCAAGGGTGTTTCTGCGGTGTACCGAAGCAGTAATAGCTCCACTGAGAAAGCAATACATCTGGATGGCCATATATTTGGACGATTAGGTCCTTTTGGCACGATCAGAGCTGGAGGCTCTGACGCAAACACAGATACGTATTAGCGCCTACTTAATCTGGGTTTATGACAAATCACAAGAAAAGTGATCTTTCTCCGGTTCAGAATATTGTTTTTCTGGAGCTGGTGCTGGACTCTTTTATCGTTCACCACCTGCCTAGACACAGAGTGGACACGCTGAGATTCTGCCTGAAGTTGTTCCGCCTTCACAGATCAGTTCATTTTAAGGCTGTTCCTCTGGCTGCTGGGATTGATGGTTTCCACCATCCTAGCAGTCCTACTTGGCCATCTGCACATGAGGGATTTGCAGTGCTGGGTAGCCACACTCAAACTACAATCTATGTGCCATGGTGCATGGAAAGTGATGGAAATGGCAGAATTAATGTTCATGCTATACCCTAGGCACCGCCTGACTTTTCTAGTTCAAGGGGTGCCTTTAGGCCCTGTTATGTCATGAAAAGCAGTCATGACAAATGCGAGTCTCTCAGGTTAGGTAGGAATTCAGGAGGGCCAGTGTGTGAGATCTCCAGAGCTGAGACTTCCAATGGTCCCAAATAAATTCTCTGGAGCTCTTGGCAGTGTTTTTTTTTTTTTTTTTTTTTTACTCCGAAGCACTTTCTCCTATTCCTCAGTGGATATCACGTCCTTATGACTAATTAAGATTTGACTGCTTATATAGTTATTAACGGCTGGCAGACGTGCAACTGAATAAAATGGGCAAAAGATCGGAAATGGTGGGGTGTTATGTCCTTTCATGGCTGTCAAATCGCATTAAAACCCTGTTCCTACCTGCATTCTGATTTATTCAGACATGGATCGCTCTGACATGTCTGCTTTGGGATCTCACCTGTTTGGTTCATCGGCCGTGTGCGTCCACTGAGTGCATCGGCTTGATGAATGTCCATTTGGGTGATGGATCGGTTCCTAGCAGTATAGTGCCATCTGAAGCTTAACTGAACTTTATTTTACCTCTTTCAAGGCCGGTCAGCTCGCGGTGAAATGGCTGCATGCAACTGGTGATTGTATGGCAAGTCATGTTGCCATATCATTGGATAATATGGCAAGCTATGTTACCATATAGTTGGATTGCGGCTGATCCACTGGTGCAATCAAAAGTCTGACACAACCTGGCTCGCCCATCCAGCACATTATCGTGGTCTGCCCCGAATTCAGGTCGGGCCAGGCTTCAGGCCCAAGTTAGAAATGACAGCTCTAGCTCCCACTCTGTTCAGAATGAGAGAGGTGCTGATCATGATAGCTCTACACTGGCCAGCGATGCACTGGTTGGCGGGATGTATCAGCTCCTGAGTGGACAGACATAGTAAGTCCCCCTATGGGAGGACATGTCGTTTCATGAGTGGGGTACAGTGTTTCACCCACACCCAAAGCACCTGAATTCGTGGGCCTGGCCTGTGAGTTGTATAATTTAGACACAACAGGGCTTCCTGAGAATGTGCTAAATACTGTTCATAGTGCTAGGGTCCTTCCACTAGGTTCCTGTATGACTGTAAGTGGAGGGTGTTTGATGAGTGGTGCTCTGAAAGGGGGTACCTCTCTTTTCAGTGTTAGGTTGGAGAGATTTTGTCATTTCTGCAGGAACAAATTGACAAATGAAAGGCCTTTTCTACAATAAAAGTGTACCTAGCTGCTATATCAGCATGCTATGAGGGTTTTGAAGGGAAAACAGGCAGCCAAGACCCTTTGGTGGGCCGTTTTATGAAGGGAGCATGCAGTCTTTTTCCTGTTTTTGTGCCCCTAGCTCCCACTCGTGATTGGGTGTTTGTGTAGAGGGCTTCCAGCCCCACATTTGAGCATCTGGAGTAGGTCGACCTCTGCCATTGTAAGACAATGCTGTTGTTGGCCTTGGCTTCTACTAAACGTGTTAGTGTTGTCCATGCTCTTTCAGTGTGTCGTTCCTGTACCAAGTTTTGTCCTGGGGATGTAAGGGTCTCACTGCAGCCCAACCCTGCTTTTGTGCCTAAAGTGGTGGGCTTGTTTTCTCAATTATTATTCTTATATCCTTTTTTGTGACACCTATTACCTGAGAAACAGTGTTTAAACAAGCTTTGTCCAGTCAAGGCTCTGCATGCCACTTGGGCAGGAATAGCAACTTTCAAAGAAGCAATCAGCTCTTTGTATCCTGGGCGAAACCTCATAGGGCAAACCTATCACAAATCAATGGCTCTCCGACTAGATTGTGGTAGTGATTGCACTGTCCTATACATGCCAGGTCCTTCAAGCACCTGTAGGCCTGCATGTCCACTCCTCCCATGGCCTGGCTGCATCCAGAGCCATTTTAAAGGGGTCTCTGTTCAGGACATATTTGCCGTGGTAAGTTGGTCCTCACCACTTGCTTTTGCTCAATTCTATAAATTGGAGTTCTCTGTTCCAAGTGTGGCATCAGCTGTTTTAAACTCTGGGTCTTTACTGGAACAGAGCAGACACATTTAAGTGCAGATAGTTGCTAGAGATAAGCTGTCTCGCAATATGGGAGTCTCTGTCATCCCATACTGAGACATTGAAACAAATGCTAGGAATGAGAGCTTTAGGTTACTTGCATAATCTTGTTTCTCAGGTAACATGAGTGAAATGTTTCACCAGACAACCCTTCTGGGGCGAAGTTCGAAGAAGTGTTTATTTCGAGTGATGCTGCATTATAACACAAACTACTGAGAGTGTAAGAGACGCAGGCATTGCAATCACCAGCCAATCAGGATTAGAGTTGCTTTCGTGCCCAAAAAATCAGATCTGACCCGGCCCCATCTCGCAGTCATCATTTCTGGACCTCATCTGGCCCGACAAATTAACATTACAGGTCTGACACCCCCCCCCCCCCAAAAAAAAGTTATTAATAGTCTGAGACACGCGGCTGAATAAAAGTGGTAGAAAATCGGAGCTAAGATGGTGTTTGTCCTTTCATGGCCATAAAAGAGCATCTAAACCCTGTTTCTACCTGCATTCTCCTGAATTACTCAGACACACAAACAGCTCTGAATGGAATTTTTGATGTGGGTGGGGTGTCAGCTTCACCTAGCTCTCTGACACAAGTCTGCTTTGGGATCTCACCTGTTTGGGTCGTTGGCTGCACGTGTTTGCTGAGTGCAGCAGCTGAATGAACATCCATTTGAGCGATGGATTGCTTCCTGGCAGTACAGTCCCATCTGAAGCTTAAGTGAACTTTTTACCTCTTTCAGGGCTAGTCAACTCACGTTGAAATGGCTGCGTGCGGATGGTGAAGGTATGGCAGACCATGTTATCATATAGTTTGATCGCGGCTAATCCTGTCCCAATTAAAAGCCCGACATGGACCCGGCCTGCCCTGAATTTGGGTCGGGTGGGGCTGGGCTTAGGGCTTGGGTTAGAAATGACAGTTCTAATCAGGATTGACGTAATGAGATAAATACTTCTGGGAAATACGTAGGGGAGGCGTATCCCATAGTGAGACATTTTGCATGCAACATTTAAATGCACGAGTTAGATACCTGTTGAATGTTTCATTTTCTGTGCTTTAGGCAGTGCTGGAGACAATCAGACACCTGATGAACACAGAATGTGTTGTCCCAGACTGGCTTCATGATATCATCCTGGGCTATGGTGACCCAGGCAGCGCCCACTATTCCAAAATGCCCAATCAGATCTCTGTGTTGGACTTCAACGACACCTTTCTGTCTTTGGACCATCTGCGGTCATGTTTTCCTGATCATTCCATAAAGGTTTTGGAGGAGAACCCCGAATTGCAAGTCCCTCCTTTCAGGTAAAATTCAACAAACCCAAAACGTTTTCTTTAGTTAATGAATCACACTGTAGAATGAAAACTGTGCTATTATTATAGTATACAAAAATAAAGTACAATATATTGTAATATATTGTTTTTCCTTTTGTTTTGTTTTTTTATACCAGAATCAAATTTCCCATCTCAAACAAAACAGACAAAGGAAAAAAGAGAAAAGCTGATGAAGAAATGAAAGACAAAGAGGAAGACAGAACCTTATTTGTTGAACCATATGTCACACTGAACCGTGGCCCATATCCCTACAACCAACCCAAACGGTAAGAAGACGAGTCGGACTCTCCCCACTTGCGTCTTTTAGCAATAATGGGTGTAAAACTTAGTTTTCTGTTAAACATTGTTGCTTATTGACCTTGTTTTCAAAGTTTTTTTTTTTTTTTTTTTTTTTTTCACTTTATGATATAAAGCAGGTTTTTTCACAAACAAGCTAAGTAGAGGAAAACAAAATATTAAAAAAGTAGGCAAAAGTGAAACACCTGCTTAATACCAGTAGATTTAATCTTTACAAAGTTCCCTGAGAAATGTAAGGTGGGAATTTCCTACAGGACTAGTTTTCATGTCGGCTCAGGTTGTGCAGAACATCAGTTGATGATAAATGTGCAAACATTGTTTATCAATGAGCAGACCACGTTAATCTGAAAGCAATGTCGTTCTACAACAAATAAATCATTACTTTTATGTTTACTGTACCTGTGTAGCGCTCAGAGTCATTCTAAGGGAGAGTCCAGCTACCCTATGGAGAAAACTCATTTTGACTGCTTTTATCCGCAATGTCGTTCTTTTGGTCGCTACCCGAAGTTCTTGACCGCAGGTGAGGGTAGGAACGTAGACCAGCAGACGAGCAACAGACATCTTTGCCTGACAGCTCAGCTCCCTCTTCACCCCAACAAACCAGCACAGAGTCTACATTACTGTGGAAACCACACCGATCTGTCTGTCCATCTCCTGCTCCATTCTTCCCTCACTTGTGAACAAACCCTGAGATACTTGAACTCCTCCACTTGAGTCAAATATATTTTTTTTTTTCCCCTGACAATAAACTCAATTAGGTACAAATACATTGATGCTGTCAAAGCGCTTCAGTGTAAATAATATGATTGTGTAAAACCTGTCCATAAATTTTCTTGCAGGAATACGATCCAGTTTACACCTACTCAGATTGAAGCCATTCGAGCTGGGATGCAACCAGGACTAACCATGGTAAGTTTGTATAAGATTTTCATATAAGATGTATATATATTCCAGGTTTAAAGAGTAATTTTATATCTAAAAAATATATATCAGTATAGGATTAAAAATAAATTTCAGTAGTCATCATAAACGAAAGAAAATAATTCAGATAAAATTATATAAATTGACAAACGTACATATTCACCCTGCTGTTTTGATATTATGAGTGTAGCATTTGGATGAAAAGGGCATTCAGATGAAGTGAATAACAGCAGGATATTTTATTTGTTGCATATCTACTGTAGTTGGTTAAATATGGCAAATAAATTGTCAGTTGGGTTATAAACCAACTATGTGTACACACTTTCATCTGCCTCTCTTCACCCCGTCTAACCTTCCTCCTTGGCATATGTCACATTCATTAGCAGCCATAACATGCACACCCTACCTTCTGGTTTAGCCAGCTTTCATGTAGGGAAACCAAGGAGCTGATTATGCACTGATTTATTCAGGAATATGTAATTCACTACTATTTTTAGCAGAGATTACTCACCTGAGAGACTCTTATTAAGACTAACCTGTTTCATGAATATGTGTTTAGTAAATTAAATTTAACTCACACACTTCCCCTCTTTAGTTCAGTAAGCAAGGCTTTGGGTTATTATATTGGTAACTTACACACAGTAAGGAAGTGAAAGTAATATTTGCACGATAATTTAAAAAGGCTTAAAGATCTAAATTGTCTTCACTGGCTCTGTTTTAAAAAATATCCCAAGTACAAAATTAAGCATCTTGCCAGGTGCTGGACCCTATAATAAAGAGACACTCTTGCCTGTTTTAAGGTAAAGTTTGCAGTCATTTCATTATCAATGTGTTCTTCAGCCTAATTTCTGACTGTGGTGCATTTTTGTGTCCATCTGGTGCATCTCTCTGCTTTCACTCTTCATAACCCTCATCTCTACTTTTGTCTTTAGGTTGTCGGTCCTCCAGGCACTGGAAAGACAGATGTTGCTGTTCAGATCATCTCCAACCTCTATCACAACTTTCCTGAGCAAAGGACTCTCATAGTCACACACTCTAATCAGGTCAACACACACTGCACCTCTGCACAAAATAGAAAATACAAAGTTTTACTAACACTGCTGAGCTAGCGAGTGAAGTTGTCTGAAGAGTTTATAGCTTGAGCTTAGAAGTGCCCATTAATCAAGCTACTGTCACATTTACACCACAAAGGAAAAATTTAAGCTCCTTTGTGCCACAGCCCTCCCTCTTTAGTATTAAATCATAAAGTTATCTGCTCGTGTTTTACACCAGTGGATGCTCACCAGAGGGAACCTTATCTACAAGAAGCACAGAGCGATAATAATCCCCCCCCAACTCCCACATCTGCTATTTATATTCTCATTAGAAGCTGACATTTTATAACTAATTTCATTATTTAACGTTTAAAATATGGATTGAACGTACACAGAAATGATTTTTCTTGTCTGAATATGTTCATGTTTTACTGATTTATTCCACAACAGGCTCTTAACCAGCTGTTTGAAAAGATCATGGCTCTAGACATAGACGAGCGCCACCTTCTGCGTCTGGGCCACGGAGAGGAGGAGCTGGAGACTGAGAAAGACTTCAGCAGGTGAGGACAGCAGGCAGCTGGTGGAAAGAACACACACACACACACACACACACACACACACACACAGCTGTCCGTGTACCTAATCAGTATAAACCTGCACAGTGATGGTGTTACTCAATACTCTCATGTACCATAGCATGAACCTTGTTAGTCTTTATTAGGTGTTCCTGACGTCTCTGACCTTTCCACCAGTGATAGGCATCTGTCCCCGCAGCACTTAACAGTCTGTTTGGTTAACTCTTGCTTTACTACCCAGGACTGCAGGAACCAATGGGCCATTGTATCTTATGATAAAAAGCATTTAAAAATGATTTAAGTTAAACTATTGTACAACACTGAAGATAGGCACATCACCAGTCTCCAGGACTTTGCCAGGTTTTTTATTTATTTATTTATTTATTTATTTACAGTTTTGTAAAGAAACAACTGCCAAACAAGGCAAAGGAATTGATCATTACAAAACATGTAGTCAGTATGGATTTAAGTGCATACAACAAACACATAGAAGCATTTTTTACACACATTTTTGTATAAAATGATGACAAAGTTGGTCTCATCCATTAGAAAATATTGTTTATTGATTTATTCATGCATTTGTGAATACCAAAAGCAATAACTACTAATTAACTGCTAACTTGTATAAATTAAGACTGTTGGAGTCAGTCTCCCCACCATCACAGACATCTACACCTCCAGATGCAGGAAGAGAGCCACCTGCATCA
>JARVGV010000673.1:3229391-3240111 GCA_031762435.1 Hypsolebias longignatus
GATTCCCCTGGAGGAGCTGGCCCAAGTGGCTGGGGAGAGGGAAGTCTGGGCCTCCCTACTTAGGCTGCTACCCCCACGACCCGACCCCGGATAAGCGGAAGATAATGGATGGATGGATGAAAATGTGTATTTTTGCACAGCTCAAGTTTCTGTGCAGTTGTATTTGCACAATGATGAATAAAATGATTTTACTGGAGCATCGACCATAAACAGATCAATAAGAAACAGTTTCAGTCTGTGGACAGAATGTGACATCAACAATTTAAACAAAAGCAAAATGGAAAATCCTCAAAGATTAGATTAGACCTTCATAAATCTACCCCTCACTCTTTCATTGTCAAGAAACATGAACGTCTCACCAGATGCTGTCTCTGGATTCTTTCTCTCTGACTCCAAAGTCTGCATAGTAGGTGTCCACGATCAGGTTCTTGTTGGTGTCATGAGCAGACTGGTAGTTGGTCACAACCCGGCAGGGGATTCCCAACAAACGCAGCACTGAAACCAAACACAACGAGCTGAAACACGTCTTCATGCTCCTGTTCACTGCTCCTGCTCTGATCCGATATTTCATTTTTATGCATGAAGATCCTCCTAAACGAAGACACAAGACGGACTCTGGAGATGTTTGGCTGGAGTTCAGGGCAGCTGTCCGTGTAAACTGGACAAGCCTTGACCTCTCTAGATATGATGGAGGGGGGGTAAACAAAAGGTATTTTGAAGTAATTTAAACCATTGGGGAGGCAAGGTGTAGAAAGATCTACAGCGTGACGATGGATAGGGTAGTGGTTGAAGTTCTGCTATGTTCAAAATGGTCTGAGCACATAAAGTCCAGGAGCACTTCACCTTACTATAAAAAGATTTAATTGAAGCACAAAGTTAAAGTATGCAGAAATTTACATGATTTCAAAATGCATTTTGAGGAACAAGATCAGAGCGAACTTTACATGTCACGTCTCGTGATGTATGTTCAACGTGACGCTCTGTGTCAGCGATATTTATATATGTTTCTAAGTCCTGCCTCTGCCGAAGCGGACAGGTTCAGAATTAGGTGTCCGTTTCTCCCTCTGTTCTGAGTGACACCGTGGTGCAACCACTTAGGAGCAGGTTTGAGTCTCCATGGTTACATTAAGGCCATTTAGATGTCTATTGCATTCCTTAAGAGCTGATAAGCCGATAAATTACGACGTTATTGAAACGAGGAGCACACAATATCATGGATTGCTGTGGCCCTCTTTGTCTGACTATTGTGGTGAACTATTATTAGCTATTATTACTGTGATTAATTACTCAAGCTATATTTAAGTATAAACTATGTAAGTGTTGTGATTTAGCTTTATGTTAATCAATGTGTGTGTTAATCAATGTGTGTGTGAGTGACCACCATGTGCTCACAGAACAAAGAGAAAGAGAGAGACCCTACTCCGGCAGCGTCTTACCTGCTTTCTCTTCCACCAAGAATGTTTGATTGAGTCTCAATTATGAACTTGTAAGATTATCTTTAGCAAACGTGATTATACTTAAGGATAAAGTAATTAGTAAAAGTAATTAGTAGACACTTTGACTATAGGTCTGTAAATACAGTTCAAACCCTTGAAGAAAGGCACGCACACACCTTGTATAAAATGCATCATTTCACCTCATCAGTGACATTTCAAAGCTTGATATAAGATATATAAAGATATAAAAATATGAAATCCAACACCTCCTACATGTCACTGCGTGAGTGCAGCTACAGCGTGCGCTCTCAGGACATTTTTACCTGCAGTGTTCCCTCAGTGTGGACTGAACTTGGCAAAAGGGCCTTCTCCTACTCTGCTCCTGTTTCCTGGAATATCTTGCAAAAAGATCTGAAGCTCTCGATCATGACCTCTCTATGGTTTCAAACAATTGCTAAGTTCATGGCAAAAACCAACGCAGACATTTTCCTGTTTTTACTATTTTATATCACTTTATAATGTCGCTGTTTTTTTTTTATATAATTTTCTTCAATTTACTTTTCAATTTATATGCTTTATTTTATGATAGTCTACTGCTGTCATCATTCTTTGTTAAAAACAGGTAGCTCAATGAGACTAACCTGTATAAATAAATGTTGAATACATACAGTTTGTGTTTGCAGAGCAAGAGTTTGTAAGTCATGTATAATATATACCTGGAAGCAGGATCTTTTTATTAATATTTGTAAGTCGGACTATATGAGCTGGGTCTTTATTTACCAAGTCTCCATTTTAAAAATCCGTCCTGTTTTGATTATGCTAAGCATTTCAGCACAGGCACAGCTGCGTTCTTCAGGAGCTGTATGTACTTCTAAGCAGTGCAACATTAAAAGGCAAAATGTCTATCAGAAAGCCACTTTCCTTGCATTTTCTTACCCTTTGCAGTAACTTCTGATTGAGTCAAAGTGCGTGGCCCCCCAGTACCCCAGAGATGATTCTCAGGGGCCCTGGCTAGTGGAGGCAGATGCCCTCTAAGCTGCATTAACGCTCCTGGCTGCCCATGTGGCCTTCAGCGATAACGGCAACATGAAAGTGACGCAGGCACCGCTGCTTATCTTTACTCTCTCCAAAAGAAAAAGAAAGACAAAAATATTTACACAATCCCTCCACCTGGCTAAAATGCAAACACTTGTTTCCTTTGCAAAGTGTTTTAGCAGCTGAAGCTTTGTTCACAGATCTTAGATATTTGTGTGTATTTGTGCATTTGTTCATCAAATAATGATTGTGTTTGTGATTGTGCAGGTTACAACAGTGGACAGATTCCAGGGTCAGCAGAACGACTACATCATCCTCTCGCTGGTCCGGACCAAAGCTGTGGGTCATCTAAGGTGATTATTTCAGTGCCTGCCCAGCAGAAAACTGCTCCTGATACAAACTAGCTCCAAGCTCCCTGCAGGTATTACTCGTGTAATAGGGACTATATCTAAGATAAACATCCTCAAGTGAAACAACACAGCAGAGATGTCAACACTTAACTCTCCTGAGACGACGTCTTTCAGAAGACTTTTTTTTTTGTCTGCAGCTAAATGTTAACAGTATGAGCAGCGTTGCTGAGCTGAATGTAGACACAAGAAGGATGAAGGTGTTTCAGGAAAGAAGCATGTCAGTTATTGGTCTGAGAATAACAAAGAGTTCAGGTTGCGATCAAAGCCAAACATTTTGGACAGCCAGTTAGCCTCCATAGATTGTCTTCACACTCCTGTCCAGATGGTTTCCAGTCGTATGTGTCCCTCGTTTTCTTCAGCACTGTCTTATCTAACAGTTATCCTCTTTTCTCATTCCACTCAACTGATGGGTGGTCAAACTGCCGTTTCATTTCGTAGCTCTCTTGAAGTTTCAATGAGCTCTTTGCACTTTATGTCAACAGAGGGTTGATGCTGAGCTCATCTTCAGCACTTCAGTGTGACACGCTGGCCAGTGATGAACATTAAATGCTGTTGGAATTGCTCTGCTCACAGCGTTATTACAGCAAGAGACAGCTCACAAATTGGAACTCCTGTGAAAATGGATCTTTTGTAGCTAAATGTAGGCACCCCGCTTGCACCCTAACCTTCAGCACAAGCACTTCATGGGTTCAAACATGGAACTATATTTTACTATCATCATTGCTCTTATTTATAGTTATAACATGTAGCTGGAAATGGGCCTGAACCACTAAAGGTGGCATGGAATTTCTTGCTGAATGTCCCCAGCCTGTTTGTATCATTCATTCCTGTTTTTTCATCACGCCTGTGTCACATTTTCTGTGCTACGTCTGTTCAGTGCATAGCTGTAAACCAGTTTGTCCAGAAATATCCTACCAAGATGCACCAAAGACTACCTGCAAGATCATTTTCTGCACTTTGAGCTCTCTGAAAATTAAGTTAACAGTAATAATGGAGAACCCTAATGTGAAACTGTAACTGTAGATAAGAAAAATGTATTACCATATTCTCCACCATACAAGTCGCACCGGTGTATACGTCCCATCAGTCCAAAAATGTTTAATAATGTGTAAAAAACATAAATATGTTGCTTTAAGTCGTATTTATTATGAGTCACCGCTGACCCCCAGGAAACGTGTGCCGGTGTTGTGCCAAAATTTGATTGGCTGTCAAATAGTGGCCGCAGGAGCGTGAATGGGAGGACTTTTAACAAGATTAACACTTAAAATATATTATTTGTTTGCTCGACATTATAGCAAAGGTTGAACTTTTCCTTAATAAATGCACTTTAATGGTCAAAACAGCTTCATTTCGCCTGAGTGCTTGTGTTCCTCCCCACTCTGACAGCGGCGCTGGGATGAAGGCTCTGCCCACGAGCTCTGGAGCCTTCGTCTGCCTGCACTTCACTGCTTCCCAGGGACGCAGAACACACATTTCGCTGTCCCTTTCTGCCTGACTCGTGCGGCTGAGGAAAGCTGTAGAGCTTGCAGCCGGAGCCGCGACAGATGGATTGATGGATGGACGGATGGATTGATAGGTGGACGGATGGGTGGCACACTGCTGTGGAGGAAATGCACCCAGCGGGAGCCAGCGAGACATGGGGGGAATATTCCCTGCGAGGGAGGATCCTCTGCGGTCATGCAGCCGTCCCTTCTGCCAGGTTGAATCCCCCAGACAGACTGCACCGACCCGACCAGTTTACAAACGTTCTGCTGCTTGATTACCATTTTGGGTTTTTTTTTTTTTTTTTTTTTTTTTTTTTTTACCTGCAGTTTGTAATCTGCAAAATAGGATTTTCTGATTGGGGACATTTTACTTGTGTTAAGTTTTTCTCAGTTGTCTTTAAGTGAATGTTTATGTGTATGTGAGTTGGGGGGGTGGGGTATCAGGGTAGAGGAACAACATATAAAAGCCTAGCGGACCCTCTAGCAGCTGCAACTGGTAATGTTTATTTGTTCTTATCTGAATGAACATTTCAAGCGTCAGTCAAAAATTGTGTTATGAATATGGAAAAAAACATTAGTCGCTTCGGTGTATAAGTCGCAGGACTTGCAAATTTAGACAAAAGTTGTGCCTTATACGCCGGAAAATACGGTAATCTAAAGTAAATGTCTGTACAAAGACGAGGGGTTAGGAATCCTATAGTATTCCTAGTTATCAACCTTTGTCAGTTGTAAATAGACTGTACTTGCATATCACCTTTCTGTCTTATCGATACACTCAACTCTTTACATCACAGTCTGTGCCTCATTCACACATCACTCTACTAGATCTGTACAAAGATCACTGAACAAATGATTCTAAAGAGACTAATCAGAGCTTTAGGTCACATTCATACACTGATGGGACACACATTAGAGGAAACGAAGGATTCAGTGTCTTGCCCAGGGACACATGACTGCTGGTGGATTCGAACCCTCAACTCTTTCATTGGAGGTCGACTGCTCTAACCACTCAGCCACAGCTGCCCTGTGTGTTGCAGAGTAGTCGGTCATTGTTTTCTGTTTTTAAATCCTGCAGTCTGCTGGTTGCACACTTCATCATGGATGCTGTAACAACAGTGCACGTGTGTCTCTCACATGCATGCATTACAAAGTAGATGCTCCAAAAAATCATGTATTAGTGCTGCTTTAACAATGTCCAAATAGATATATCTAAACATGCTCATAGTTTTAAGACTTGCTCATGTGGCAGAGAAACTGATCAGTGTGAATGAAGGTAAGATGTAAGATAAGTGCTGTGTCCTCATACCCACTGAGGTCCACTGCTGACTTTGCCCTCATGAACCTCTGCTCTCCCCTGGTCTTGCTTTTTTCCTTGTGGCCGTGCGCTGCCATGACAACCACAGGGGACGCAGCTCACCATATGATGATGAGCTGACCCTTGCTTTGACAGAAGAGGCACTCCCACTGATGCACACTGGCACGCTCACATTCGGGATCACACACACTGACTGGGAAGCTCAGATCCAGACCAGCTCTGACATGCACACGTTCCGAGCTGGAAACACGCTCACTGAAACATCCACTGGGCCCCATTATTCCACAGCACAGCCCAGGTGGACGTCCCTCAGTGGTGCCATGTCCACAGGGGCTTCTGCCTTCTGACTGGTTCATGTCCTCTGCAGCTCTGTGGTCAGAGGTGTTTGTTCTTGTGGTGTTTACTTTTCTAACTTCTGCTTTGCACCATTTTGTCTTAATCATGCATCCATTTTGTCAGTAATCTCGTCAGTAAGCTGCTCCTCATGGTTACTGCCTGCACAGTGTTTTCTTCTTGAATATACATGAAACTCATGCATATTGAAAGATTTAAGCCTCTTAAGCTCCTGGTGTTCAGGTGGACTTCATAAACTACATTTTTGCCTCTGTTTCAGAATCTGAATTAGTTTTATATGTACAGTATTTGCATACGATCCTGCACAAAGGTGACTTGCAGAAACAGATGTAAATCTGCAGTGAGCGTTGTTTGTGCAGGTTTTACTTTTAGTTTGCCATGTCCTCATATTCACGGCTTTATGTTTTGCTTTTTAAATTCTGTATAGATCTGCTGCGTAAAGAAATATATAGATTATAAGCTGTGGTCCTGAACAGTTGAGTGAAGAGAAACAACCGTTTTTGTTAGAACGAGCCAGATTCTTCTTTTTCCCATTAAAATACTCTTCTCTCTTTTAATCCTATTGGAGAGAAAAACCAGTAACCTAAACCTTCTCTTTGCACTTTTCTCCCACTTCTGCCTTGTTTTTCTTCCTTGCTTATCTTTGTCCTTTGTCTTTCCTTCCTGTATTTCTCCAAGCTTTCATATTTGTTCCACTCACCTAGTCCTGTTTATCCCTCTTTAAGCCTTCTGTCCTCCTACACTCCCTTTTTCTTTACCTTGTATTTTCACTGTGATTCCAGTTTTTAGTTTTTGCCCGTACACAGGATTTCTTCTTTACAGATTTCACAGCTTTCCTCTCCTCCCACTCAAGTCTCCTCAAATCTTTTTTCTTCTTGTGTCAAACCAATTCTCACCTTTATTTTTTTTTTCCTCCACAGGGATGTGAGGCGTCTAGTTGTAGCCATGTCAAGAGCCAGATTGGGTCTGTACATCTTTGCTCGAGTGTCACTTTTCCAGAACTGCTTCGAGCTGACTCCTGCCTTCAACCAGCTCACTGCCAGACCTCTGCAGCTCCACATCCGACCTCATGAGTACTACAACCAGGAGCAAGCTGTACGTGGACAAGCCTTACATTTTTCTATCCTTGTTGTCTTTTTATGAGCTACCAGTGTGCCATGTTCTCTACAAGTTCCAAATCAAAACGTTCTTTCTAAATTGTCATCCCCAGCATTCCACCACATCGTTTCTGCTACAGCTTCCACCCATGTCTAATCATACATTTTGAATTTCAAATTGTCTGCACTTACACACAGATCCTGTTTTTTTAGCTGCATTCTACATAGCCCTGTCTTGATAACAAATTTTGCTGGGCGATTAATTGTCTCAGAAAATATTGCGATAAACTATAATATTGCGTGATATGGGCTGTCTCTATTTGATTCTCAAAATGGCGGATGCTCGGTGTGGTTTGAGCTCTTTATCATAGCATTTTTCATACAAAGCTTTTAATAAAAATCAGTAAACAAGTCTGCAGCTTATTTTTGCAGAGAAAAACAATTTTTTACACGAAGGCACGGGTTTCAACCGTGAATTATGGAGCTTTGATGAGATGGAGGTTTTTTCCCCGAGGTCGGCCTGTTAGCTTAGCTTCTCAACTTAGCTGCTTTTAAGGATCCAAAAATAGGATTTTGGATGGAACATCCAGTGTCTTTAGTATAAAGAGAGAGACATGAAGAAACAATAAAGTCGATAAATGAAAATGGGGTCAATCATTTTCATTTAGCTTGAGATTAATTGATTTATTGTTTATCTTGACAGGCCTAATTCTGCACAGCTCTTTTCAAGTATTGGAAACAAAAGCCCGACTATTATTAACCCCAAGGATCAAAAGACAGATCCACTCTCCCACTCCAGCCTGACATGGCTTCTGTCTGGTCCTGAATTCTGGCAACAGGAGAGTCTAAAATACCCCACAGCCTTTGACACTTCCTCTGACACTTGATTGGTCAGTCCCACAAGGGACATGTCTTTCAGGCGCACACATGCGTCCCCTGCTAAGCCAGTCCACTTAGTCAGTAAATCTTTGCCGGTGACAGATGCAGATTTAAAGGAAGGTTTTGTCCAACACACTCGCACAGAACATTCACGTGAAGTTGTTCTGCTCTGTTAATGGGTAGATGTGGAGAAATTATGTTTGCATACATTTTCCTGCAGACAAACCATCACCAGTTCAGTTGCAGACTAGTGAAGCTTCCAGTCTCCCTGACTGACATGAAGCCCACAGGACTGCCGTGAGCTTCACTTCTGTATTTATGAAGCAGCAGCTTAGCTCCTAGAATATTCCTCTCTTCAGTTTAGGCTGCAGGACTCTGTCTGCATACTAATGATATCAAACTTCTGACTCTGCATCCTGTGTTTGATTAGTGTGAGAGGACTGAAAGCTGGAGGGGGAAATTTACTTACAAATAACAAGCAGGTAGCAGCAGGCGGAGAATTTTTAATCTCCTCAAATATTTTGCCTGTATTAATACTAACCCAGGTGGCGCCAAAGTGAATGATATCTTAGTGACAGGTCACAGGTTCATGTGACTTTCTGATTATTTGACGTTGTTTTTCTTTGTCAGAGAGATGAACAGCCTGACCATGTTGTGAAGGACATGCCGGAGATGGCCAACTTTGTCTACAGGATGTACATGCATAGGATCCAGGTCTCCCAGAAGTACAGAGAGGTATAAAAAAAATAAAAACAAAGGTCATAATGGTTCATGGACAACCAAAATATTTACCAGCAGTCTATTTATTCTTAACCATTACCCATAACAGAATCAGTACTGACTAAAGTTCAAACATTTCTCTTGTCATTTTTTATTTTTGCTCTCTAAACTTTAAGAAAACTATGCACAACAGAAAGTAAGCTAATCATTTGTTCATTCTCTGTTACTTTGTGTTTGAATTTATTAGAAGGCAGAAAAAGAACTAAAATCCTTTGACTCTTATGATCTTTATTATTATAAATGGTAAACGGACTGTACTTATACAGCTCCTTTCTATCTGATCAAAACACTCAAAGCTCATTACAACACAATCTGTGCCTCATTTACTCATTCATACAGCATCTACTAGATCTCTATAAATAATAATCAGAGCTTTATCACATAAATTGAACATCTGAATATGTGAACATGCAAGACTATTATATTAGTTGTATATGTTTATATATTCAGTTGTCACCCAAAAACCATGAATATATATTTTCCTGAGGTAGACTGAGACACACAAGATAATCCAGTTAAACTGCACCTCTGACTCAAACCCCAAATGTTTGTGAAGTTAACATAAAAACAGTTGGAGCAGTTGATCATGGTGTTGTTGTGTAAAGCAGCGTGACTTTATGTTAATGATGTGTTTCTAATAATTGAATATTCACTGAAAACATGTTTCCTCTCCATGTTGAACACTCTCTTCCTCTGGCTCTTCAGCAGCAGCAGCAGCAGAAACTGGCTCTGCCTCCACAACAAACAGATGCCACGGCCGAGAAGGCACCAGAAAGCTCTGAGGAACCGGAGAAAGAAACCCCCATGGAGCAGGACAAACCAGAAGAGACGAGCTCTGTGCCAGACGCAGAGGACACCAGTGAGAGAGAGGAGCAGGAGCCAGTTGACCACACCAAGATGCCGGAGCATCCGGGCAGAGACAGCGACAGCGAGGAGGACAGCACAGAGGAGCAGTAGAGCATCTTCTGTTCACAGTTCACAAATTGGAAAAAGTAGTGATAGTAAATGTGTCTGTCTTCATAAGATCCTTGTAAAGTTTTTTTATTTTTAATGTTGTTTTTTTTACATCCAATCGTGACAATTAGTACTTTATTAAAACATAATAATTTCATGTGCACGTTTACTTGTTTCCAGAGCTGATGTGTCACATTTTTCTCACTCTGTCTAACAAAGTCTACGATGGACATGAAAAGGTTTTATTGAACTCTTTTTGTCCTCGTCCCGTTCATTCAGCAGCTTCCTCTGGAGTCGTCTCCACTCCAGTCTGATTGACTCAACCTGTACCGGCAATACGAACCGCAACTAAGCTGCATTTGTAGGTCAGTCGCTTCACGCAGGAGCCAGGGTGCATGCTGGGGGATTTCAACCTGCCCTCTGGAGATGCACTCGCTCAACCAGCAGCAATAACTCCTCAACCATTCATGGATTTGTGAGCAGCGCTGACGACACCATGCTCGGCGAAGGGTTGAGATTTCCCTGCTGCATTTAAGAAACTAGACAATATTTGTGTTAACATCAAAAGACAAAGCTTTAAGTAGGGCTTGGTAATTTAAACATAATTAAATTAATATGAAGAGGTTAACGCAGTCCACAGCCCTGCAGGCAGAAACACAGACTGGAAATGTGTTCATTATCATGCACCAGAGGTTGGTGGTGGTTACATCATACCTCAGGCTGGTGGAGCAGCACAGCTGCTTGTGTCTGGGCCAGCTGAGGAGGCTGGTGGAGACCCATATGTTGATGTGTGTGGAGACACAGTCAGTGGACTGTGAAACCACAAAATGTCTGCTCATACAAAGTGCACTCAAAAGTTCACAAGCGTTTTGGAGCAGTGGGTTGAACTTTGTCGACTGAGATTACAAAAGATGACACGTCAGATTAAAGAGATTATCGTCTCAGATAAGGTGTCATACATGAAATAAAGAGACTA
>JARVGV010000673.1:3276895-3288341 GCA_031762435.1 Hypsolebias longignatus
TTTATTTTCCATTGTGGTGTTATTATGTTTAATACATATTTGGAAATCTCTGTCTTTATGATTTTTAATAACACTATTAATGATCTTCCAAGTACCCTTAATATCATTGCTGTATTTTTGCAATAGTCTATCATAATAATACAGTTTTTGCTTTCTCAGCACTGATGTTAATTTGTTTTTATAGCTTTTATATTTTTCTTCTTTTTCCTGGGTTGGGCACCTAATAAAATCCTTATATAACTTGTTTTTCTTTTTACATGACTTTTCCAAACTCTTTGTCATCCAGGGAGTCAACCTGTTTTTTGATGTCTGTCTGTATTCTTTAAAGGGACAATGATGATTATAAATTCTTACAAATACTTCCAAAAACGTATTATAGGACTCATTAACATCATCAACATAAACCTTTTGCCAATTATAATTTAATAATTCTGCTTTCATTGCGTCCACAGCTTCAGGTGTTTTAACTCTAACTAAATTAGAAATTGGCTTTGTCATATTTAGTTTAAACTCATTACTTGTATCCAACACAGTAAACACTGGCAAATGATCAGTAATATCAGTTATCAACAATCCACTTTTTGTTTTCACATTAAACTTATTTATGAAAATATTGTCAATCAACGAAGCACTGTCTTTAGTTATTCGAGTAGGTCTTAAAATTAATGGATAGAAACCTAAACCAAACATTGTGTTGACAAATTCAAATTCATTTTCAGCAGTTTTGGAGAAACTTAAAGAACGCCAAACTGAGAGACACCATTTTGTATATTCGTTACTCTGTTTTCATCAAAACACCAACTTTTTCCAACTTCTCTATGAAGGCATCAGTTTTTGTTATTTTTTTTTTCAAAAACTGCTAAAATTTTCACTGGAAATCAATTTTAGTAAACCATTTATTTTTGCAGTGACTAACCTATTGGTAATAAACATCTCACCGATGAAAATATGTGGAGGATATATTCTAATTTATAGCTGTTTTGCTGCCTGTGGGCCTGAGCAGCGTGTTATCTACAAGGCAGGACTAAATCTTATAGTTTGAACAGGATATCGTGCGTTTTTCCACCTTGTGACAGCTGGACGATGCAGCAGGTTGAGAACGAGTCACACGAGAGGAAATTCACCAGAGGATGACTCCAAACTAAATCCAGTCTTTAAAAACACACAGAAGCTGTAGAATGATACAAAAGAAATGATATGTTTCTAGTGAGAAACTGTGATTTATGCAGAGCTCCTGAGATAAGAGGAGCAGCTGAAAGACTTTTTAACTTCCAACAAAAAGAAAACAATCAATCCAAAATAATGCAACTCTCTTATCTGAGTAACCAAAATATTTAAACCATCCGCTTCATTTATATACTCCCTTGGGTGAAAGAGTAGCTGTGATTACTGGGACGTCCTGGTTTTTGGCATTATTAGAAATAGAAAATCACTTTATCACTTGCAGAGACTTCTGAGCTCATCTTCTGATAGCTAAAACAATCTGTAATTTGCAAATATTAGTAGTAAACACATATTTTCTAAGATGTTTTTCTCATGTGGCAAAGTGAAACTTTATGGTTTTGTCATATGAAGGTGCATTTGCAAGAAAAATGACAGTAGCAGAGTCTAAAACTTGTCAGAAAATTAAACTGTAAACTGATGCTTGATGTGGTTTACATGGAAAATTTGTGTTCATAATGTTGTGGCTAATACTGTGTTTTTCAGATTATTACGTGCATTTTGTAAAAAAAAAACAAAAAACAGTCAGATAAGTCCAACTTCATTCAAGTCATTCACAATAACCACATAAAATCAGTTCAAGGTCAGTAAGCACATCCAGAATTAATACATAAGGTGCACTGTCGATTTTTGAGAAAATTAAAGGATTTTAAGTGCGACTTATAGTCTGAAAAATATGGTAAATTAATGTCTTTAAAGATAGTTTTATTTTTTACAGTCTATCACAGTTTCATAAAATGTGACTTTCCTTGCAATGCTCTCTAGAGTCTTTCAAAAACACAACGCCTTAATCCAGAACATTCACCTGTGAGTGTGTCCTCCAAGCCCTTCTGCAGCAAAATAAGCCATTTCGTACAGATTTCTCATTTTGTACTTCCTGTTTTATCTGTGAAAAGAAGGCTTCCTTCAGGGGTGTGCTGCTTTAATTCTGCCTTTTGTGCCGATTACTGCTTGAAAGGGGTGAATGCAAACAGAAGGAAAACAGTGAATGCAAGTCTTTTTGATCCACTCAGCCAGAAAAAAAAAAGAAATTAGCCTGGTTACAGCAGGACATGTGCACAAAATGGCATGGCACACACAGATACAGCACTCATTGAAACCAAGCTGGCTTGATGTTTGAGCCCTTGCGGGTGAAGGAGGAGTTACAACGAGAAAAGTTTCTCCTGACACTTCCAGATCCTCCTCACCACTGAGCTTCAAGGGGTTTTAACACAGAATATCTAACACTGAGTTTTCCACCTGTGCTTGGTTTGTCTTTGTTCTATGTCTTTCCAATGCAAGGACAAAAGGACGGTGCATAGCCGACAGAGTGTGCACGGAGGGATTTGTCTGTCTGGCTCAGTTGTTGTGAGGTTGGCTCATACATACAGAAGGATTGGATTGAAAATAAACACAGGCACTAACAAAATATACCTGACAGACCTGACAGCAGATTAATTTCTCATCCATTTTTTAATGTGACCCCAGGATTAAGAACATTAGTGGATTATACTCAGATTTGTCAAACAGAGGGTCACAGAGGGACAGGCAGCACCTGGATGAGGACACAAAGCACCCAAACATAAAAAAAGATGAATTCTTCCTTTTTTGTTGCCAGGTAGAACAGATTAGAGAGGAAAATTCAGGGTGAATCAGATTAAAAATATGAATTTGTACATTTTTTTCAAGCATTTCTTGAAGGAATACATATCACCTGCTGCTTGTCATGCCAGGGTTTTAGATGAAGATCATCTCCGTTTGACAAAAGACGGAGATGTAGACATTTAGGTCAAACCTTAAATGTAAGCTCATGTGCCGTGTGGTGGAATACTGTGAGATGGCATGCTCAGTGTGCACGCTCAGTGTGCACGCTCAGTGTGTCGTGACCCACTCAGCTGCACATTACATTTCAGCTCTATATCTGTCAAGGTGAGTTATTAAATTCCATCCAATGCTTCATGATATATTTTGCAAACAGGCAGACTGAGTTGACTGCAAATAGTTGTTCACGATATTTTAAACAAAGATCTTGTGCAATGTGTTTGCTCTCAGAATATGTGTTGAGGATCAGTCTCAGCTACTACCACACCAAAATGTTTGGCCAAAATCTGTAAAATGAACTGGGGAAGAGTCATTGTTGCCTTTTTAGGGTCAGTTGGCTGTGGCAGCCTTGAATTGGGTTGACTCTTAAAGGTCATCAGTTTTTTCATTCATTCAACCTTTAGTTATACAGGTTAGTCTCAGGGAGCCTCATGGACTTGTTTACAAGGAGACCTGATTTAACAAAAGATGCCAACAGTGGACAATCATAAAAGATGGGTACAAATTGAGACATTTTTTTAACAAGTGAAAATCAAACAGTATTCAAAAGGAAAAGTAAACAAACAAACAAAAAAAACCAGCTAAGTTGTAGGGCGATGTAGAAAACTAAAAACGGGAACATGTCTGCGTTGGTTTTTCCCATGAACTCAAAGGTCAAGGTCGAGAGCATCAGATCTTTTTTCAAGATATTCCAGGAAACAGGATCGGAGTAGGAGAATATCCTTTTATCTAGTTCAGTCCTCACTGAGGGAACACTGCAGGTAATCATGTCCTGAGAGCGCACGCTGCAGCTGCGCTCAAGCAGAGACATATAGGAGGAGATGTATGAAGGCAGCAGACCGAGAAGTGATTTAAAGATGAAAATGTACCAGTGGAAGAGTCTGCGAGAAGTTAATGATGACCAGTTAACCAGTGAATACAGGGTACAGTGATGGGTATGGTAAGTTGTAGATGTGCATAATAATTATTTTCTGTAGGATTCCTGGGTTTTTCTGTCTCTCACTCTCTCTCTCCACAGCTAATCACCTTCAACTCACTCCACCTGCTGCTGCCTGAGGAGACCTGATCTGGGGCTGTGTATAAACTCTTGCCAGACACCTTCTCAGCACTGGGACATCAACAACCATACGGTAACTCGTGTTCAGCCAGCTAACCTTTTCATTACAGCCGGTCATCACCACCTGCACTCTCTCCAGGGCCTTCCAAGGACCTCATCTCTCCACAGTAATTCACCTGTGGGCCAATGGTGTCTCATCAACTGCAGCCATCAAACAAATCAGTTCGGGTGAACCTGCTCCTCTCTCCACCAAAACTCACCTCATCACCAGATCCTTTGGAAAACCCAGGACCCCACTGCTCCTCCTCAGGGTGCAACTACAAACACAAGCACAAGCACCCTGTAAATACCTGCACTGCACCTGTTCATAAAGTTCACTTACCTTTTACATCCTGAATTTGTTGTTCCTTCTCAGTCTGCTTACTTGGGGGTCACCGCTAAACACAATCATGATACCAGTAATTCTCAGTCAGGTCATCTGGACAGTTTCTTTTTTATAGAAATGTTTCACCCTCCATCTGGAGGGCTTCATCACTCAGAGGAGTTCAAGCAAACTGTTTCCCAACCAAGCAGTAAACATCTTAAGTGGAACAACCAGTTTGCTGGAGCTAAGATTGTTTCTGAACATGAACTTTGTTGCCTTGAACCACTTTGGCTGTGGCTGCCTGCCTGGGAGGAGTCGATGAGTGACAGGACGGCCTCCAGAAACCATCTTGGCTCCAGCAAATGTGTTGGTCCACTTGATGTTTACTGGTTGGTGGAGGAACTCCTCTGACTGATGAAGCCCTCCAGATGGAGGGTGAAATGTTTCTATAAAAAATAAACTGTCCAGATGACCCGACTGAGAATTAGTGGATTTGGTACCTGGATGATTGGGCATTAACTTTGTTACAATCATGATATATTCTGAAAGTTTTGTAAACATTTATCACCCCCAAGTTTGTCTTTTTATCTTTACAGGGACTTTGTATTGACCTCCATTCATTTTTCATAAATTTCTATAGCCCTAACCCTAACTCTAACTCTAACCCCTAACCCAACTGCACTTCTTAACGAGCCTGGGCTTTGGGCCCCATAATGGCTCCTTATGTGGAGCCATTGGTCCTCACAATGTAGTATTAGTTGGAAAAATGGGCCTTACAAGGTAACAAAATATAAAGACCCCCACCACCCACTGGACACACACACAGCAGCAGCAGCAGCAGCAGCAGCAGCAGCAGCAGCAGCAGCAGCAGCAGCAGCCAGTAATAATCATATCTTACTTATTGTTTTCTTTCAGCTCATTGATTTTCTCTGGTTAAATTCCAGCAGTCAGAAGCTGCAGTCTTGGAATGAAACACTTCTTTGTTGCACTGCACCAACTTCTTCTGAATGGGTCTGTCACTAATGCAAATTCAAAAATGTCCGGGGCACACTGCAGCAGGAAAATACACCCTAAACAATTTTTTACTCGTGACATTTTTAATTTCCCTGCAGAGGAGACAGTTCATCCTGACATTTACTGTTCGCTCAAACTTTCTCCGCTCTCCTCCCTCCTCTGCATTCCCTAATAGCTTGTATCTGCTACATGCAGCCCATCGACCCTGATAAATGTTTAAGTTCTGCACCATTACACAGCCAATAAAAATCAGTGGCTGGCAGGTCCTAATTGGACAAAGAGCTGTTCAGCAGCCAAGTGGGCTTGATATAAGAGGTGCACGATAGCAGAGTGCAAGATGGGAGAGACAGAGAGGGGCAGATTGTGGAAATGTACACATGCACTTCCAGCACTGAAGTGCTTTCATACACAGAAGCTTCTAATTCACACTGTACATTACAGAGGCACACAGTGACAAAAGATGAGACCCATCTGGTAAAATGTGTAGTCGCAGAATCCAAGGACCAACTTCTAGAATCATCATGGCTGCAGCTGTGAAGACTGGATGAAATGCAAACCAAACAGAAACAATAATTAAAAAACAAGTCTTACATTGATGGTGAAATGGAAAACTAGGTGATATGTTGCCTCGTTGACGCCTTATTGAAGTTTTCCATGTATGTCCTTCTGAGCAGAGACCCGGGTCAGAACCAGAACTTGTTGGATGTCATCCCTGGCCTGAGCTCACTTTGGGATCCCCCGGAGGAGCTGGAGTGAGCTGAAGTAACAAGGTCTATGTAAAACCGAACAACTCGCCTGTACTCCACTGCAGATAGAAGTTTTTTTGTTTTATTTATTTATTTTTACCTTTTTTTTTTGGATCCTCGTGGACTTGTTGCCCTGCAACCCAACCAAGATAATCAACAGAAAATTAATGTTCAAGCAAATCAGAACTACACTTAAGTTGGCTGCTGAGATTAATGCCAAACTCTACTAACATTACACTTGAAGCTAAACACATCGGTTCGTTCCATTTTTATGTTTCCAGTCTTCACATGGAGAGTAGACTGAAAAACTACACGTGAACAAAGACCAGTTTCTTGAGTTTCCAACTGGTTTGCTTCCCTGTTAAAAAGTCCAGCAGAAATCACAAGATCACAAACCTGTTACAACAAATAGTCCGTGCCTGTCAGCTGCATCAGGAGTCCTCTGGGGACAGCAAGGCCCTCGGGCCTCACTCTCACCTCATTCCCAGTTCCACCTTACTGTTTGTTCAGGTGTAGCAGGTGCGTTGATCAGTTTTTCCTGCTACTGGACTCAAATCACCATTAAGTGGTGATAAGCTCACAACTCTGACCTTCCCTTCACTCAAGTGTCTGATGGTACAACTACAAAACCTACCATCAGTCAGTGCTCAAGGTGTCCGGGTGCCAGGTATACTTAACCACTTCATGCTCCAACATGACGCTCTTCTATCCCAGAATGCCTTCAAACACTCACGCTGCATTGTTCTCTTGTCAAATACAAAAAGGGCTGTGGGAAAAAAAACAACAAAAAAAACATATGCTGCACTTGATGCTGAGGCGTTAATTAGTCTGAGATATCCTGTCTTCAGCTCTCCCTTCAAGCCGTCTAGCTGCATACCCACATAACACCTCCTCCCACACTCTGAGCACCAGAAAACATCTAATCTGTGACAGGCCTGCAATGTGCCCACAACACTTTATCTTATCTGTACAAAGTACATGTTGTAAGTCTGTGCTGAAGCTAATGAAAACCTGAGTTGGACCTGAGGAGCGAGCTTTTGACATGAGCAAATAATTCACAGCTTTCTCTCGCCAGCTTGTCTTTTAATCACAAACACCACTGCCAAGAATTCACAACACGCTCAACAATTTGTTTTTGGAGGATGCTCAAAAGAAATAATTTTGTTAAGACAGAAACAAAAAGGAAAAAATAAAGGTACAACAAAAAAAAAAGTAATCACCTTTTTCTGATTATTTTAGCTGATTTATCACATTAAAATAAAAAGAGGTGTTTAGAAGCATTTCATCTTCTCTGCCAGTAAGAACAGTAATTCTCTGTGTTATAAAACTGTCATTAAAAATGATTATAAACTTGAAAAATGAAAATCATTTGATTTGACAATCTATTTTACAAAAATGCTTCATCGTAATGACTCAAGCTGATGAACGTCATGTCAGCTGAATTAGTTCTGTCAAAAGGAACAATGATTTATTTGACTTTGATTTATTGATGATTTGATGATAAGTTACATTGACTGAAAATCTAACCGACCACCTAAAGTTGAAGCAGAAGTGTTAACTCTTCACCTTTTCAAGATGCACACACTCTAATGTTTATTTCACACATTTTTAAACAATGTCTATAGTTTTTCTTTGAGTAAATCACTTTTTCTCATAATTTCCTTGTTTTCTATCATGGTGTATTAAAGATCTTAGAGTTTTTACTTGGACTCATGCTGGACTGGGAGCGCTCTGATGACCTGAGGAGGCACAACTGGAGACAAGCTGGTCTCTTTCCAAACAGAAATTTGGGTTCACTTGACCTGAGCGAGCAGCTGTCCCCCACAGTCCTCGCCTGCAGCACCGTGCACAGCCGGATGGGAATGTCCTCTTTGTGCATGGCCTGAGTTTATTCAGTTCACTGGGATTTATTTCACTTTTAGTTGTACAGTTACAATCAGGTGCTCTCAAGACTTTCAGAATAATATCTGCATTCAGATTTAAATGAAGGGAATGAACGGGATAAACTAGCACCTGCTAGTTGATTGAGATTAGCAAACACAAAAATGGCTACAGCTCAGTGGGTCAGTTTAGTTGTGTTGACCTAAAATCTGGTGTGGTAGCAGCTGAAAGTTATCTCCATCACTCTGAACTCTAACAGACTGTACAAGATCTCGCAGCACTGTAATTGTGCATTGAGGGTATAGAGAGGGATGCAATATGAACATAATGTTATTTCAATGACCCAAATAGATCAAATGGTCTTTTTTCAAAAATAAAATTACTATTTAACGTCATCCCCCAACAGACGTCAGATACTGTTGGAAGCAAACAAAATGTTTTGCCCTCCTAACTCGTGCTGCATGGCTGATTCATGCAGCAATCAAAACTTCCTCTGCTGTCCTGCTGCAGAGCCACTCCAGGGCCACGCAAGAAAAACTGACAGTCTGTTGGAGAGGGTGGCAGCATCAGGTTTACCCTCTGTGCATTATTTTGTCCAAGCTAAAAGCATCTGTGTGTGTGTGTGTGTGTGTGTGGCTGGGCGGTGGGTTAAAATGATTGGAAGGGAGACTGAAATGAGTTATCTATCAACGTCGTCTCTCCATCCTCTCTGCAGTTCTTTATCTGTGTGATTGCCTGGGCATAAGGGAAAGCTTTCATTATGTTTTCTTTTATTTAAACGATTAATCCTGAAGCACCGTGCACCAGGGCTCCCCCTCAGGAGACCTCACACATCTGGCAAGACTGCACAGCTACCATTACTCTTTCTGGGTTACGCTTTGTGGAGTTTTCCCCTGTATTCAAACATCTACATACAAAGTTAAAGACAAAAGGTGCACAGTTCACTGCATGTATTCAATGCATGAAAGCACTGCTCAGTGTTTTATTTTCTAAATGTTCTTAGGTTCTTTGTTCTTAAAGCTTTGCAAACTATGGACAGGTTCATAGCTTTTTCTATAATAATTATGTTGAAGTGGCACAGAAGACAATACTTGAGAGGCAGGTGACAAGGACAGCCATGTGCACTCTCACACTTTAAGTAATCTAGTACTATTGTGTACTACCAACACTTCTTTGTACTACAACTCACAAGGCAGAATATCAGAGCAGGTGACACTAAAACAATCATTATATCATCAAGTTCTGCAGACAGCTTGAAATTATATGAATGTAACAACTAGTGAGGGCCGACAGGGTCTGAGAAGGGACAAACTTAGGGAACCAAACACAACGAGACTTTCCAGGAAAACAGATAACACATGCACATACATGAAAGGCCCAAACTGACATGTAAACTTGTGACCTTTACTAAGCAAGACACGACCAGACAGCCTCACTTAATTCATTAAAAGAAACTCAGTCAATGTTTCTCACTGCCTCCACACATGACTGAAATAGTGTGTGAAATTTCTGCTCCAACATTTATAAGTGCATACCTGAATTACATCACCCCTGCACCTCTCCATTGGTACCACAAGATCAAATCAGGCAAGAACAAAAGAGATGCACTGTCAGAAGGCTGGGTGAAGGGAAAAACATGCACCTGAGAGAGTGGAGAAGAGAGATACAGTTATGGTGTAAAAGAAAAGAAAGCACCTAGGGGACTGCTGAATGAGACCAGATGTGTGTCTAGACTGCTGTCTCTTCCAGCTAGCAGTCAGGACTTCACCACAGCGTTGTTGTTTGTAGATGTGATCTCACTCACGCAGACAGAGCCCGAGCCGTTCAGCTTCATCTTCATCTTCTTCATCTTCATAAGAGATACATTCATGCTCTGCTCTGCGGGAAACTGCAGCAGACCTAAAAGCTGTACACAGCCTAAGTTAAATCATGCAATGTTTACTTCTTCACAAGATACAGAGAAGAAATCCATATCCCACCAAAAAATACATCTGGGATGATGTTTCAGCTCTATTATTCATCACAACTGGGCTGCAGCTGTGCTCCAGCGTGCACGTCTGGCAGAGGTTGTTTTTTTTTACAGTGTAAGAGCTGGATGTTGTGTGTCAGTGTGTAAATTATAAACAGTTTGTCAATTATTACTGGTCATTATTTCAGAATTAGAATAAGCTTTATTATCATTGCACCGAAGTACAGTGAGATTATATTCCATACAGTCATTCGGAAAATGGGCAGAGTGCATGTGGCTGCAGCCCCTAGGAGCGTGGCCCCTTATTCTTTAGATAAGAAAAGGGGAAAGATCATGAGGATAGTGGTATTACAACAACGATCTTCACACCATGTCCTTGTCAGGACATGATTTAAGACATCAAAAAACTCTACCACATTTAAAGACACATTAAATGCATTTGATGACAAGATGGTGAGATTTGTCCATGAAGCACTTCCAGACAGCACCATAGTCCTGATAAGATGTTAACGTGTCAGCTGGTACAGCTCTGATAAGCATTCACAGAAGTTCTTAGGTGGGAGGGGGTGGATAGAGCAGAGCTTTCTTGGTTTGTACATCCCCAGGAGCAATTTGATAAGTTGGCCTATTCAAGGCCGAATGGGGAGTTCAGATTCAAATAAGCCACAGTTGTTTTTTGTGCAGGCAGATTATTTTTCTCATCAGCCTAGAGTTCTGCTGGTACGCTCATGATCCAAAATGGCCAGACATGTGGTTTTCTGCTGGTCTGTGCTTATTAGTCTTCTCCAAGGTTGTCCCCAACGTGCTGGCGAGTTCCAAAGCTTCAAGTGGCCTACGATTCTCATAAATCGCTTCCATCTTACGGTTGAGCTCATAAATTAGCTGAGTCTGAGAGCTCGAAGCACAAATTAATCCTTCACATAAGGTCGGCAGCTTTGCCATGGCCAAAACTTCTGCCGCCATCTTCTTTAACGGAGTTAATATGTTAACTTAGGTTCGAGAGCAGGGCCATGCCCAATCCACACCTCCAGTCATACCACACAACCTACTTATACCTCGTTCACCCATTCATCTCATCTCAGTTTGTTACGTTTCTGTCGACCCCAATCCCCCCCCCACCCACACACTTTCTGTTTTACTTTCTCCATCCATAACCATGCCTTCCTTTCTCTCCCTCAGGTCCGTCTGGCGGGGGTTCATCGTTGGGCTCGGGGAGGAAAACAAGCGAAACGTTTCCCAAGGCCAAACCCCACACAAGAGTCTTCTCATCCCAAGCCCTCCAGCACTCTCCTCAGACAACCTCCTTTCGCTCCACTCATCCCTTCATCCCTTCTTCTCCCCCATCCCTTCATCCCCCCTCGCGTCACCTCTTCTCCCCTCCTCTCCTACTTCCC
>JARVGV010000673.1:3501358-3513853 GCA_031762435.1 Hypsolebias longignatus
ATTTTTATGATTCTTTACCTGCCACAGTGGTGTTTAATCAGTTCATTTTTTTTTTTTTTTTTTTTTTTCTTTTTTTTTTCTGCCTTTTTTTTTTCCCTTCAGCCTTCAAACTGAAAAGCCATGTTTGTCACTTGGCTGCTGTGTTGACCTCCTTCCCCATATTAAAGGCGTTCTTTCCAGTAAATATGAACAGTAAGCTGCACTGCAAAGATGATAAATCTAACAATTTTTTAATAGATGTCTTGAGTTTCATATTGTATAAACTTGTCTGTTTTTACCATTTTTGTTTTTCACAGACACATAATGGTGGGTTTACACTGGGTTCAATCTGTCATCAGGAAGTGGTGGCCAGAACTGTCTAAAAGTGAGAAGAGACTGCGGGGCAGTTGTTCAGAAGACAGGTGGGCATCTTCATATTTGAATACAGTCTTATAGAACTACAGTACTAGACTTAAACGGTGGGAAAGACAGCTGGTCGTTGTGATCTAGCAAGAGCTGTAACACAAACTAATACTGGTTAAAATGGATTTCATACCTGTGATGTTTAAAGTGCAAACTATGGACACAGATGTATGTTCTGGAACAACCTGATCCCTGAATGCCTCGAGGCACTTTCAGAGGGTTTGTGTAGTTCATGCTGAAACAAATAGTTGCTGCTTTAGAGGCCCAAAGTGGATATAGTGTGCTTTAACTGGTATAAATGGACTGCACTTATATAGCGCCTTTCTATCTTATTGAGATACTCAAAGTGCTTTACAATCAGTGCCCTCATTTACCCATTCATACACCACTACTAGATCTCTACGAAGCTAATTGAACAAATCATTCTAAAGAGACTAAGCAGTGCTGTATCACATTCATACACCGATGGGACACACATCAGAGGCAATGTGGGGTTCAGTGTCTTGCCCAGGGACACTTCGGCATGTGACTGCTGGTAGATTCGAACCCCCAACTCTTGCATTGCAGGACGACTGCTCTAACCACTCAGCCACAGCCGCCCATCTTTGATGTCAACCTAATAACTCATGTTGCCATGATGGAAGACATTCAGCACTATACGGATGGCGAATTTATATGTAATCAAGTTTCGAATGTATTTTATCATATGAGAAATGTTTAACCAAGTGAAGATGAAATGTTTTGATGGGCTAGATCCATGCTAGAAGCCAAGGAGCAAATTCATTATAAATTTGGACTCTGCCTGCCATATATGTTTTTTAATTACCTCAACGAAAATGTCAATATTTCTCATATAGGTGTTTTCTGGGACCAGCCTGTGATTGTAAATAGGATTATTGTAACAGTATAAGGCCACTTCTATAGATATATGATGTACTTTAGCAGATTAGATGGAGTTTGAACTGCTCTCGTTAAAACCATATATTTATTAACATCACTAGACTTAGCCCAAGTACCAGCCTGATGAAATACTTAAAACAATACACAACTTTTTTTTTACCTTGAAAGTATAAGTTGCCTTTTAGGAAATGCAACATAAAATGGCTAACCTGAAATAAAGTGATCAGAGCACACATGACCAAAGTGTAGGGGTGAATCTCATAATCCATCTTTGCGAATCTGGTCAATTATAAGGACTGCCTGGCCATCATCCCATCAGTTTCACTGTTTTCTCTTACTGGTTATTGATAGTGGTCGTTATACAGGAGAAGCTCTTATCTCATTGTCTCGTATGTAAAAGCAGCTGAAATTAGTTTACATAGGGTCACTAAGTTAACACTTAGGAGATGGGGTGAAAAATGTGCTTCTGAATAGGTTACCCTCAAGTGTTTTATTTAGTCTCGTCTTGCCCGATGTGTTCATGAGGGTGACCATCTTTAGTATTTATTTATTTATTTTTAAGATTTTAACATGACAAAACGTATTGATGCCAAAAGTAAATAAAAAATAAAAACAGCCAAATATTGGGATATGGTACCAAATGATATACAGTTTGAACCCATTATGGTGCTGTACATTAAAGAAGTCCATTGTCTGCATGACTTAGTTGGTTTGTTGTTTTTAAAGTTGAACATTGATGTGTTCATCCTAAACTGTCAGCCTGAGGAGAACTGCACTAAATACTAAATTGATAATGACTACCGGTATATTTGTTTCAGGAACGTTGACATCATGAGGCAGAGACTGAAGGACTTGTGGAAAGACGGAGCTCGATTATGTTTGGTGCCAGGCTCTGTTGGAGAACTGGCAAAGGTATGAGGGGTGTTTTTGGTATACTTACCAGGAATTGACTTTCAGATGAATGAAGTGTATTCTTCTTCTTCTTTCGGCTTTTACCTCTTCAGGGATTGCCACAGCGAGTCATCCTCTTCCACTTCACTCTGTCCTCCATCTACCTCCATGTCCTCTCTAGCAGTATCCATGTATCTTCTCTTTGGCCTTCCTCTTTGTTTGTTTTTTTCCTGGCAGCTGCATTTCTCACTAGACCTGTCGCAAGAAACAGTAAATCAATTAATCACATGATAAATGAATTATCGACCTCATTTTCATTTATCGGCTTTATCGGTTCTTCGTCTCTCTTTCTACTGAAGACACTGGATGACAAAAAGCTGAACTCCTGTGCTCTTCACTGACCCCTCCCTTTTTCTTTTCTTTGTAAAATCCATTTTGACCATCCAAAATCACATTTTTTGGATCATTAAAAGCAGCTAAGCTGAGAAGCTAAGCTAACAGGGCGACGGGGGGGACCTCTGTCTTGTTGAAGCTCCAGAATTCACGGTTGAAACCCGTGCCTTTGTATAAACAGTTGTTTTTCTCTGCAAAAAGAAGCTGAGAACTTGTATTATTAAAAGCTTTATGTGACAAATGCTATGCTAAAGAGCTCAAACCACACCGCGCGTCCGCCATTTTGAGAACCGATGAGAGAGAGCCCATGTCATGTGAGGGGCCTCCCTCCCATTTTTCTTAAATATACACACTGCGCTATACATCCTTCGGTTCAGTCTTATACTGCATCAGGTGATCTAAAAGATGCAAAACAAATTACCAAACTTTTATTCTTAAATTTGACAATAATTACTAATTATTGTCAAATTTCAAACAATATTATTGTTTATCGCAATATTTTCTGAGACAATTATTCGCCCAAATAAATTTGTTATCGTGACAGGCCTAACTGAACATTCTACATGTTATAAACACACCAACGTCATCATCAAGATCAAATTAAGTTATTTACATTTACTGGGATGGCTCACTTACCTGCAGACAGGTGGTTTAATTGTTTTTATGTTACACAAACATGATAGTAAAATATTTCCAACAGAATAAATCACAGATCTACAGACTGATGGACTAACGAGTGTTAAATGGCTCAGAGCATGCAGCAGACTTGCACGGTCCATTTTTAAATATCACTCTCTGTACTTTAAGGTGGGACTTCCTTTTCTAATATTCTGTGGAAACTCATTCCAGCTGAAGACAAACGATGAACAGAAAGTATCAGAAACAATGCCATCTACTCTACTATGACAGCTAGGATTTAGGCGAGTCCTCCCAGACACAAGAACTTCACACAAACATGCACTACGGCTTCAAGACACCCAGGAACACATCACTTACCAAGTCCCTGACATAGCCTGGCTGAAGAGGGGAGGTGGGGATGGGCAGATACAGAGGAACGACAAAGATGCACACAAAGAAAGAGAGAGGAAAAAAGGTTTGGAGAAAGAGAACAGGCACGTAAGATCGCTGTGGACGGAGGAAAGTTCATACAACAGTGCAGGAAGACTAAAATACACAAGAGATTAGGGCCATGATGAAAAATTTTCCCCGCTTCATTCTGACAAAAAAATGTCAGAATTTTGAGATTAAAGTCAGAATTCTGACATTTTTCTCATAATTCTGATTTCTATTGTCAGAATTGTGAATTTAATCTAAAAATTCTGAGTTTTTTTTTTTCTCTAAAAGTAAGAGGAACATTTTATTGCACTGTGACCCTAATCCTCTTGCGTACAAAACTGTGATAAAAATGTAGCGTTGGAAAGGACTTTTGGAAGGAGGTGTCATGCATTTATCCACATGTAGAAGAACATCAAACATATAATAAATAGATTTTCATAAAACAGAGGGAGTTATATAAACCTGCTGTATGGTAAAACATTAGTCAAAAAGGGAACTGGAGCTGTTAAGCATTTCATTTGTTGACTGCTTTCATCCACAAGGTGGCAACATCTACCAAGAGTCAGAGCTTCAGAAACGGTTCCTTTTGTCTTCACGTTTGTTTTCTGTGTGAACGTAGGACCTGAACCAGAAATCACTTTATTCCAAGTAATCCAAAAACATCTTTGAGCTCATGTCCACTTTAAGCTGCAGGCCGGAAGTGTCTGGATAAATCTTACAGGAAGTCCAGTTTGAGGGGGCGGTTCAGGGTGGGAGGGGCTACAATGCCTACAGACATAACGGATTTTCCCTGAGACTGCTTTCCCGCTCAGCTTTCCCAAGAAACGCTCATATCCTGATCGGCCCACGCTCACGGCACAACTACACACATGTGTGAGTGCAAGTTTAACACACACACACACACACACACACACATACACTGTACATAATTAATGTGCCAACAGAAATTGTCTTAAAGTCTCTGAATTAAAACTTGAGCTGGGTAAAAACAATCTCAGTCACACACATCCTGCTGGACTAATAGTACTAATGTCAATAACAAAAATTAATTTATTAATTAAAACATTTGTTTGCTGTCACAGTTAGCCAACAGACAAGAAGGAGTTTTTGCTATTTTTTGTTTTATAATTTAAGTTTCCTTTTAATGCAAAATATAAAATAAAATGTTGCCAAACCCTGTATTTAACCAAGAACCTGTATTCTGTACCTGTCATAAGAAAAACAAACTTTTTTGTAACTACAACTTCCATAAAGTCTGGCAGATCCAGAAGGCCTATGGGAGTTGGAGTTTAAAAAGGAAAAAAAGAAAAAGGCAAATAGACTAGTCGACTAGTCGATTTTATGTAATCTTGAGTGTTTTTTTTAAAAAAAAAAAAATATTTCAAGTCACCTAGTCGCAACCCCCCCCACCCCCCACCGCTGTTCCCAACCCTATTCCACCCAATCCACGTGGTGGATTAAATAAAATAAAACTAAAAACAGCTGCATTTCTGCAGCTTGATAATAGTTTTGCTTTTCCTTTGACTTATTTGCAGTATGATAAATAATAGGAGCATGAATATACGCCCAATGTTTTTTGTTTGTTTGTTTTTTGTAAATAATAAATGACTTTTTAAAAAAAAAATTTTTTTTTTGCAATTATGATATAGCATCTTGTGTTCCTATGACATCATTGACTAGTCAAAGTCGACTCGACTTTTAAAAAATATGTAGTCATTTAACCCCTAGTTTTAATAAAGTAACCACTTATTTCCAGAAAACATCTGTTTTGATTCATATTTTGACCAAAAAAATTGATAAGAATCTACAAAACGTCACAAAAACCATACACAAATAATTTATTCTTTTTATCTATCACCAGCATATTATCATAAAACTGCACAGTAAATAAAATTAACTGGGTCAACAGAAGTTAAACATTGACTCTGAAGCTTTTATCTGCATTTAAAGTAAAAACATAAAATAAAAATCTTATTGTAAAGAAATGTCATTGAATCTATGTCATTTTTTCACCTTGCAAATACGCATTTAAGTTAAAAATATAAAAAATAGTTCATCATGTTTTCAATGTTTGATTCCAGTAAAGCGAGCAGGGCTTCAAACTGGGACGTAGACGAGTTGAAAGAGTTTCAAAAAGCTTCTAATGTTTATCTACACATGCTGTCATCATACATCACTAATAACAACACACTGTTGGCTCTTTGTGGTAAAAGCTTCTCAAACATTTCCTGTTTTAAATCCTTCCCAACTCCTCAAATCTTTTCTTTCTGTACATCTTTTTTTAGAAACATGACTCTTCGGGTTGTGGTCCAGACTATTGCTGAGTCATCATCTACTGTAGCCGTCAACGTCATTCCAGACCAACATTGCACATTTCTACTGCAGTTTAAACAAAAGCAGATTAAGTAAATAGTACAGGAAGGTAAAAAGCAGCTTCTAAACACAGTTGTGTGCTCAGCTGTTCCTGTGTGCACATGGACGTGTGTTTGCATATAAATCAGCTCGGTGCAGAGTTATTGTTAGAGTTAAAATAAATAATATGTTAGGAGTGATTAAATATTACAACTGCTTGTCAACTTATAACGGTTTACCTTTGGCACACTACTGTTGCTCAAAAAGTGTTTGCTCCACAAAATCCTTCCTGCATTCATCTATTCTGGGAGGGAGGAGAAACTTAGGGAGGATGAGAAAAATAAAAGAAGGGGGAGTAGAAACCACATTCCAGTGGAAGACAGCTGATGCCAGGTGGTGATCGTCTGGGAAGCATCCTGTTCTTTTCTGTCCAGCTGCACAACCAGCTCACTACAGAAATTTAACAAAGTCGTGAAATACACAACAGACCCAAAAGGAGACCTACCTGCTTGTTTTTGTACTTCTTGAGGTAACGTGGGGACACCAAACACTCCGGGTTGATATCAGTGGTGACTGGTTCAATGAACTGAGGGTCATGGTTCAGGTGCTGCATCTTGAGGAAGGACAGAATGTTCTGGACCTCCAGGTTGTACGAGCTGTCGGCCATGGTCTTCCCTTTGGAGGCCAAGCGGCACGCGGCCATCCAGTGAGCATACTGTTTCTCCTGCAGAAGAAAAGTCATACGTAACTAGAGAATTTACATTTCCTGCAAAAATGCAGTGTGAATGCTTATTGCTTAAGAATTTCAAGAAAACAGCTGAACAGTAGCTAAAGAAGAACAAGAAAGAAGCTTAAATTAGTAGGAGGAATCAGAAAGTACACGTTTGCCCAATTAGGCTGAAAGAAGAGAAATGAGCACAAAAAAAGTGTAAAGTATCTCAAGAATTCAGAAATAAGCAGAAACCAGCTGAAAAGTAGCTTAAAATGGCAGAAAGAAGCTTAAATTATCAGAAGGAAGCAGAAAGAGCACAAGTGTACATAATGTAATGGACTTCCAGGCTGCTTCTGATCTAAATTGTTGATGTGACAGTACTGTGTGTTTGGGTTCACTCTCAGATATCACTATACCAAATTTCAGCTGAATAGTTCTAAAAAGGCCTGAGTTATTGTATTTTTTCCTTTTTAGCTAAGGCGACCATCTTGGATTTTTGATTTGGATGCAGTATGTGATAGGGAAAAAAAGTTTGTAGGCTCAATCATCACAAAATTTCAGCTTTGTGTGTGTAAAAATGGCTGAGTTAAATCCATTCAAAAGTAGTGTTGGTGGCCATCTTGGATTTTTGATTTTCATGCAACACTTCATGGGAAACATTGTCAGCTATCATCACACCAAATTTCAGCTCAATATGACTAAAGTTGGCTGATTGATAGTATTTTTCCTTTTTTGCTAAGGTGGCCATCTTGGATTTTTGATTTTCAGTCAGTCTCTTAGGGATCGTTGTCAGCTACCAATATCCCAAATGTGTGCCCAATTAGGATCAAAAAAGAAAGCAATGAGCATAAAAAGTGAAATTTATTTGAAAAAAGACATTTGTCAAAAACAGCTGAATAGTAGCTAAAAACAAACAGAAAGAAGCTTAAATTACTAGAAGGAAGTGGGGAGAGCACGATTTTGCTGAACTAAGCTGAAAAAAGTTTGATTGCAAAAAATGTAGAATTAGCTGAAAAGCTGAAATTAGCATAACACAGCTCAACAATAGCTGAAATAGCTGAAACTTGCAGAAAAAAGCTGAAAGGAGCAGAACAAGCTGAAATTAGCTAAAATAAGTTAGAAGAAGCACACACATGTTGAAGTTAGCTGAATAAATCTGAACGGAGCACAAAACAGCTGAAAAACAGCTGAAATAGCTAAATTAAAAAAAAAAAAATTGCACCAGGAATCTGGAAGAAGCTAACTCTAGGCAAAATGTGAAAGGTGCAGTAAAAAAGTTGTAAACAGATCAAAAGACATAAAGGATGTAAAATGAGCTCAGTTCATTTTCAATGGGGGAAAATGATTGAAAAGGCTAAATATTTCAAAAAGCTAAAGTTGCGCCAATACCAATAGTCAGAGCACCCCTCTCTCAAAAGAGCTAAATGTTTTGATATATGAATTGTTGAAATGGCTCCAAAACTGCAGGATGAGTTAGATGCCAAATAAAACATACGGAAGAAAAAGTGGATCTGAACAGTGTGAATGCTTTATAAGTGTTTACACATTAAAAGACAAAACAAAAAACAAAGGCAGGAGAAAAGGCTGCATAAAGTTCAGCCTTACCGTGTCGCACCGAAGCCAGATCTCATTCATGCCATCAGCCACTGGAATTAGCAATTTGATGTTGAATTTCTGACCCGAGATATTAACATCTGGCGTTACCTCACACCCTACACAGAAATAGTCAGAGTGCAAACAGGAAGACGAAGTCAAAGGTCACAAACATTCTTTAGAGCCACCAGCTAAGACAACATTCTCGAAGCAGATAAATAAAACCTTCCACGATGGGCACGGCGCAACATATTTAGTGCAAATGGTTATGAGCACCTCTAAGGTTCATCTGGTGAGCAGGTGTCCCGTGCGCCTCCTCTTTACTCTTGTAACAAGAAATTGTGATGTCCTTGAACGTGCACCAGTACTGCTTGTAGCCCTTCAGCGTCAGTTTCTTGGGTCTAAAAATACAAAGTAGAGAGGTCAGATAAAAAAAAACAAAAAAAAAACAAAAAAAAAAACAAAGGGAGGGTGTAGTGGAACATAAAATACTGCAAAAAACAAAAAGTTTCTGAAGTGCAAAGTCAGCTAGATTGATTGGAGAAAGGCTAGCATTGTGGAAACCCATAAAAAAAAAAAAAAAGAAAACACCTCTTGCTATCCAACTTTATACTGTAGATTTTATGAGACAACCACCCTGGGCCCAGCAGTGTCAGCAAAGTCTTCAAGCCAAATATGGATGGGATTCAAACTATTCTTTGTCCAAGTGCAGTCACTCTGAGGAGGAACTAAAAGCTCACCGCAGCAAACAGTTCTTGGCAAACGTAGCTTATTACACCAACACAAAGCAGGTAAGAATGATCTTATAAGGCCAGAAAAAGATTGCTTTATAGTTCTTTGTTAGACTCACAATCTTTCAGATAAGAATGAGGGCTTTAAATGGTCTCATGGAGAGTTTCTTGGTCTTTGGTAAATATTTCAAAGCACACAGTCTTGTGGGATTAGGTGGTTCTGAAGTAGACTTACTTGAAGACTTTAACATAGTCTGCTAGCTCAGGAATAGATGTGATGTCACCCTGCGAGGAGAGGAGAAACACTACTGTTAGTATAAGACTGAAAGATGATCTAAATAATGAACTCAGAGTCAGCTTTGTATGTTTTTATGTTGCTGTGGAACACAATATGCTAAAGAATACTTTTCATGAAGTATTGCCTCACTCCATTCTGTCTGGTCAGCTTTATTAAATTATAAATATAAGGCTAAAACTGCAGTAAAACAGGACCATTCTTTCACTGCTGGGCTGCAAGAACATTGCACAATTTCACAAACGGCATAAGAAGTCAAATAAATCTAGTGACTGTGATGATGCCAGGATTTTCATACCAGTGTGTTGGATGTCTTCCCTCCTTCCAAAGTAATCTCCAGGTCAGACAAGGCTGCATCCACCTCATCTACCTCCTTCTCGCTGTTGTTCATGTGGTTGTCAGAGGACATGATTGAAAGCTTGTTGATGTGGTACTGTGAAGAAAAATGAAAAGTCGCCAGTTGGGTCAATTTTTATGATTTTCAAACAATTAATCTTCTTTAGTATGAAAGCAGGACCTATAAATTATCGTTACTGATGCCTTAAATCTACGAGCTAAAAAGGTGAAAAACAAACAGGACTTGAGGTTAAGAGGAGAACACCAGATGTTGCTGGAAACCATTATCCACATCAACAATGTAGTTTACACTTGTGCTGATTTCTGTAAAGTTTGCTGCTGTGTGCGCAACTGATGCAAAAAAATGCTTCAACTTCCTCTTATAAAAAGGAAGCATGTCCATAATTATTCTCATAAAAGTACTTTAAGATGTGTTTGTATTTGTGCTAATGTGTGCTGCCAATCAATATGCAGTATGAAACTATTTAAGAGGGAGATGTGGAAGAGAAGATGATTAGTGCAACAAAAATAAAAAGGTGATTTCTTGCAACAAACATGACTGGTTGCAACATCATGGCTGGTGATGCTAACTCTGTAATGAGCACTGCGGTCAGGGCAACGCTTTTATAGCCTGTCTTTGAAGTGTACCATGCTATAAAATCATTCTCAGTGGGTACATATGAACAAAAGTGTGGCATTGAAAACATGCTTTTGTAACAATGGAAATGTCAGTTCACTAGGATAGGCTCATTACCAAACCCCCCCACAGTACGTCACAGAAACTAAATAGAGCTTGTTGACAAATGGCATTTATCATGTCAACTCATCAACACCCTGTTGCCAACAGCTGCCCAAAGAGTGAGAGCTCTGGCGCACTGTTTGAGAGAAATATGTCAGGCACTGGCCAGCAGGATGTGGGACAAAGGGCTCAACGTGACACTGCTTCTTCACGCTGACATTCTTTTCTAAAAACTGCCACCCTGTGAGACGTGTTTCCTGTTTCTATGCAAGACTTAGAGGTTAGTTGCTGTTCTTGACCCTTGGTTAACAAATTTCTGTGAACTGTCCAAGTGAAACATCTAAGTGGGGCCGAGCCAACACCCAACAGCAGCATACTGCATTCAGATGATTACTGCTCTTTATTTAGACTGTTGGATCTCCCAACTGTGAAATCTTAGTCAAAATCCCTGAACTCTTACTAGGTGACTGAAACACGGAAGAGGCTAGTAGACCGTTAACAGACAGAGCTGCCTCCAGCCTAAACACTAACCGTGGATCTGCATCTCTCTGGGAGAAAAGGAACTACTCAGGAAGTTCTCAGAGCACAGGAGAGATTTAAAAGAATGTGAGCAGGTTTATAAGACAGTTTCTTGTTGGGGTGGGTGGTCTTGGTGAAGGCATGGAGTCCGGTGGCCCAAGATGCACTATAATTACCCATGGGGTGAGGACAGGGTGGCGTCCTCAGGTCTTGGCGCCCATCATTTATGATGGTCAGAAATAGCAAGGACACCATCTCAAGTCTACGCGTAGCAACTTGAAGAAGCAAAAGGGGTTAACAAATCAATTCCACTGTTTCCAAATTGTTGGTTACCCGACTGCTTAATGGTACTTAGGGTAGGTTTTAGACCCCAAGTTGAACAGACAGCGCAGTAAATGAGAATTCACTGTTTGTATCCACTTTTACCATTTAAACTAGTTTCAAAGGTAAACACTACTACTGTCTTTAAAGTTTTTGCCCAAACCAGCTCTGTGAATGAGAGCAGCAAGGCATCAGAGATCACAAAATGTATGAGTAAGGATAAAAAATGACTTTGGTCCTATACATGATGAGACACAAAATACAAACATTGTCCTGGAATGGTATTGTAAGTCTTACAAGTTTCCATACACAGTACCGGTAGTCCCTCACTACTTCGAAGATTCGATTTCTGCGGACTCGCTCTACAGGTTCATGTGTTCTCGTTCGTTTGTGGACGTGCAGTCCAAACTATTGGACTTTTTTTTTTTTTTTACACATGATTGTAGACGTACAGTAATATCACTGTACAGAACTCATGGACATGAAAAAGTTAATGACAAAACAATAAAAATTTGGACATGCACCACCATTTTGTAGTTTTCTTTCATCCAGCCTCCTCTGTACTGTAATCAACACTCAGACGGACTATATTTCCCTCAAATCAATGCTGTGCTGTACTGTAGTGCCGCTGGATGCTGTTTGCTGCCCAAATGTATTTTTGCAAAGCAAAGTCATGACTGCTGAACCGGCCTTTCAAAAGCAAAATTTAATTCATGTCACATGGAAAGGTTTTTTTTAATTCAACTTTACAAACTAAGATTCAAAATAAATTGTAAATCATGTGAGGACACGTCTCTTTAAGAAACAGAGCGTTGACCCGGTGATCTGGGTGCTGATTGGCCGTCAGCTCTGTTTTCCCGTCTGCTGATTGGCTGTTACAGTACAAAGCGTCCATTTACCTTCGCTCTTTTTCAGCTGGACATTAACTGTGTTATTGTTTCTAAATGTTCTGTGCGTTCAAAAGTTTCTGGCAGTGAACCGAAACGCCAGTGGAAGATGATGACAAAGAGAAAGTGGAACTTCTGGACAAACTTTAAGGTGGCTGTACATATGCAGATGTTGTCGGCCACCTAGGGTACGGTTGTTAAGATGGAAGCTACGTTGGTCGTATGGATTAATGATTGCAGAAAAGACAACATCACTTTGGATACCAACATCATCTGGTGCAGGGGTCTACCTGCGGCTCTTTGGTCCCTCTGCAGCGGCTCTTTCAAGCTTTGACCAAAACTGAATTGGTCGTTATACAAACAACAAA
>JARVGV010000673.1:3876634-3890413 GCA_031762435.1 Hypsolebias longignatus
GATATTTTATGTTTGTTTCATTTTGGTAATATGATTTAGTGCAGAGCTGAATTCACAGATTAAAAAAACAACTCCCACTTTCAGCAGATTACAGCATGTGGCGTACACTTTGTGATTTTTGTGCACAAGTATATTCTGATTAAAGTGCACGTCCTGGTTTGTGACAGACTGACCGTGTTCGGACGCGGTGAACACAACATGCTCCGAGCATCAATTTCTCCTCTAACTCCACTCCCACACTGAAACTGCTGCTGCATACACGGAGCTGCTGTCGACCTTTTCTCTCACCGGGAACATTCCTCTAGTTTCACCTTTTTGTAATAAAGCGAGGAGTAACAGTTTTCATTACACCCATCTGACGCCACGTTTGAAGGATTTAACTTTAATCAGCAACACAAAAAAAAAACCAAGCCTCGTAAAATTGCTAATATCTAAAGTGTTTGTTGTATTATGGATATGATGCTTTTTTAGAAATAACCACCTATTCCTCTCTCGCCTCCCAGTCTGTTGAGGTACAGTGTGTGAAAACCAGCAGAGGGAGTGGGTGGAAGACCCAGTTTAAATAAACTTCTCTGTGAATATTCCACCACCCAGTGTACAGATGCAGCGCTGCAGTAAAAACAGGGTACACCACATCTTATTGATCCTTTCTCGTAGATCAGGACGAAGTTGTCATTACTTACTAGAATAAAATGTGTCTTTTACTGTTCTGCTCACCCACAATTACATTCTGGTTGGTGTTCGCTTCAGTCTCTGCTGCTCTTTTATAGTGAAGACGTTTTCTATTCTCCCATCCTTTTTGCTTGTTGCATTCTTTATTATCAGTTTATGTTAATTAGCTTAATTAATTTTCTTGATGACAAGAAAACAGGATGTTACTAAAAGTTGTTTAGCAGGTTGTACAAGTTTGTTTTGAAGTCAATAAAATGAATAAAACCCAAAGTTACTGAAGTTATTGTTCTTTTATTGCCATAAAGCAAAGGCAAACGGCTACCTTTGGGCCTCGCAATACTTGTGGTTTTATAAAATACTAAATCAACCTATAGCATGGTTTTATTTATTTATTTTTCATTTAAGATGCAAATAACGTATTTTTCGGACTATAAGGCCCATTATGCAAAAAGTTCATTTTGACAGATTTTTGAACGCTGTGCACATCATAAAATCTGTTCGAGGTCCGTAAGCACAACCACAATGTGCACCATATTATAAGGTTCACTGTTGATTTTTGAGAAAAAGGGTTTTAAGTGCACTTTATGGTCTGAAAAATATGGTATGTGGTGAATGTGTTTTTAAGAAAAGTTCAAGATAACAAACAGCAAAGTAGAGGAAAATATATCAAACCTCTTACTCGTTCTATGGATTCTGCACATTCTTGCTTCAAACACAATACAGATGTAAACAAATAGCATTTTGACAAAACTACAGTGTTTTTCACTTCTTAAGTCTTAAAACCATCAATAAGTAGTTACAAGAAGAAGCTGCTTGCCAAAGCCCTGGTATTACCTCGTCCAAACTAATTCAGATCAAATACCTGACGGTAACACGTGTGCAGAAACAAGACGTATCCCTGAGCAAACAAATGGTTAGAAATAATATGTGAATCACCTGGAACTTAAGACGACAAACAAAAAGAGGCTACTGGTTAATTCTGGGAAAAGTGGAATAAAATGAGTGGAGGGCCCCATTTCTGGGCTCTTATTGTTTTTCTATTTGACAGCCCATGTCTGCTTATTTGAACAAGTATTAAACATGTCAATAACTAGTCATTACATAGAGATTATAAGTTACTAACCTAAGCATAAATGGACTGTTAAGTTCTGCGTTCACATTATTAATACAGGTTTTTAATTCCAATGGAAAATGAGGTCTCTGTTGTGCGCAGTCAACTTTGTGCATCATTTTCTGAAGCTCGACCTCTCAGATTCTTCTTAGCCCATCTCAGACCATCCTGAGTCAGCAGTGAATACAACCACAAGCCTATCAGCCGGAGAACAAACGGAGCTGCTGGGTCGAGGTAAGACAGGATCCGGATGAGGAGAACCCTCAGTGACACTTTCAAAAGGAGGAGATTGTATATGATGATGTTCTGAAAACTAACTGTTGAGCTTTTCTGAGAGGCAGGTGGAGGAAGAACCAGATTATGCCAAACTCTACTTTTACTACTCTATACATCATAATGTGTCCAACCTGTTCAGGATCCATATGAACATCATTTACCACACACCTTAGGTAGTAATCAATATAAAGATATGTTTTCCTGTCTTAATCATGGTTTTGGTTGTGGAACCCTTCTCAGGGAATGTCAGCCTAGAGTTTGTATTGAAATAATTTTAATGTGCTTCAAAATGGTGAACGTAAAAATGTCACTAATAAAAACATTTAATATTAGAACATACTATCTATAAAGTATTACAACCTTTGCTGCTATGTTTCAAAACAAGAAATGCTCACTAAATTTGAACTACAAGTGATTTATGAAAATAAATTATAATAATTTAAAAAATAAAATCATGTGCTTGGATTTCCATTTCATTTGTATACTGGTTTACTGAATTGGTCTGTAGTTCTGAGTTAAGACATTGCTGCAAAGAGAACTTGGAAAAGCAATGCACATTTTAAACCAACAGTATAACTACGATGCGATTCACCTTCCGACCGCATGGGGGCAGTATGCGTCACGTGACGTAGCTGATCTTTGAGGAAGCAGCGCGACATCAAACTTCTACAGTAGCTGGATGGGTTACAGCGGGCTGACGATACGCGTGAAGTGTTTTAAGATCAGTTATATGACGAGCCGCCTCTGAAGCAAAAGTGTAAGCTAACGCTAATTGTCATCTGCATCACTTTCAGCTAAATAATTAATCAAAGCTCGCTTGAGCTGTTAGAACTGAGCATGTTTTATGTTTGTTCGTTAGAATTATTAGTATTCTGTAGACCCACGCGAGTTGCTATGTTTTGGAAGGTAAAAAGTAAGCTTGTCTTGTTTGACTGCTGTTTACAGCAAAGAATTTCCTGTAGCTAATGTTACTGAGTGTGCTACGTTTTAGCTTAAGCAGGGAATAATTGCAGAAAGAGGGTAACTGCATTACAAAGTGTAACATGCCAGCTTGTTTTTTATCGGCTTTTTACAATTAAAGTAACATCAGTGACTGTTTTAACACTTTATTGCTGGTGTTGAGTGCTTTGCTGCTATATGTTTAACATTTAAAGCTCACTTGGTGCAACAATGAAACTTGAGCTACAAGGGGTGATTAATTCATTATCATAAGAAGATTTGTAGCTAGAGTTGCAAACCATGCTTGTGTTGCTGCTATTTCCTCTAACACTGACATTTATTTTATAATCCCAAACCTCCAGGCTGACCAGAAGTCCCAGTCTGAGCTTTGATGTGCCCACCATCAACCCCACTCTGCTCCTTCAACAATGAACTATGGGAAGCTCCAAGCCGAGTGAAGAATGGCAAGGTTTAGGTTCAAAACTTGCATTGGATCAGTTGCTTTGGTGTCGTTCCTACTCATCATAACCCTGATTTTGAAGGCCCTCACACCTGAGGGTCCTTCCCTCTACAGCCCAAGAGACATTAGGGTGATCCCAGACCAAAGAAATGATCCACAGATCCAAAGAGACAACAAGAAAACACCTGAAGAGACCAAAATGAACGACTCTGCTGAGTCAAATAGAAATGCAGAGCTGGAAGCCACGCTGAGAAAGTTTCCTCCCCCAAACTACTATCTCCATGCTTTCTACTACGTATGGTATGGAAATCCCAAGTTTGATGGCAAATACATCCACTGGGACCACCCACAGCTGCCACACTGGGATGCTAAGATGGCTCAGGGTTACCCACAAGGAAGGCACAGCCCTCCTGATGATATTGGGTCCAACTTTTACCCCTCTTTAGGACCCTACAGTTCCAGGGACCCCTCTGTTCTGGAGGCTCATATGCAGCAGCTGCGTACAGCAGCCATCGGTAAGACACAAGTGACTTGAACTGTTAGTTATAAAAACTGACTTTTTTGAGTTAAACATATTTTTTGTGTTGTGATTAAATGGAGGTGGGAAAAAAATGACTAAAATTTAGAAATGAAACCAGCTAAATTAGCCATTTTAGACAGATGCCATTTAAAAGAATATATTAATCATGTATCACTAAAAGTCATGTAGTTAGGCGTATATTTTAGTGCTGATAGTAATAATTTGTTATATGTTTGCTGATGACTCGAGCTGAAATAATGAAACGATTACAAATTGATATTTTATAGCAGTATAATACATTTTGTTATAATGAATACAATTATTGTGGAGGAATTAAATGTTTTTAAGTTTGTAAAATGTGGTGACAGTGCTTTTAAAAGTGTTTTATGTTAAAAAAAATTCTCAGGTGTCATCGCTGTATCCTGGTATCCTCCGTCAACTAATGATGACAACGGTGAGCCTATAGACAGCATTGTGCCTTTGCTGCTGGAGGTGGCACATAAATACCACATTAAGGTTCGTATGATGAATGCAAGGTCAAATTTTCTTTAGCTTTTTTTTGTTGTTGTTATAACCATTGTCTGAGTTAAAGCCCAACGAACTCAGACATTCAGACTTAAGTGCACAACGAGTGTAACCCAGGACAATGGGTTAATCTACTGATCACCTGAATACAGCAAGGATTTAATTAGTTTTACAGATTTTATGACGGGACTTATGCTACGACATTAATAGTTGGTGAGTAACATTCATGTCTGCTGTGAGGCTGGTCAAAGATTTAATGGACATTATTGACTTAATCTTACGCAGTCTGTCACCGGTGCCACTCATGAAAAAGGGAACACTGGATCTTGTGCTGTCTTATGGAATAAATGTATCAACTGTAGAACTTCTTTATCGATCCATCTACCTGTTCTGGTCTCTGGTAGGAAGGAATGGGCTGGATCATCTGTTTGTTCTGCACTGTCATTTAATTCAGACGCCGCGCTGCATTTCTCCACTGGTTTTAAGGACTTGGTCTCCTGCAACCCTCAGTTTTGCTCTCTGTCCAGTGGGGACGAGTTAGATCTTTTTAGTTCTACATGACCTTCTGAACTCTGTTGCGCCACTTAAAAATGAAACGGTCAAAGTCATCTCAGTCGTGGCTGAACAAAACCACCTGCGCTCTCAGACGTCAGTGCAGACGAGCTGAGAGGAAATGAGAAAGGACAGACTGCGGGTTTCCCTGGACTTCTTTAAAGACACTAAATTCTCAGAGAGCTGTTGAAGCTGCTTTGTATCTATCATGGTTTTAAACAACAGACACAGACCTCATTTTTTTTTAAAGGTTTTTAACTCTGGTGTGAATCCTTGTGATGCTGGTCATGTTGCTGAGTCTCCTGCACTGTGTGAAAGGTGATCAGACTTTTGCAGTTGCTGCTCCAAAACTAGAACAGTTTTATCTGATCATTTAAAGCTGGGACTTTAAATCTTTGTGAAGAGTCACCTTTTCTCCCTGGTGTTTGATCCAGGCAGAGCTTGAGAACAAATTAGAGCTGATTTTTATGTATTTATTTTCTTACGGCTGCTCCCTTCTTCAGGGGTCACCACAGCGAACTAACTCACACGAAGACTTGACAATTATTTTTACACCGGATGTCCTTCCTGACACAACCACAGACCACCGAGCTACCTCAGCCCTCTGTGTTGAGCAGAGAACTGCTATCTAGAGCGTCTGGGGGGAGCAGATGGTGGGGGTTAAGGGCCTTGCTCAAGGGCATAGAGTGGGGCAAATGAGGGTGGAAACAGGTGTGAGTGATTCACTTTTCCCACCCACATTTTGATGTTGACGATATGAGGAGTTGAACTGGCGATCTTCCGATCACAGGCCCACCTTCTCTAACCTCTGAGCCACCACTCAAATAGAGTTGATTTTTATTGTTAACTTTCTTACGTGTTCTTAGTGACACATTGTGTATTTTCTTGTTCTTCTTTCTTGTTTTCATTTTATTTTGACTAAATTGTAAAGCACTTTGTTCAACATTTGTTGTTTTTATGCACTTTATAAATACATTTATATTTACATATTTGTTTATACAGAAAATAGTTTTCATAGTTATAAAGCAGTCATTGACTGAGTTAAAAACTGAAAGAAGTGGATAACGTTAAAAACAGTAAAAATATATAACTGAAATACCATATTTATTTTATTATAATGCAAATCTCAAAATAAAGTAAGTTTTAATGTCCAGTTTTTTATGGTATGAGATCTAATAATTGAAAAGCATCAAAGTTCATGATCAATAATCCAGGTTAAAAAAATTGTTTTTGTGACAGAAAGAAAACATTCACAGTTATGAGGACAGTTTTGATCTTTTTAGTGAAAATTTCAGGAGGCTTCCGCCGAGGTCTTCCACGGCCCCGTTAGAGCGCTGAGAAGATGACAAAACTCCACTGCCTTGAGTCACTATCTCGAGTTGGAGAAGTTTCCGTCAGAAAATATAAAGTTGCTTCAGAAATGTGGAAGTGTGACCTCTCCATTGACTGGATTACAGAATGTGACATATTATCAGATCCTATACAGTGGTCAGAAAAGGACTAAAAGAAAACATTAAATCTTTGTTGGGGAAAAAAAAAAAAAAAAACTCCCACTGAAGCTGTTACACATTCTGGTTGTTCATCTCTTTGTCTTTGAAAATGATTTTCAAACGAGACAAAAGCCACTTAAATTTTTCTCTGACATTTTATGCATTTGATCACGGTCATCAGCGTCAGACTGCGATTGTCCTGTCATTGCAGGATGCGGTCCAGCGTGTCATGGATGTCCGGTTGCTCTGAAAAGAGTCAGTGTTAACCTTTTTATCTAATGTAGTCCAACTGCATATTTTTGGTTACTCAGTCTTTACAGCCCAATTAATAACTGCATTACTAATTGGTTATTAATCATTTACTTTTATACTTTTTTATTTATACTTTATATTGCATTTTTGGGTGTAACTGGACTTTGAGCACACAGTTTCATTCTATCTCATGTACCACATGTGACGTAAATGACGATAAAATCTCCTTAAACCTTGACGCTTTATAGGGGTACGGTTAGACCTGTCACAATAAACAATATATCAATTAATCGCATGATTCAAAATCATCAACCTCATTTTCATTTATCTGCCTTATCGTTTCTTCATGTCTCTCTTTCTACTGAAGACACTGGATGACAAAAGGCTCTGGTGTTCTTCACTGACCCCTCAGTTTCTCTTTCCTCTATCAATTTAACCATCCAAAATTGCATTTTTGAATCGCTAAAAGCAGCTAAGCTAAGAAGCTAATCTACAAGCTAAGCTAACAGGCCAACCTTGGGAGAAAATCTCCGTCTTGTCGAAGCTCTAAAATTCACGGTTGAAACCTGTGCCTTTGTGTAAAAAGTTGTTTTTCTCTGTAAAAAGAAGCTGAGGACTTGTTTACTGATTTTTTTTTTTTTTATTAAAAACTTTGTGTGAAAAATGCTATGCTAAAGAGTTCAAACCACACAGAGCATCCGACATTTTGAGAACTGAAAAAAAGAAAAGATAGACGCCCATGTCACGTCAAGGGACCTCCCTCTCATTTTTCTTAGAGAGACACGCTGCTCACTCTCACTATCCATCCTTCGGTTCAAACAGTCTTATACTGCCATTTGTTTGTCAAAAAAGGTACCACACACAAAACAAATTAACCCACATTTCTTCTTAAATTTGACAATAATTACTAATTATTGTAAAATTTCAAACAATATTATCGTTTATCGCAATAATTTCTGAGCCAATTAATCGCCCAGTAAATTTGTTATTGTGACAGGCCTAGGTAAGGTTTTTGTACAGTTTTGAAAAATAAACATTTGTTGTGTTTTACTTGATATATGTTTACAGGTTGTTTTTCACATTGAGCCATACAGAGGAAGAGATGAAGTCAACATGTTCACTAATGTCAAATACGTCATTGAAAAGTGAGTCTCACTGTGTTTTATGAATCTGTAATCCCACCCAGAAATATTCTGTTGTGTCTGTTTAAACTTTATCTTTTCTCAGATATGGAGAGCACCCAGCGTTTTTCAAGTACCGGACAAACACTGGCAAACTTCTTCCACTTTTTTACGTATACGACTCTTATTTGTTGAACTCGGAGCAGTGGGCTAAGCTGCTGAAGCACACAGAGAGCAGCAGCATCAGGGATACTCCGTACGACGCCATTTTCATAGCACTGCTGGTCGATGAGAAGCACAAGATGGACATCCTGACCGCGGGGTTTGATGGTGTCTACACATACTTCGCCACCAACGGGTTCTCCTACGGCTCCACTCAGCGCAACTGGGGATCTGTTAAAGCTTTCTGCGAAGACAACAACCTGATCTTCATTCCCAGCGTGGGTCCGGGATATATCGACACCAGCGTTCGACCGTGGAACTTTCAGAACACTCGAAACCGCATCAATGGCAAATACTACGAAACCTCTCTGAGTGCAGCATTGGAGACTAGGCCGGACTTTATCTCTATAACGTCTTTTAATGAGTGGCACGAAGGGACACAGATTGAAGCGGCAATTCCTAAAACAAGCCATACGGTGTACTTGGACTATCTACCCAACAAGCCGTCTATCTACCTGGAGATAACTCGGAAATGGGCCGCCATATTTGGCGGTGAGCGACAAAGATGGCATGATTGATCAAAGCAAATATTCATTGATAGGGATATACTACTGAAAAAGGTTTTATTTGCTAAATGCACCACCAACTGCAAAATATTTATGAAAATGTAAATGGTTTGTAATGCCACAGTGCAGATGATGACTGCTTCATTAGCCTCATTTTGGCTGCAGTGATGTATGAGAATTCTTGCACTTGAGTAAACTACAGTACTGTAAATTACTTGTTAAATTTAGAAATAATCAACTTGATTTATCACAGCTGAAGCTGAAAAACTTTTTTGTCTTTGTGATCTGCTACTTTTAGGAAACCGATACTGTACATATAAAGCAAACCAATGGACATAAAGTCACAAGTTGCTTCTATTTCACCTTCGCAGTCAAAAAGAAAAGCATGCCAGTCTAAAACATGATGGTGCAAACAGCAGAGAACTGACAACTGTTAAGATCATGAAATACTAAAACACAAGAGGCAAATACTGTACTTCTCTTTTATTGCAGTATTTCTGAATGTAGTTTGGTGGCAGTATGGTGACAGTGTTTACACGAATCTCTTGAATAAAGTCTCTGATTAGATAATGGAAGTTCTTTTCAATGCACGTTGACACATTTTGAACATAGCCCACATTTTTGAACTGTGGCACATTGTGAGATTTGAAACAGAGCATTAAGAAGGTCAGGCCCGCTGGTTTCAAACTGTTTAGGCTTTCCATTATTTTGTCCTGTTTCCACGAGCTCTGGTAACTCATTGACATGAAGTTTCACACTCGTGCTCAGCTTGTCATATTTTGAATAATTCAGTGGAGAATGAGGGCGATTCTAAGGGTTAAATTTGCATTTAGGAGGTGTTGGTGAGCGCTCGCAATATGGGATTTAAATGTTGATGTTGAAAAACAACTGACCTGTCAGAAAGATAGAACTCGGTTAATCTAAAGCAAAAACATGTACAGCATATGGATGTTCTTCACAGCATCTGGTCATTTACAGAACACTCAGGAAGTGGGCCTGCTCATAAACAAAGGGTACAAACCAGCATGTGAACTGGTTTTACATCAGGTGACATGAATCTGAATCAGATTTTACTTTCAGGTCAGAATCGGCCAAAAGTTGCAAACTTGAAAAAACAGCTCAGACTGCAAGAGCTTTTTTAAGATAAATACACTTTTAAATTGTGAACTTGACCACCTCACATTACAGAAGATAGAAGAAGAGAATCACCTTGAATGCTCAGTAATGTATCTTAATGCCAAATATTAGAGATGCATGATGTTGGATTATTGGCCGATATCCAATATGCCGATATGTTAAAACTTGTTTCGCCAATAACCAATACCAATATTTTCTTCCTAGACCTACGTACAGAGACTACACAGCTTTCTCTGCTGTGGAAATTTAGTACTACATTCTTCTGCATGGTCTTTGTCATTTTGACTTGCTACCAAATGCAGATGCCAAAAGGAGCTGAAAATGATGTAACACTTCAACTTAGATTATGTTTAATGTCAAATTTATTCATGACATTTACTCTCTAACACAATGACAACATTCAAGTAGTCAAACAAAAACAGTGCTTTTTATATCGAGTTATTTTGATGGAATGGCCAATGTCTGATATTTAACTTTATCGCTAATATCGGCCGATACCATGCCGATAATATCGTACATCCCTACCAAATGTTTTATGTTTATGAGATCACATTTGGAAGTTCTTCACTACAGTTGTCCTCAGGTTGTAAAGCAGCTGCTCTTCAACAATTAATTTGGTTGGTTTATTAAAGCTGAAAGCCTTGAACACGTCTTTGAAAATTAAAACTGTCATTATGCAGGAAGTGGAATTTGGTTGTTTTTAGTGTGTAGCCATTTCTCCTGGAAGTCGTCTTACATTCTGAGACTTTGTGGAAGTCTTAACTCGTGCAGCATGTTCAACATCTGCCCACATTTTTGTCCTGAAAGAGAAATGTCAGAGTCATTAAAAAAGAATGTACTTCATGTACATATGGCTCTTTGTTCAGTTGAGAAGCATCGTTCTTTACCATGGCCTCTCTGTGAGAAGTGTTTCCACTGACAACGCTGTCCTACTGTTGAGGGGCAGCTGTGGATTAGTGGTTAGAGCAGTCCTGCAGAGCTGGGGGTTCGATTCCACCAGCAGTCACATGCTGAAGTGTCCATGGGCAAGACACTGAACCCTTCATTGCCTCTGATGTGTGTCCCATCAGTGCATGAACATCTCTACAGATTCAGATTATCTTGGTAGAGATGTAGTAGAGTGCTCTTTGAATGTGTTGGAAGTAAACGAGGGTACAGATTGTGTTGGAAAGAGCTTTGAGTATCTTGTTTAGATAGAAAGGTGCTGTCTTCATCCCATTTACAAACAAGAGTCAGTGACTTCCTGTTTCTTACAGCTTGAAATATTGGCTTTTTTTAACAAGTGAAGCTGTTAAGTGATCTTAACTTCATCCATCCATCCATTATCTTTACCCACTTCTTCCTCTTTAGGTCGCGGGGGTCACTGGTGCCCATGTCCAGCAGTCACTGTGCGAGAAGTGGAGGACACCCTGGACAGGTCTCCAGTCCATCACAGGGACACATAGAGACAAACAACCATTCACTCCCACTCATACCTAGATACAATTTAGAGTTACAATCAGTCTAACTTGCTGGTTTTTGGTCTGTGAGCAGAAACCAGAGGAAACCCACGCAGCAGAGAGAACATGCAAACTCCACCCAGAAAAGTCCCCAGGCTGCGAGATTTGAACCGGTGTAACCTGCTCGCTGAGAGGCAGCAGCTCTACCAGTTGTGCCACCGTGCTGCAACTGAAGACGGTAATTGCAGTTGTAGCCAAAAGAGCCAGTGTGAACTTATCCTGATTAGTTGATCTCTCTAAATTATACACATTCACATGGAGTTCCCGTCTTCTGTATACCCATGTTGGATGGACTGCTTTGTCCACCCACAGATTCTATTCTGGTATAACCTCATTTACAAATCCATCTTGGGTTTACTTCCCACTTACTTTCCGTCCTTCGTTGCTGGGAAATCTGGCTATTTTCTACATTAAGAAGAGTTAATTTTATTAACCATAAGGTTCTCAGTTTGCTGCTCCCACATCCTGGATCATCTGCAGATGGACCTGAAGTTAGAGAGACTTAGTCTCTTTTACTGTTTTAAGGCCAGTCTTAATTAGTTTAGTTTGTAAATGTTTTACAGATACTGAATTGTACTTTAGTCCCATTTTATGGGTCTCCTTTTTTCCCCATCTTTTATTTACCATGATGTATTTGAGTTGCTTTGATATTTGTGGTTTTATGATTGGTAATGTGTCTGTGCTGCTGCCAATCTTGGCCAGGTCTCTGTTGAAAAAGGGATTTTTAACCTCACTGAGATCTACCTTGTTAAATAAAAGTTTAAGAATAACAATAATAATAAATACACATCCAGAATTTCTTTGTGCTGGTTTTATATTTAAATGGTGATTGAAGGGACAGTGCAGCCAACTCTAAAGTTGATTTTTTTTTTTAATTATTATTATTAATTTTCTGACTTGTAAAAAATAATCCTGCAAAGCTAAGTATTGGTATAAACACCACACATTTGATGACACCATTTGTTCAGTTTGTCACAGTTCTCAACCAAACAACGTTCATGTTACTCTGTGACTGTGCAAAGCCTACATAGACCTTTATGTGTTCATGATGCTGACTATCAGTCCATTTGTCAGTTCATCCAGTCAACAGTTAACTACCAGTGGACTGATGCAGTCAGCGGCTCGACACCAACTCAGCACGTGTACATTTGTGTATGGCGAAACAGCAAATTAAACATCTTGTAAAGCTGTAGACATTTAAGATATCTACTGTCCCACTGATCACTTTCAGAAATGTTTTATAAGTTGGAAAATTAATTTAAAACATTTTGCCATTAGCCCAGTCTGTCTTTTTTGTCTTTTGTACTGATGTCACAGCTGATAAGTATTAGATCATCACTTCGACGCTGACTGGACCATCCCAAACGAACAGCGTGAGATGGTCCAGTCCAGCAGTGCATTGCCTTTATGCCTTTATTTTTTCTTCCATCTCCCTTCATGCGGCCCGAACCGCAATGTGCACCCCCACAAAAATTATATCAAAACGACCTGCTCAATCTCAAGAAGGGAGCTATTACTTTTATTAGCAATCAGAGTTACCATGGCAACACATTTTGCTAACAAAGACGCCATATTTCCCCATAGGAAATGAATGGGAGAACACTCCTCACATTAACTGCTGCTGTCAAGTCACATGACTTACAGCGTAGATGTCCCTGAAGAAAACAGAACGTCACTGCTGGAGTTGTTTGAAACTCACAGAAAGTAATCATCAGATAAATGTGTAGAACTGGTTACTGTTTGGAGCCATTTTGATTCAAGAGGGCTGCCACAGCTACCTCAGCAAACACAAAATTGACTATAATTCGGTCATTCTTTGAGATGTTGCGCTGAAATTTAGGATGGTTGTAATACATTCCTAAAGACAATCAAATATCCAAGATGGCCGCCTTAGCTAAATGAGAAAAAAAATATGATAACTCTGTCATTTTTAGAGCGATTCAGCTGAAATTTGATATAATGGTGGTTGAGAATGATCCCTGTCACATATCAAATCCAGATTTAAAATCCAAGGTGGCCACCTTAGCTAAAAAGGAAAAAGTATGACAACTTAGCCATTTTTAGAGTGATTCAGCTGAAATTCAGTATGCCGGTAGCTGAGAGCGAACTCCAACACGTAGTAAATCAACAATTTAAAAAGACTGCAGCCTGGCAGTCCCCGTCAAAATTTCTCCAGGATCTTTATCGCTCAGCAAAGAACTGGTGGATGGGTTTTATTGAAAGTCTCAGAAGAATCACTGCACTTCTACATCTACCTTTTGGAGTCAGTCCCATTCAAGATGGCCACCACAGCTAACCACCCTTAGCCAGCATAAAAATGACTATGACCTAGCCATTTCATTGAACTAAATGTTGGTGTGATCTGTAATAAGATAGGGCAGGATTAAAGCCTTATCAGCTGTCAATTAATATTCATGACTAAGTCCAAAGAATATTAATTGTGTTAAAACGGGTTCATTTCTTTTTCAGATTAAAACATATCTCTTCTGTGTGACCA
>JARVGV010000673.1:4109559-4127616 GCA_031762435.1 Hypsolebias longignatus
CAATAATCCAGGTGTCAAATCTGATAATTCTCAATCAGGTCATCTGGACAGTTTCTTTTTAGTAGAAACGTTTCAGAATGGGAGACTGCAACGAAGTGAAGATTCAACAAGTCTGCTGGCTTTCTTAGATAGAGAACTTCACTAATTGGCTTTTCTATGTATGTGAATGTTTTTGTAAAGTGCCCTGAGACAACTTTGTTGTGAAATGGTGCTAATTAAATAAACTAAATTGAACTGAAGTATATGCAATGTTATACCAACCTTGCTTTGCCCTGTTCCCTAAGGCAAAAAGAAACCATAATGTTTTCACCCATGTCTTTGTGCTCATTTGACTGTTCTGTTAGCAAAATATGTCACAATCCACAAATCTTTCAGAATAGGGTGCCTGGATGAACATCTAAAGTTCAGTAACAGCTGGAGTAAGCATAATTTAAGCTGTTCACCCAGGCTAATCTATTTTAGCCAACTAAAAATGACTGATTTGGTCAGTTTTACACCTACTGAGTTCATTTTTGAATGGTAGTAGCTGATGGTGATCCTCAAAACATTCTCTGAGTGCTAAAACATTACTCGAAGCCATGAGATTGGGCATAATATAATTTACAAGGCCTGACCAAAATGGTTACAACTTTCATCTCTTGTGTTTGCAACAGGATCTTGATTTAAAACAAGGGTGATATGCAATAAAGTTCTTGCTCAAGGGCAATATTCATTTATTCAGAAATTATTAGGCCTTTAATGAAAAGAACAAAAACAAGAATATATCTAGAAAATCATTAATACTGAGATTATTTTAAGCAGAAAATCTTTTGAACTGATCATGGTCGTAGAGTTGCCATAGGTGGGGGTCGTTGTTAACACAGGCCTCGACCGATCCGGTATGGTTTCACGTTGATGAACTCGCATTATGGTTTTGGCAAAAGTGTTTTACATCATATTCCATTCCTGACACAACCCTCACCATTTAACCGGGCTTAGGACCGGCACAAGAGATACACTGGCTTGTGCTCCCTCCTGGCTGGTTTGTGAGGTCCCTGGATGATGTGCTAAATAAAGCAGTCAAGGACTCCGGTAAGGATGGATGTTCCTCTTCGTCGTCAGAAGATGCAGTGTCCTTGTCACTAAATATTTTCCAGACTTCTCAGCTTTTTTTTTTTTTTTTTTGATTTGTTAAAAGATGGAACTAAACATTTGAATGTTTAAATTTTTTGGGAAAGAGTGAGTTACGACTGCAGTTGTACAGCTTTGTGTGCGTGTGTGAAACTTTATTGTATATGACTTAGAGTCCAAGTAGTCCTCTGTGATTGGAGGAAGACACAGAGGAGCTAAACAGGGACCGGCTGCCTGACAAGAGTCGCTGCATATAGACGAGCTGCAGTAGTGATGACGTCGACTTCACTTTAAGACTTTCTCCCTGTTTTCATTAATCTAGTGAGGCAAGAACTTGTGTTTTGGTTAATTTGTATTTTCTTGTCTTTGATTTTATTTTTCTAGGTGTAAGAGGAAATATAGTGGGGATAGTTGAAGTTTTGTTTTGTTGTTTTGGCCTGCAGGGCTCACCCTGAAGTTGGTAAAACTCTACAAAGTAAATATTTTCACTACAGTAAATAAAATCAATGATCTATGAAATTTTAATCATGACTCCATGGCTGATTAAGTGCTGCAGAAGTTGGGATTGCTAAATAATTAATTAGTTCTCTACGGTTGTTATTACACCAAGGTATAACACTTTTAATGAGAGACATTTTGTTCCTTGTTTGCTGATGATAATCTGATTTATTTTCCATTCTACGCCCATTTTTAGCATGCCAACTTTCTTGGTCAAGTACAGTATGTACTTCGGGACAGGGACTGTCTGTACCTAGACACTGGTGTGGGTAATAAGGTTTAACAGTAACATATTTAAATCCTAAAAATTCAATAAAATTCTGCTAATTCAAAAACTTACTGCCAACAGATATGAATAATACTGAAGTTAAGAAAAACAGAATAATATGAGCACCAAGTGTTCATTTTGTATCTACTGTTTTAGAATTACCTTCGTTCACAGCTGGAACTAGTTTTATTTTACCAATAATATTGATAGTTTTACAGTTCCAATATTTGACATTTTGCTCCTTATGAGTTTAGAGAGGGGTTAATACAGGTCAACTTACACCAGTGACACAGATTCCTCACAAAAAGGAAACTCCTGCCACTCTGCTGAGAAAAGTACAAGTACACCTGTTATCAGTCGTACACAAAGAATGATAAGCTCCATGCTATTAATACATTAGGTTGTAAAAATATGTATCCTGTAAGCACCTTGCAGATGTTGGCTGCTGTCTATCACAGTGCACTAAGATTCATAACTGGTTGTAACCACTGTACTGTTCTTTATTTTGTTTTATATCACTACTTTTATTTACTTTTCATTTTATATGCTTTTTAAGAATGTTTGCTGTTGTGTGTACCTCATCTGGGTTTTTTGTTTAAAACAGGTCTATCTTTTAAACGAGTCCTCGTGACTCAATGAGATTAACCTGTATAAATAATGTTTGAATTAAAATATACATTTTAACTATTTGCAGCCCAAAATACTCAGTGATGTCCCACTGTTCCTCAACACAGCTCTCAAGAGGTGAGACATGGAGCCTCTGAAAACAATCCAGTGTGAAATGTTCTGGTTTATATCAAAGGCTGACTGACAGATTGTATTAACAGAGTGGAGTAAGTGCTGACAAATTATCAAACATCTTTCACGCTGTCCTCTGATGTCACCTGAACATGGAGCCAGGGGAAGCTTTTGGTCTAGATTGGTCCTCATGCTATTGAATGTCTATGCAATGACTCCACAACCTAAACCAGTACCCCACTCCCACATGCTCCTCGTCATCTCAAATCTAGGAGCATTACTACTGGACATTCACTTCAACAGGTTCAATGGTCTCTGTCACTGCTGCTGCAGTCGGCTCTGGTCTTCACTGCCTCCCTCCAGCTGTCACCTGGAACTGAACCATCACAGGGACAACTCCGTTCCCACGACTGAGGCTCACACATTTCTGCAGAAACATAAGACTCCATACAAAGAAAGACCAACTGAATGACAGTAGGAGTTGTTATTGAGATAACTGTAATAATGTTGCATGGTGACTCATCGAGGAAAAAACTGGACAGTTTGGGTCATTAAAAAGGATTAATTCAACAATTTATTTTTTATTTGTTTCCACATTTAACACAAACAGTTGAGGATCTTTAAAGCAGGTTGTTACAAAAGATCTAACAGAAGAGTCCTCATAATATTTTCACATGACAAGACATAAAGTGCTAACACTGTCTTGAGTCAAAATGATGTATTTTTTTTTTTACATTTTGTAAAAGCGGAACAACTTGATGATCATGCAAACTGCTGCTCTGCTCTTTTCATGAAGTTTAGGCCTTTTCAAATGTACGAATTGCTGCGACTCCTTCACAAGTCAACGTCTGGGGAAAAAAGACAAATACAGTATGTTGTTTAAATCTGTTCACTTGAGTCATGTGATTCCAGTTTTTTTTATTTATTGCAAAGGCAAAGTAACATCATCTTGAACTTCATCATTCCTACCACCACCATCTTTCCATCCTTGATTTCCCTCTCAATTCTCGTCTCTTTTCCATGCCACTTGTGCACATGTACCATTTTGCCTCCTTCCATTGAGACAGTGGTCTGCAGACAGGAGGTAAACAAAATGAACAATTGTCATGAGAAGAGGAAGACGCAGTGTCTCTGGGACATAAACTGCTTTTATTGCACTACAGCAGAAGCATAGATCTCTTGTTCGACTTCTCCTAAATCTCCAGCACGGTTTCTGTTCCTTTATAATTACAAATTTTAATTTGGTTCAACAGTCTAAAATAGTCTAATTAAAATCTTTGAACACCAGAGAATTTTATGCTTGTTGAAACCTGACCAGCTTACTTTGACTTTTATCCCACCGGACATGATCTGTTCAGACTCCTGTCCCGGTGTGGCACAGTGCTCTTGGTTCTTTAGGTGGGTTTTCACCACAACTTTGTCTCCATCTTGGATAATCCTCATCATCCCTTTGTTCATGCTGGCCTCTTGGCTTGAGGCATCATTAACACCTGTCAAAAGAAAAGGGAATTACTAAAAGAATGCTGGATATCTTTTTATTTAACAAAGGTAATACAAATAATTTACTCACCAACTACAGTCAAATACTCATCAAAGTTCATGCTGCTGACCAGCTTCTATGTGCCGCAGAAAGCTTCCATCATTGTTGAGGATGTTTTCAGTGCTGCTCGAGTTTGAACCCTCCTGTCCGTCTGGAGCAGAACTCTGCATCCCGAGCAGACGTCTGTCGATTAAAACCAAATGGTGTTGGGGGTGTGGAAACCTAACTACAATGTGAGGAGCTGATTGGATGATCAGAAACTGTACGAGTTGGGATTGTTCAATAAAAATCCTGCCGTTAACTTGGTGAAAACACTTCAGGAAGAAGGTCACTCCACGTCCTATTTTATTTACCCTTTATTTATACAGGTAGTCACAAGGACTCATTTTTAAGAGAGACTTTTTTTTTTTCTTTAGACAGACAACATCAGATGGTGGGTGTTAAGGGCCTTGCTCAAGGGCACAGAGTGGGGCAAATGTAGGTGGAGACAGGTGCGGGTATAAATACTAGAAGCCTCGTTAAGCGGGCCGGCCCGCTTGGCTGCAGTGGTACATCAGAGTGCAACACCAAAATGATCAAAATGAAATAAATAAATAAAACATGATGAAATATATTTTCATTCATTCTTTATTTACACAGGTTAAGCCCACTGAGCCTGGGGGACTCATTTACAAGAGAGACCTGAAAAAAGAGACCTGATGAGCAGGAAGTATCTAAGCTCATTATTATGAAAAATGCCCATTTTCTTTTAAAAATGTGCTTGTTAATACAAAACATTATTCTTTTATTTCTCAATGGTGTTTTTCATAATGGCTTATTTATTTCATAATGACACTTTTCAGCAGAATGACTTCATCTGTCAATCAACTTCAGGGGCTTGGACCTGCACGCTCATTGGCTGATCCTTCACATTGATTAGTTTTCCAGAATACCTGTTCACAGCACAGGTACAGCTAGCCATAACAGCTAGCAATGACTTGCTAGGTCAAGGGTCATGAAGGATTGTGGAGTTGCTTGAACACCGTTCAGCTCTGGCTACTTTAGCAGATCAGATTGAAAGGAAAAGGTTCTCAGAAGATCCTGTTTTGAGTCGTTGGGATAATTTTTTTACACGATCAAGATGGTAATGTTCATAATGTTGACAGCGATGACGCCATTGTTGAAGGTTAAGAGCCAGTGAGCATGTTGACTTCCTTTTTCAAGTTTGTGCTTCGCAACAGGGATTATCTTTAGCTAAACACTGGTCTGGTTTACCAGTAACATATTTCAATCCTACAAATTCAGTACAATTTTGCTAATTCAAAATGTTGCTGTCAACAGCTATGGAATATTACTGACTTTAACAAAACGGAAGAATATGAGCACCGAGTGTTCATTTTATAGCTTCCATTTTGGAATGACCTTCTTTTACACCTGGAACTAGTTTTATTTTACCAATAATATTGCTAGTTTTTACAGTTCCATTAGTTAACATTTTGCTCCTTATGAGTTTAGAGAGGGTTTAATACAGGTCAGTTTACACCAGTGACACAGATTCCTCACAAAAAGGAAACTCCTGTCACTCTGCTGAGAAAAGTACAAGTACCGTACACTATTGAATGAGGTCTCTATGCAATGACCCCACAACGTAAACCAGCGCCCCCCTCCCACATGCTCCTCGTCATCTCAAATCTAGGAGCATTACTACTAGACATTCACTTCAACAGGTTCAATGGTCTCTGTCACTGCTGCTGCAGTCGGCTCTGGCCTTCACTGCCTCCCTCCAGCTGTCACCTGGAACTGAACCATCACAGGGACAACTCCGTTCCCACGACTGAGGCTCACACATTTCTGCAGAAACATAAGACTCCATACAAAGAAAGACCACCTGAATAACAGTGGGAGTTGTTATTGAGATAAGTGTAATAATGCTGCATGGTGACTCATCGAGGAAAAAAACTGGACAGTTTGGGTCATTAATTTATTTTTCTTTTGTTTCCACATTCAACACAAACAGGTGAGGATCTTTAAATTAGGTTCTTACAAAAGATCTTACAGAAGAGTCCTCATAATATTTTCTCATGACAAGACACAAAGTGCAAACACTGTCTTGAGTTAAAATGATGTATTTTTTAATATTTTGTAAAAGTGGAACAACTTGATGATCATGCAAACTGCTGCTCTGCTCTTTTCATGAAGTTTAAGCCTTTTCAAATGTGAAAACTGCTGTGACTCCTTCACAAGTCAATGTCTGAGGAAAAACAACAAAAATGTTGTTTAAATCTGTTCACTTGAGTCATGTGATTCCAGTTTTTCTTTTTATTTATTGCAAAGGCAAAATGAGTAAGATCATCTTGAACGTCATCATTCCTACCACCACCATCTTTCCATCCTTGATTTCCTTCTCAATTCTCATCTCTTTTCCATCCCACTCCTGCTTTTTCACCAGTTTGTCTCCCTCCATTCTTAAAGTGCTCTGCAGCCAGGAGGTAAACAAAATAAACAATAAAATACTCTAATTAAAACCTTTGAACACCAGAGATTTATATGCATGTTTAAACAGGACCAGCTTTGGCAACTCTACCATCAATCGTGTTTTCGTCATACACCTCTCCCGGTTTGACAGTGCTGATGTAGAGTTTATGATATCCACCCCAACTTTGTCTCCATCTTGGCTGATCACCATTTTCATTGGTTTCTTGGCCTCTTCTTTTAAATGAGACTTTACATCTGTCAAAAGAAAAGGGAATGATTTAAAGAATGGTGAACATCTTTTTATTTAATGAAGATAGTAAAAATAATTTCCTCACCAAGTATCTCGCACATCCCATCAAAGTTACTGCAGTCCACCTGATTCATGTGCCACAGAAAGCCTCCATCATTGTTCTGGGTTGTTTGTTTTTTTCAGTGCTGCTCAAGTTTGAACCCTCCTGTCCGTCTGGAGCAGAACTCTGCATCCCGAGCAGACGTCTGTCGTTTAAAACCAAATGGTGTTGGGGCGGAGACCTAAATGCGAGGAGCTGATTGGATGATCCAGAAGCTGTGCAAGCTGTGACTGGTTAATAAAAGTCCAGCCATAAACTCTGTGAAAAATTCAGTTCAATTCAGTTTATTTTTAAAGCATCAAGTCACAACAGAAGTCATCTCAGGGCACTGAACAGAAACATTCATATATACATAAGAAGAAAGTTAACACTATTTATCTGAAAACACGCCAGGAAGAAAGTCACTCCACATCTTATCAAAGAATCGTGAAAATATGCAGACATTTATGGATCATTTACTCCTACAATTCTCATTTTCACATTAAAAAAGTAAGAAAAGGGATATTTATATATTGCTTCATTAATTTTAAATTTTGCAAGAAATTTGTCCAAAAATTAATGTACAGGTAGTCCCCGACTTACGAACGTCCTAAGAACGGATCGTAACTCGATTCTGCCTTAAGTCGGAGCCGAACGCACGTGGCGCCGTAAGTCCGGGTTTAGAGCCGTAACTCGAAACCGAAAGCACATGGCAGCNNNCAAACACAGAACTAAGAACTAACTGAATGATTAAACAAACACAGAACTAAGAACTAACTGAATGATTAAACAAACACAGAACTAAGAACTAACTGAATGATTAAACAAACACAGAACTAAGAACTAACTGAATGATTAAACAAACACTGAACTAAGAACTAACTAAATGATTAAACAAACAGAGCAGGCAGGAGGCAACACGAGGAGAACAGACAGGGACCAGCAGAGAGAGCCATCCTTACACAAAGCAGTCACGCGTCACCTCCAGGTGAGCACAGCAATTCCCACGGAGGTGGACACTCCTTCGTTTTAAGGTAACGGGCCGCTCAGAGGCTGAGACCGGCTCCAATGAAGACAAGTCCCCCACAGCCAACTCGGCTCGGCTCCGGTACTGTGACACATGTTCGGGCCAGGTACACTTCCCCCACAGCGAACGAAGACACCACGAGGCCAATCCAACCGAAAAACAGCGGAAAGGTCAGCAAAATACCTCCCTGCGATTCTTGCTAGAGGCAGGTAGAACCACAGGTCCAGATGAGAAATATTTGGGGATCCAGAGAGAGAGGGGGGAAAACACCAGGGCTTCGTGGGATGGCTCCTCAGCTCAAGGGGTCACCTGGCTGGCAGGATACGCTCAGACTGACCTGTGGGGAGGGAGTGGCCAGTCCTGGGCCAAAATAATTTTTTGGACGGTCCCGTCCGGCTCTCTGAGTCACTGAACACCAAATTCAGTTGGAAGGTGGACCAACTTTAGTCCTGTTTGAAAAACGGGTCAGTTTGATGATAAAAAGAAAACAGAGAAGCTGGGGGGAGCAGCGTCCATCAGCTCGCCGGAACCGGAAGTGATTTGATTGGATTAATAATCAATAATAGCTGTTAAGGAAAACTTAATTAAGTCAGTAAGGAATTCCTTTTTGAGTCACTGTAACAAAAATACACAAATACTGTAATTACACCTGGACAACTTAAAGAGATGTGTGGTGGTGAGTAGGTGGATGTCTGCTTAGGGCTTCATACAACCTTGGGCCAGGCTTGAGCAGAACATTTTTAAACACAATGCTGTTCATTTGTGATGGTTTTTGTTTGCTTTTTTTTTTAGTTGTGCCAGTCCATGATGTTGCTATAGCTCATTGGCAGCAGTGTTACGTGAAATCAATATAAATGGAGCTTTATGTATTTATTTTTCTTCTTTCAGTTGCTCCTTGTTAGGGGTTGCCACAGCGAACTAAGTCGCATGAACACTTGGCAATTATTTTTACGGCAGATGCCTTTCCTGATGCAACCACAGACCACCGAGCTACCACAGCCCTATGTGGAGCAGAGAGCTGCCATCTAGGGCGCCCGGAGTAGTAGATGGCGGGGTTAAGGGGCCCACAGTGGGGCAAATGAGGGTAGGGGCAGGTGTGGGTGCTTCACCTATCCCACCCATATCTTTTTAATGATTGTGCCAAATATAATAACCTATTGAAAAGTTACTCACAGTAGATTCAGGTGAATTCACTTTAAAGCAGAGATTTAGTTCATCTGCCAGTAGGATGTCACCTTCAGTCACTCCCAGATTGTTCTCACAAACTTTAAGAACATCTGGGAGTGACTGAAGAAGATGCCCCGCTGGCAGAGGAAGTAAATTTCTTAATCACCAGCTTTGAAGTGAATAATAATAATAATAATAATAATGATAATAGTTATAATTATTCTCCCTCAAGAATGTTTATGAATCTCATCGGAGGGAGCTGGCTGATTATTCCATCCTTATCAGAACCCTTCCAGTGCCCTCGAGAGCGTCTATGGACATTGCTCACCGATCTCAGTGTCTCCCCACTCCCTCCTCTGCAGAATGTCTCCGTCACTGTGTGCTTATTTGTGCAAGGTGTTTTTTAATATTATTTTTTTCCTCAGGTAAGAAGATTTTAGAAGGAATTTTTTTGTCTCTGTTTCCCAATGTGTCCAGTTTCATTACTTTTTGTCTGCAGATCTCACTTGTAAATGAGTCTTCTAGGCTCAATGTGACTTATCTGTTTAAATAAAGGTTGAATTAATGAAAAAAAGTGCTGTGTGTTGTCATCATTGTATGTTCCCGTACAACAGTGAAATTAGTCTCTGCTTTAGCCAATCACACCTGGAATACAACCCAGGTGGAGCAATGGGCAGCTATGCAAGTGCCCGGGGACCATATGGGGATAGGGTGTCTTGCTCAGAGACACCACGACATGTGGGCATGGCTGGGGATCGAACCTGGGACGTTCGAGTCCCGAGTCAGCTATGATGTTGAACAGGTCATTGTCCCAGTCCATGGTCCCACCCTGCCTGAAGGTATCTACAATAGTCCCCATACCCAAAGAAACCCCAAGTTTATGATCTAAATGACTACTGGCCACTTGATCTCAATCCAGTGATGATGAAGTGTTTTGAAAATCTGGTCATGAGTCACATCACTTCACTCCTCCCACAGTCACATGACCCTCAACAATTCGCTGGATTGACAACTGAGGATACCACAGGCACAGCCTTCAGTGTTTCTATGTGCAGATGCTCTTTGTAGACTATAGCTCTGCTTTCAACACCATCCTCCCAACAAACTGATGGACAAACTGGGGGAACTACTTCCACACTCCACCTGCACATGGTAAAATAGTTTCCTGTCTGACTGCAGTGAGAGGTTTCATTAGTCAGTTATGATCAACATTAAAATAAACATTTGAAATATATCAGTCTGTGTGTAATGAATGTAATATACACAAGTATCACTTTTTGAATGGAATTACTGAAATAAATCAACGTTTTCATGATATTCTAATTTTATAGCCAGCATCTGTAGGTGAAATGACAATAAAGGTCTATTCTATAAAATATTTCCTGCCAAAGCAGCTTGACATGGATGCAGTTTCCACTGCATCATTAAAACAGAGGAATCCTATTCAATGCAATGTATGATCAGTAACAGTAAAAGTTTTTATTTTTATTTATTTATTTTGTACAATGAAATTCCATCCAGCACACAACTTTAAATTTGGGGAAAAAAGAAATAAAAAAACAGAACATTTTTATTAGCAAATGTTTGACATTTACAGAGACGAAGCAGAAAAAAATAAATTTTATAAATGTATTTTTGTCCTTGTTTCCCACATAAATGAAACAATCATTTAACTCCCTACAATTCTAAACTTATACATGCAACTAAAACATTAAATATTCTGATTAAATTATATATCAAATCTCATGAATCTTCAATTTAAGATAATCAAGTTTTCCAGAACATTCCTCAAACAAGAGTAAACTGCAAATTCAAACATTTTAACAAGTAAAAGAATAAAACATCAGCAGCTCTCAGCTCCTTACAGTACAGCCTGCTTCATCTCCAGTCCTTTAGGGGGGAAATGCAGATACATCTAAAAATATTAGAGTATTGCAGAGTAGTTCCAACTTTACTTTTTGGTCAGTCACTTCAGAAATTTAAGTTCAAATATTATTATATTATAAAGTTATTAGATTTTTAAACAAAAACTAGGAATAAAATATCCCCTTTTATTTTTTGTTTTTAATTTTTATGCTATCTTATTAGGCTTATTTTATTTTATTTTGAATCTTAACGTTATAAATTTAAGGAAACTGTTTTTGCTTTTATTATGCTGTACCTGTCAGTACTGTTTTATCTTGTTTGTTGAAGGTATGTTTTATCTTGTACTGTATATTTTATAGTTTGTATGAATGTGCTGGCTGTCACATCATCACTACATGCTGTACATGAATTGCCCCCTTGGGGACCTAATAAAGTTGAACTTGAACTTGAACTACATGGATTCATTACAGAGTGAAATATTTCAAGGATTTATTTCTTGTCATTTTAATGAAATGACAAAAAAACAACAAAATTCAATGTCTCAGAAAGTTTTAAAATTGTGAAGAGGTTGAATATTGTAAACTTCTGGTGTCACACCTTAATCAGATGATGAACTCCTGGACATGAGCTCCAAATGTCTCAGTCCTCAATTCCAGACACTCCTGAGACATCAGAAGTGTCTTACCTGCGGAGGAGACCAAGAACTGGACTGTTGCTCAGTGGTCCAACGTCCACTTTTCAGAGAAAAGTAAATACTGTACTGCATTTAATTTATGAAGCAAGATCTCAGAGATGGGAGAGGTCCAGAATCCACCACGTTGAAGTCCAGAGTGAAGTTTCCAGTCAGTGATGGTTTGGGTCCATGTCCTCTGCTGGAGCTGGTCCACTGGGTTTTCTGAAGTCCACAGTCAACGCAGCATCAACCAGGACATTTCAGAGCTCTTCATGCTTCCTTCTGCTGACGAGCTTTATGGAGATGCTGGTTTCATTTTCCAGCAGGTCTCAGCTCCTGCCCACTCTGACAAAGGTAACAACAACTGGCTGTGGAATATTCTAATTCTCTGAGACACTGAGTTTTAGTTTTTCATCGTTAAACCATAATCATCGAACTTACATGAACTAAAAGCTTGAAATATTTCACTCTGTGTGTAATAAATTTATGTAATAAATGAGTTTCACTTTCTGAAATGACTGACAAGAATACTGAACTCTTCTCGATGTTCTAGTTGTTTTTAGATGCACCTGTATGCATCATGGCACGCCCTTCGTTAAATTCACAAAGCTAAAGAATTAACTATTCTTTAAACATCGAATGGTGATATTTCTTTGATCAGGGCTGGGCAACCATTTAGAGTTTTAAAAAAAATACCAGAAAGGGTATGAGAGGTAGAAGAGGAGGAGTGGGAGAGTTTGAGAGTGAGGTAAGAAGACAGAGCAGCGACAAAGCTTCTCCACATGAAGGCCAACCTCTCCCTGAAAGCAAGAATAAAAACAGAAAACTGATCCAGAGACAGTTGTTGTTCAGACAGTAAGGGGTCCATTATAAAACAAGTGTTAACTCTATTTTATCAGGATTTTTTTTAAGGCGGTTCCATCCACAAGTGGATTTTTATACAAGAAAATTATTAATGAACAAAAGAAAGAATTTGAAAGTCACTCATGCACATTTCTGACTTTTCAGAAGAAACTCCAGCAACTCATCATTAGAGAAATGCCTTTCTATAAAAGTAAAAAACGTACAGTATCAAATTAGCCGTTGATCCATGTAATAAAAAAGTTTCTTTAAAGAATTTCTCTTGGTAAAGAGGTGTGGTTGGTCAGTTTTATAAAGGTTGTTGTGATGAGCAAACAAAGATGAATTGTTTAAAAACTAAAACTCCATTAAGAAAATCTACATACTGTATTCCAACACAAAACAGAAAATCAAAGATAAAAACCTTTTTTTTTCAAAGGGGAAAAAATCAGGAAGAAATTACTGATTTATGTAGAACTTGACAAAAATGAACGCAGTTCTTTAAAATTCAAACTGCACAAGACTGATGGAGTTGGATTGTCATGAAAGCAACGTGGCCTCTCACTGCGTCTCGTTAGAAGTCCTGCTTTGTCCATGAACCTTGAAAAGAAGGACGCTATCTGAAAACTCCCACGCTGATGGACAACGGCACCTCTGGCTTCCTCAGTCTGGTTTGTTCGGCGCCGTTACAGGCTGCAGACTGCTCTCTGAAAACAACAGTTCAACATGTCAGCAAAACTACCTGGAATTCAAATGAGATGGAAATAAAGCAGACAGAAACCAGCCATGTGGATTGACTGCTACCTATTCTTTTCTTTATTCCACAAGAAAAACATCTGTAAGCTGATGGGTCTCACCCTTTACTGCGTTGCACTGCCTGTTCCCTGAGCCTCTGCTGACCCTGCTCATCCTCTGCAGTGATAAAGTCCCTGTTGTTGTCAATCAAGAGATTCTACAGAAAATACAATAAAACATCATGAACAGATTTGGAATATGTCATAATAGAAACCAGAAGTCAGTAAATAAACTGTTTTTGTACCTTGATGCCGATTACATCGCCATCTTTGAGGTGGAATGGTGGTCCTAGAAGCGATTCTGCCTTTTTCTTCTTCTTCTTTTTGGAAACATGCTGGGTCTGACAGGAAAATTCACAGAATACAGTAATTACCTATAGGACTGAACAATTAATTGCATTTGCGATAATACCGCAATATGATAAAACAAGATATTCTAATGGTAAAGGCTGGGATTTGACTGGTCACGTGATCTGGTCACTTGACTTGTGAGTGAGCGTAACAAAGTAGAGCAGGGAGCAGGAGAAGTCAACACTGTGCTTTAACCGGTTGCACAGTGGCGTCAGGCTCGACAGAAGCTACACATCTGAAAGTTTGGTACCAAAGACAGACAGCACGTCCGTTGTTTGGAATTATTTTGTCTATAAAAAAGAAGACGCTGCACAACAACATGTATTGTGCAGAACCTGCCTTGCTGCTGTTGCTACCTCTCTAGGTAACATCACAAATCTTTATCAACACTTAAAAAAAACACCACAAAGCCATTTACGATGGTTGCATGGCTAGAACCCCAATGATCAGTGCTTCAACTTCAAATAAGCAAAGTAGCAGCCGACAGGGATCACTGACTGAACTGTTTGAAGGTATTACTTTGTTTGAACATAATTCAAATCGACACGTGGAAATAACTCGAGCAATAACAGAGTTCATAGTGAAAGACATGATGCCCATTAATATAGTGACCAAGTCTGAGTTTACAGCTTTGGTCAACACAATGGATAAGTGGTACACAACGCCCTCACGCTCCAGGATAGCCAAGTTTCTATCCCGGAGCTACACAAAAAAAAGCAGAAAGAGTTGCAGCAGAGCTGAAAACAGTGGAGTTTTGTGCAACTGAAACAGATTGATTGTGTTTGTTGAAAAATACATGAGAAGACGACACTGAAAAATAATTGCATATTAAATCGCAATATTGAAGTAAAAAAAATAAAATAAAATCGCAATTAGAATATTTTCCAGAATCATTCAGGCCTAATTACCTAACAAATATTACCTAAAAATGCAGTGATCTACAGTAAGCTCTGTTTCTGTCTCATGTTCAACAAACTTCCTGCACTCAACCCCCAAAACAGTTTTTTTGCAAGAAATGATTCATAAAATTACCCAGTTGGACATTTCTTGCCATGTGTGTTTCTCTGGCTGGTGTTTGGCCAGCAGCAGAGAATCAGGTGAGAGACCATAGTGTGCAGCTAGACATGAGTACAGTGAGCGAGGGGAAGAATCTTGTGATGCATCCCAAACCAGGTCCTCTGGAGGGTAGAAATGCTTCTCCCCTGGAACTCCTATCTTAACATTCAGCAGTATCTGCTTAGGCCTGGGAAAAAAAGGGGGGAAAAAAAACATTTTATGCATAAATTAAAATAAAATAAAACAACAAACATACAGTGGTGCTATAAAACGTACCCAAGATCTTCCCCCTTCAGTAGTTGCTGCACACAAATGTCCGTACCACTGGTCAGCTTCAATTTCCTGAGTGAAAGGAAAACAAACCACATCAACAGAAGCTGCCATCAATGTTCAAACATCAATCGTTTAATAAATAGCAAAGGGTTCAGACCTGAGTGTAACTCTCTGTCCTCGAAGAATACGAGCCAGCCTCCATCCTTCCATCTGCCACATGCGAAGAAACCCAGTGGTCGGTACAATCATGTCCTGAAGCATCGGCAGCGTCAAGGCCTGACAGAGCAGGAGGGGAGCATGGCGGAGAGGAAGTCACAGTCAAACAATAGGAATCTTTGCTCTAAAGCCACTTAATTTTAAAAAGCAGTGGTGCGCACGAGTTCATGCCAACTTCATGTGCGCGCCACTGCTTCAGCTCAGTATACACTGTAAAGAAAGTTATTTTTCTTCTTTGGCGTTTTACGGCAGATGGCATCCTCTGTTGCATCACCGCCTCCTCGCGACCGAACCCCATCCTTACATTCTCATAAAGGAAGTTTCACCAATGTGAAACGTAAAGCTGTCAATCTGCAGTCGATGACTCTGTGGCTTTCTCAAGGAGCCACACATCGGTGTGGCACAAAAAAACTGAATTTTGGAAATGAAATGAAATTATAGAACTGAAAATGAAAATGGTCAAACAGGATTTTCAATACAACTAAATAGTTTCAAAGTAAATTAATTCAGTTTCAATTTAGTGAAATTCATTTTCAGATCAATGGATTTAACTTCAAATAATGTGAGTACAGATTCAGTCTGAGCAATTCAAAATGGATTTCTGATGGCACAAGTTTCTGCCCATAGAAGTATAAAAGGAATGTTCATGAAATGTTGAGGAGACTGGATCCAATCTTAGCCTCATTTTAAGAGCCTGGTAAAAATCTGATGATGGAGACCTGATGTATGACCTTACATGTATTATGTACTTTTTTTGTACAAGGTTGAGTCAGGTCCTCTGGACGGATTCTTCTTGTTGAAACATTTAGTATTTTATCCAAAAGACTTCATCAGTCTGAGGAACTGTACCAACCTCAGTCTTATAACAGAACCTTCTCATCCAGTTTGTTAATGACCGACAATGGATTGTTAGTGTCTTGACAACTGATCATTAGTGCCCTATTTGCATGTGACCAACTAGTTCAGACTGTCATCAGCAAACTGGTTGATCCACTATTAGACAGTGCTATATATAACACTGAGTTTGTTGCAGCACAGACTGAAGAAGTCTTTTTGATAAAATATGAAATGTTTCTGTCCATAAAAGAGAATTTCTCGGTGCAGCCAGGGAGTGGAGGGAGTCCGGTTCAGTGTCCCCAGGATTCCATCTCTGCTCTTTGCAGATGATGTGGTCCTGTTGGCATCATAGTGCCATGATCTTCAGCTCTCACTGGAGCAGTTTGCAGCAGAGTGTGAAGCGGCTGCGATGAGAATCAGCACCTCTAAATCTGAGTCCATGGTCCTGAACCGAAAAACGGTGGACTGTTCTCTTCAGGTCGAGGGTGAGGTTCTGCCTCAAGTGGAGGAGTTCAAGTATCTCAGGGTTTTGTTCACAAGTGAGGGAGGAATGGAGCGTGAGATTGACAGATGTATTGGTGCAGCGTCTGCAGTACTGTGGACTCTGTACCGGTCCGTTGTGGTGAAGAGGGAGATAAGCTGTAAGGTAAGGCTCTCCGTTTACTGGTCGGTCTACGTTCCAACCCTCATCTATGGTCACAAACTCTGGGTAGTGACTGAAAGAATGAGACCATAGATACAGGTGGTTGAAATGAGTTTCTTCTGCAGAGTAGCTGGACTCTCCCTTAGAGACAGAGTGAGAAGTTCAGTCATCAGGAGAGACTCAGTGTAGAACCGCTGCTCCTCCACATGGAGAGGAGACCATTGAGGTGGTCCAGGCATCTGGTGAGGATGCTTCCTGGGCACCTCCCTAGGCAGGTGCTTCGAGCATGTCCGAGTGGGAGGAGACCCTGGGGAAGACTCGGGACACACATCTCTTGGTTGGCCTGGGAACACCTTGGTGTCCTCCCAGAAGAGGTGGCTGTGGAGAGAGATGTCTGGACCTCCCTGCTCACACTGCTGCCCCCACGACCCGACTTTGGAACAAGTGGAAGATGATGGATGGATGGAACCACCCAAACACTCAGACCTGAGCAACAAATAGGCTGCGTTCATAAAGTACGTTGAGAAATGACAAAGTCAAAGCCGTTTTTTTGGACAAACCTTGAAAATGACGTTACGTCCAATCTCGTGCGATCCTGCGAGAGTTCGTGCTCAGAGTCCGAGTTGCAGCTCGGCTGCTGCCACGTCACGTTCCAGCTCCGTTTGTTGAACCGAGCGAGACCTTTTTATTCTGGTTCGCTGTGGCAGACCCCGTCAAAGTTCTGCAGGAACTTTTTTAGTTCTCTGTTAAAACAGGTCTCTCTTATAAACGAGACCTCGAGGCTCAATGAGACTAACCTGAGAAATAAAGGTTGAATGAACGAATGTTGTGCCAAAGATACAAACACGCCCCCACACAGGGGGGGGGGGGCATTAATAAGTCATAAAACAGGGCACACTTTTCTTGTAGAGCCGTCTTGTGATCTGCAGCAAACTTTACAGCTTCAGCGCTGAACGCCATGAAGCGTTGTGACGTCACGCCGCCTGCAGCAGCTCCACGGCTTCACAGCAGATCCTCACACAAAGAATCCATTTACACATTTTCACTGTTGAACGTCGTTCAGTTCATGCTTCACCCCCACCCCCCCCTCACAGGATCACACACGGAGCTGTGTGGAACGCTCAGCCATGTGATGTTTTACCAGAAGAGCACACACACACACAGAGGATGTTAAGCGTCCAGCCGCCCACACCAGCGTGTTCACTCACTGGAGTTGAGGAGGATCATGGCCTTGAGGCAGACGTATTCCTCCCTCTTCAGTTTGAGCTCTCTCACGCGGGACGTTGCAGCTATCAGCATGTCGAAGATCTCCACGAAGCCCTGGACGCAGCTCCCCTCCTCTCTGCCACACGGAGACACAAACACGAGCACTCATCC
>JARVGV010000673.1:4142176-4158905 GCA_031762435.1 Hypsolebias longignatus
AGCATGAGGGAAGAGGCTGCTTTTAGGTTTTCAGCTAGTGCACCTGCATTGCGAGTGCTAGCTTAGCGTTACGTCAGCGCCGACAGGTGTTTGGAGCGTTGGGTAGGCGGAGCGCTTGGTTCTGTTGACGGGGCGGGCGCCCCGCCTATATAATGGTAGGGGAAACATTGACAGGTATATAAAAATGTTAGAGAATTCTTGGTATGAATATCTTAATAAGAGCTGAGAACATCGTTCCCTCCTGCTTCTGTGATGTGTGCCTAAAACATCCTCTCGTCTCAGTCTGAAGGCCAGCTCGCCGACTCCCAGTGCCTCACTGGTGACGCCATGGGAACATGCCCAAAACAATCTCATCTCCTTCTGGAGGTCGACTCGCCGACGGCCATGGATCTTTTCTGTGTGTCTGACTGCAGCTGGTTATGAAGTCGTACGTCACCTGCTGGACTCTGCTGCTGTACAGAAGTCTACAGAAAACTCTGTTCGACGCTCACTCTGTGACATGATCCATGCATTGTGCATCTGTGCATATAATCTGTCTCAATGAGTCCTTGCAAGTAAAATGCTGGTTAAAAATCTCTTGCCGTCGAGCGTGGTTCTTTTTGAGTAAGATTATTATAAGTTATGTATAACTGTTTTGAATCAGACAGGTCTTTAAGCTTCTACTTTTCAGTCTGAACTTGCCATTCATGCTTTGTTTAATGTAAAGTGTGTCCGTACCCAGTGGTCGCAGTATAAACCCTGTACTGTTGCATAACTACACAAAAGGTGCTGCTTATTTTTAGACATGTCTATTGGTTGTTTTATGTGTACTAAAATAATGTCAAATACATCACATTCTGAAAAACAAAAATAAATCTAATAGCTTTAATTAAAACGGATGTTCTCACCGGTGGCTCCCACTGGCCAAGTTCATCAATGTCTCTGATGTAAACATGGTAATGGCCTCCGTAGCAGCCTCCCTTGTGGATAATCACCGAGAACAACTCGTAGGTGAAATCAGAGTCCGCTCCATCGGTCTGTGAGAGGGGAAAACATCGGAGGTTTGAAGACATTTCAAATTAGCTGAATGTTTGTGGCCAACAGCCCTAAATGTGTAAACAAGAGAAGAAACCTGTTCACAAAACGGTCTTAGGTTGATGGTAAGGGGGAAACTGTAGCATCCCGTCTCCTTGTACCGCTCAAATTTCGTAAAGTCAAAGCTGAATCTCAGCAAAGACATGGTCATGAATGGAGGCAGCTGTTTCAGCTTGGCAGACTGAAAAATGTCAAATAAAAAAGAAATTATTCAGTTTTTGAATGTATTATAATGAGCGTCTGTTAATATGGAAACAGGAGCCGAAAGGTACCACTGACCTTGGCAGCAGTGACCAGTCGGTCACACTGAGCACAGCGATACAGGTTACTGCCCTCAAACAACTCTTCCTCCACAAACATGTTCCATAAAGCCTCCTCCAGGCTCGACACGCCACAAACACACACCGTCAGGTCCAGGAAGTCTTCCTGCAGTCAATAAAAACAAATATAAACAGGAAGTAGGCTGCAACATCTCCAGGCATTAGGTAATCATTTACTTCTTTGTCAAAAAAACAAAAACTCTTTGCTAAAAACACATTTTAAAGCAGATCATTTCTGATGGAGCCAGCTTGGTTTGAAGAGGCAGACAAGGACACACCTGTCTCTGGCTGATGTTTCCACACTCCTTGCAGACTATGCTGTTGACAATGGTCCCGTGGTACAGGTGGTGGATAAACGTACTGCCGCTGGTGCCCACAAGAGAGTGCTCCAAAGCACTGAACAGGATCCTGTTCAGCTCCTGCACGTCCTGTTGATTTGTTCTCTTGAAAAGGACAAAAATAACAAGAAAAACAAAATCATAATTCATACAAGGAAAGCTTTTCAGTACATATTTTAGTAAAAATAAATAAATGAAATAGCCCCCAAAAAAAACCAACCAAAAAGAAAGAACCCATCAGTGGCTCATAAACTGCAGCAATCGACAGTTTCACAATCAGTTTTTCACAGAACAGAAAGAAATTTGACTAACTATTGTTTTTCTTTCTAACGGGGCTGAACAAAAACCACCAAATGTCATAAAACCTGGTGGAGAAATAAACAAGCAGCAAAAGCACCAATAAAGCTCAGTGTCAGTTGTGATCACCATCATCAACACAATCTGCTGGCTTCCTTCCTCAGATAGAGAACTTTACTAATTGACATTTATAATGTATGTGCATGTTTCTGTTCAGTGCCCTGAGACAACTTCTGTTGTGACTTGGTGCTATAGAAATAAACTGAACTGAATTAAAGATGGAAAATATATCATTGATCTTGCCAGATGACACTCTTTAAATGCTCTTGCTCTAAATACATAACTCTGTGTCAATACTTCAAAATAGTACTAAAAGAAAATGTGGTAAAACTTGAATGAATGAACAAACCTGAAATGTAACATATCCATTCCTCTATTGCTAATATTAACTTTTCACAATCATTAACATTATATTTACAATGTGAATATTAATTACTTTGGTGGATGCAATATTTGAAACATGCTAAATTTTATACTCTATTAAACTAGTATTTAGGATTCTGAGTCACAAGAGTACCAGTAGTTTAAATGACATCACTGCATCATTTTTTCAAAGTACAGTACTGTAGATAATTAAGTTTACATTATGTGTAAAACTTCTTTTGGTGGCTGAGATGGAGTAGAGGCAAGGCAGACGACTCGGGACCCGAAAGTCCCAGGTTCGATCCCCAGTCATTGCACATCTCGTGGTGTCTCTGAGCAGCACACCATATCCCCATTTGCTCCCCGGGCGCTTTTAATAGCTGCCCACTGCACCACCTAAATGCAGAGAGCCAATTTCACCATTGTATGGGAACATACAGTGATGATGACACTTTTTTTTTTTTTTGTAGGCAATAATTTTCATAAACACATTCAGATGATCTCCAGATAATAAGAAAGGGAATTCCAGTCCTTGGGGCTGACTAAGGGGTTAACTCAGTTACTGAGATGAAAAGTGCAACGTAAGCTCTTGAACTTTTTGCATTTACAGACGATGCACACAGACCTCACTGCTGTTCCAGCCGAAGCTGGCGGTGAGGTCAGTGGTGGAGGCGCTCTGCTGGTCCACCAGTAACAGACGAGCAAACAGCCCCTGAAGCTCCAGGGGAATCACTCTGACCTGAGGGGAGAAAGAACAAAACTATAAACAGGTAAATGACGTGGGTGGTGGTAAACACAAGCATCTTGCTTCGTGTACGTTTGCTCCTGGCTTGTCTTTGTCAGCGAGACATCCTAATTCTTCTGGCCCCAACTGGAACAGCTTCTCTGCAAACACAAGACCAGCAACATGAAAACAGTTTCAGCTGTGGTGCTGAAGGGGGGGTCACCTGTCCATACCTCTGAACTCAGGGGTGAACAGCAGAGTCTGGAGCAGAGAGTTCAGGTAGCACGTCCCTCCCTGGTTCTTAATGCCGCACAGATTGCTCCTTCCACGCGGAGGAGGTGGCTCATCGCCCCCTTTGACAGTTCGTACTTTGGAGGAGGCTGAAGAGAAGCCTTCGTTCTCCTCTTCTTCAAAAAGATTTCCAAACATTCTGAGCTTTTCCTCGTTGTCCGCTCTGTCTCTCAGTGTTTCTGTTAGTTGTGCAGCAAAACGCGCGTTAGCTCCGACGTCTTGCTATCTCATCTTGGTCTTGCCGAGTTCTCGGTCGACAATGGCGGGACTGACTCTGAAGTAAGAGGAATTTACGGGGTTAAACATTGCGAATATTACCCTCAGTGTGTGCTACGTTTACAGTTGTGTTACCGATTTAGCACGATTACAAAGTCAATCGCAGCCCTTCACCGACGACCAGATTGACAGCCGAGCTAAAACCTGACAGTCGGTGTCCGAGCAGCTCAAACAACGCAGCGTCGTCCGAGCGAGTCAGTAACTACAAACTAAATAAACTCTCACTCAAACACGGCTCTGGACACAAGCCTCGGTCTTAAAAAAGAGAGCGAACGAAACGTAAATAAAGACACCACAGCCGAACAGTGAGCCGCCATGTTTCTCCTCGTAGAAGACTGGAATGAAGCATTGTGGTTCTTGTAGTTCCAGCGTCAATCGCGCGGCGATTTTAAAATAAACTCGATAAATTATTTTACCAAAAATTACCTTATTTTCTTTAAATATGTTATGAATTTATGAAACAAAAATACATATAAATATATTTTAAAACTTTTTATTTTTTTTTACTTATAGCAACGTTCACTTGTAGATAAAAGCTACATTTCCGGTAACTTGGAGCGTTTTTAATTTCCAAAAGTATTATGGAAGTTGTAGTTTTTAGGGAGCAACTGCGAAAAAGTCTTGTTTTCTTTTGTTAGTTTAGGGTTCAGTTTTTCAATGATTCCAAAATCTAAATAAACGACCTAAATGATTTATGAATGCATAAACAACCAAAGTCAAACATTGTTTAATTAAATGTTCATAATTTACAGTCACTTTTCATTTATAAATTATTTCATGCAGTCAGAGGTAAATTCAAGTCCAGTACAACGTTATATAAGATGTAAGAAAATAAATATTCCAGTTTTATTAAAAAAATTTAAAAAAGATGTAATTTTAAATGAAAATGTCCTTACAGAAATAAATTGTGATTTTAAAGGAGCTTGAGTTCTATTAATTTCTCTCATGCAATCCACACAAATAAAGACACAGACATAAAATAATATATATTGATTGTGAACATTTACAACATTTACATTCAAACCTTTAAAAAATGGTAATATTTCAGTCATTTGTTTGACTGATAAATAAGAATTTTGTCAAATCTAATTGATAAAAATATGTCTACAAAGTTATAAAAACACAATGAATCATACACAAAGTGAGTACAAAAAGACATGAGCACACTTTTTTTCTCTTTAGTAAGTTTTTAGCTTGAATATTTTGGCGAGAGGTGCTTTGGCACTTGAGTAGATTAAATATGATTCTCCTTCCGAGCTGAAAAACTCCCAGTCACTGCACCCAATTGTTGGGAGCCAGTGAATAGGAACAAATCCTTCATATCCCTGCCACCTAGAAATAAACACAAATAAGAAATTACAACAATGGACATAGTGCAGGTCTTTATTGTTCACACATCAAACATGTTGAGTTCTTTTAAAATGTTACATCAGTCTTGAGTTAGGGTCCTAAGATGGTTTCATGACAGTTCCATGACACAAAGATTGATGAAGGACTTCATATGAGAAGAGGAAGCTGCTGACAAGTTAAATACCTGTAAAGAATGCTGTTGAGAGAGTAGGATTCTCCGCTGTAGGAGTTAGCAACAACCAGAAAATATTCCTCCCCGAGGCTGAAGAACTCCCAATCCACTGCGCTGGGAAAAAAAGATGATGGTTAAGTGGAGATGATGACTGAGTGAAATGACAGCAAACATCTTTAAACACAAAAATGATCTTGTGGTCTGTGTTCGCACATGCATCTGTTAGATCTCGTCTGACAATTACACATCGATACCTGTGGGTGACGATGTCCTGGAAGCGGACAAACATCTGTCCACTCATGTCCAGCTCGTAGATGGTTGAGTTAATGGTGTACTGACTTGGCCCGTTACTGTCGAGTCTGTGTCCGTTGGCAACAACCAGAAACACTCTGCTGCCAATCTGGAACATTTCCCAGTCTGTGGCACAGAATGTCTGTGTTTCCATGAAGAGAAAAATTATTAATCAGTTATCCCTCAAGGGGAGCGTTCATTACACAGCACTCGTGGGATGGATGTGCGAACGAGTGTGAACATGCAAGCAGAGATACAAAATATAAACTACAACAGACGGGTAACTGTTTAAAGAAACAGAAATCTAATAGCATGGATGTAAAAGAAAAATACACGTTGATGCTTCTGCACAATGTACAAAGCAAATAAAGGCCTGCGCTTCCATGAACGAATGGATATCACGCTTTTTGTACCAGAGTTTAAAGCTAAACGTCTTCTTATGGTGAGAAATGATGAAGTTGTTTTGGTCAAACCTTGAAAAATGTTATGCACCATTCAGCAATATGTCATATGTTGGCTCTCAGGGCAAGTGTTTGGACTGACTCTCAGATACTACCACGCAGAAATCTAACAGTATCTGATGAACTAGTTGAGTTATAGATATTTTGTGTTTGTGCAGTTCACTTAAGCTTTGGTGGACATTTTGAATTGTGTTATCTTAAATGTTGTGGACAACTTTCTGAACGTTTCGCTGAAATCTGTCCACTTAGATATTTTGCTAACAGACACACAAACATAAAACTTAAAGCGTCAGTGCTTACATTTTGCATTTTTGCTGCTAGGATTTAAAAAACATCATGATCTATACTGTATAAATGCTGAGCAGATCCAGTTTCTCTTTATATGAAGGTGGTAAAAAGTGAGTCCTCTGGGACTTTAAGACGTTTTGTTTCCAGGATGCAGATGGCAGGATCTTCTCACACTAATCGTCTGGTAGATGTGAATTTGCATTACAGTACATGAAGCTTTGAACAAGCATCAAAAATGTTGATAATGCACCAAGGATGAGCACAGGGCGTGAGCATCAGAGTTGACCGAACAGAAAAACAAGAATAATTTTCCACAAGTGGCTGAGAAAAACAGGAAGGTTGCAGAGAATAACTGCCACACAGATGTAAAATCATTATGACTCACCATTCTCACTAATTTCAAAGGAAATGATGACTAAAATGCAAAGTTATTTTTTTCTAAAAAAACGCCTTTATCCTACCATCATATACTTTTTTTTTTTAATTGTACCTTTATTTATACAGGTTAGTCTCATTGAGTCACGAGGACTCATTTACAAGGGAGACTTGTTTTAGACAGACAACACAGAGTCCAATAAATAATAATAAAAAGCAATTAAAATAAAAAATTGTGTTATAAAAACACTGTTACTGTTAGCATGGTCCTGTTAACAGCATGATCCTGTTAGCAATGTGGTTCTGTTAGCAGTGTGGTCTTGTTTGAAGCATGGTCCCATCAGCAGCATTGTAGGCCTATACTGCTGGCAGTGTGACTCTGTCAGCAGCATGGTCCTGTTAGCAGTGTGGTCCTGTTAGCAATGTGGCTCTGTCAGCAGCATGGTCCTCTTAGTAGTGAGGTCCCATCAGCAGCATTGTACTCTTAGCAATGTGGCTCTGTCAGCAGCATGGTCCCATTAGCAGTACCATACGGTATGGTATGATATGGTATTAGTAGTATGGTCCTGTTAACAATGAGGCTTTGTCAGCAGCATGGTACTCTTAGCAATGTGGCTTTGTCTGCAGCGTGGTCCTGTTAACAATGTGGCTGTCTTTCAAATGTAAAAACTTGATAATGAAGATGTGAATAGTTTTGTCAGAGTCTGACATGTTGTAGATGAAAAGTTTTTTTTTTTAAATCATGAGAAATTAGTTAATGTCTGTTAATATATTGTTCAAATATCATCATTTCACATATTGGAATTGCGTCATGGAGCCTCAAAGTTTGTGCCGCTGAAACATGTCAAAAGTCTAGGTTCAGGTTTTTCTCCAAAGATTTGAAGTCACTTTATTGCTCGTATGCCTCAAGGTGTTTTAGTGAAGCTTCTCTTCCACCCCTGGAGTTCCCCTTAATTACACATCTCTCAGCGTTTTCTCTCGTGGCCATCAATGTGTCAACACACTCACATCAATTGTGGTGAGATTCAATGAATTGTTCTCTATCAGTTACACAGCGCTCAGGCAAATCGTGCCAAACCGCACTATCTATTTTTGGCCCCAGTCTTAAATGCATTCACATACATGTTCCTTCCTCCCTATTCTCCTTTTATCTTAGCGCTCGCTTCATTCTGCCTGCAAAGATAAGATCATTTTTCATGCTCATCTCAGAGATACGGATCTCCTCAGAGGAAATCAAAGCCCAGCTGGATGAGAAGACGAATGGCAGGGTAATCATGTAAAAATGTTTACTTCAAGTGCTATTAACGTTAACTCCATGTTCAAACACATTCTCAGAGATACTGTTAGGGAACCTAAATCATTTCTAAGGTCATTTCCAATTGTTTTTCATGCCACTGGTTTGTTTCCACACACCTTGATCGTCTGAAACACATGAAATCTTCCATCCATCCAAACGTAGATGACAGAGTCCACAGAAGTGGTCACGCCATCGAAAGCATTTGCAACCACCAGGAAATGATAAGGTCCAACTGTGAAGAACTCCCAGTCGTAGGCGCCTGAAGTGAGCAGCATCTGATGAACCTCAAAAGACTTTGTTGATCTGCTCCATCTGTATATCACACTGTTTATCGTGTGATTATTGTTACCTTAAAGACATAACAGTAAAAAGAATACAATGAAGTATTCCAGATTTGACTGAAGCTAACCAAGCCAAAAGTTATTAAGGTCACAGATGATTCATTTTACCCTGTCTGTGATTGGCCACGGCCAGATACGTATGTTGGCTGATGCTAAAGGCCTCCCAATCTCGTGCACAATAAGTCTGCAGCGTCTGGAACGGCACAAATCGTTTTCTTCTGTTGCTCCACTTGTAAATGACAGAAAAATCCATCTCTGACTCTTTATTGAGCTGCTTGTCTGTTCCAGCCCCAGAATTAGACACTACAAGAAACATCTGAATGGAAACAACAAAACAAGAGAAATGGAGGTTTATGTAAGGCCTTAGTTGAAAACTAGCTGTGAGCCTCATACCCTTTTTCCCATTCTGAAATGTCTCCAAGCCAGAGCTCCATGTGTGCTGATATTCTGGTAGAGCTGGAAACCTGAATGGGTCCACAGATACACAGCTGAGCCAGAGGCTGAGGACCGGTGAGCCATAGCAGCCATCAGACCTACACCAGGAATCTGAAACACCTGGAAATCAAATGAAAATAAAATTGTTGTTTTGTAAAAAAAAAAAAAGAAAAAAAAGTAAGTTATGCACTGACTGATCAGTTGAATAATCAAGCCCATTTTGGCGCACGCTAAAAAATATTGTCACTTAATCAATGTTAAAGGATGAGTCAGGTCCTCCGGATGGATTCTTCTTGTTGAAACATTTTGTCTTTTGGGTGGCTGTGGCTGAGTGGTTAGAGCAGTCATTCTCCAATGCAAGAGTTGGGGGTTTGATTCCACCAGCAGTCACACGCCGACGTGTCCCTGGGCAAGACACTGAACCCTTCATGATGTGTGTCCCATCAGTGTATGAATGTGATTTAAAAATACTGATTAGTTTCAGATTCAGATGAACTTTGTAGAGATCTAGATTTATGAATGGGTAAATGAGGGCACAGCTTGTGTTTAAAAGTGCTTTGAGTATCTTGGTAAGACAGAAAAGCGCCACATAAGTACAGTCCATTTAAAAGACTTCTTCAGTCTGAGATCCTGCAACAAACTCGGTCTTATAAATAGCACCTTCTCATAGTGGATCAACCAATTTGCAGGTGAAAAAGGAGGACCATCAGCCTAAAGACAGATCGTTAGTGCCCTGATGGCCGCTTGTTATTTACAGAGGGCTGAGTGGTACTAGCAATAATGGCAAAAGGAGGAACCCAGACCCAGACCAGTGGTCATTCTATATCAGCTGTCCCCCTCTTACAATGCTGTTATTGCTAGTATCACTCAGTTCTTTGTGAATAGCCAATAGCTCCTTAAACCGAGTCTTTTGGATCTTTGGAAAGGCTTTTGGATAAAATATTTAATGTTTCAACAAGAAGAATCCGTCCAGAGGACCTGACTTAACCTTGTTTGACTTTCACACGGTCGTGTGTTTTTGTTGACTCCCAAAAACTGAGGTGCCTTTCAAGATCGTGTTGCTTTATTGAAGTACATCAGCATACAAAGCTGTGCAAAAATTTAAAAGAACGTCGTCTTTAACATAGTAAAACCTTGTTTTTATTTTTGAAGCACCTCAAGCACTCAATAAAAATGTAGATAACTGTGCCTTGAACAAAGCAAACCTTTAATAAACCCTACCACGGGTAAGAGTGTGTACTGACCTGCTTTGAACCCTCGAGGCTGAATCACAGACCTTTGTTTTTCCAACCCAAAATATAGTGTAGTGCGTATGAAAATTAAACTGCTATTCAAAAATAAAACAACAATGAAACTAATCTGAGTTATTAATCAGTTATTGGCTGCTCTGATTGGCAACGATTGATCCAACTCAACTAAATCAACTAGTTTTCAATAGTTTTACTAAATGGCATTTCATAATGAACTGTCTATGAACTACATTATATTTTAGTCGGATTTGAATTTGACTTGAATTGACTTGTTGTGAAGTGGCGCGTTATTACCGTAATAAAAAAAAAATAAAAAAAATGAACTCAATCAACTCTATCTTAATTTTTTATTACAGAACAGTGTTTTGTTTACCGGTACATATTTGTGGCTTTTATTCAGCTTATTGATTTTGAAGATTTTTTTTTTTTCTTTTTTTTTGTGTGTGTGTAAAAAATTGTCATCTACGTTTTTCTTAAGAGAATGTTGTTGGATGAATACCTCCACATCGTGCGTCTCTGAGCTGGTGGAGAGGACTTGATGTTCCAACACGTAGTCCAGCCTTTTATGGTCTGTGTTGATAGAAACATAATTGTATCACTTGCCAAACTAACAGGAAAATAAACCTGTTTGGGCTTGGAGATTTAGTTGTTACCCTCCAACACAGTGATCCATGATGAACCGTTGCAGAGGTAGAGGCCCCTCTTGAGCGGATCAAACCACAGCTGGCCCTGCAGCAGCTCGGAGCATGAACTCTCCAAACCCACTGACACTTGCTGCATGCTTTCTGACAGATCACATTGATGAAGCAGAGCGATCAAGGATCTAAACTCTTGTTGGTACCCATCGCATTCCATATGAAGTGACTGCAAATTACCAGAGGAAGTTGTCCGTCTGTCATCCTGCTGTGTCCCGACAGGCAGGTCTACGAGCAGCGGGGGGACTGACAGAGCTGCGAGCTGGGGGTCAGAGGAGGGGCACATCTGGGATGTGGTGTCTACGTTCGGCACCAGAACCAGCTGTCGAAGAAGACCCTGAATTTGGGGACAACAAGTGAGATATTTATCTAACTTGCTTTGGGATAGCATCACAAGTTTTATATGCAACTTACTGAAAACAAGCCCTTCCATCTGCCCCGACTGCCGATGTGAACTCTGGATCCCTGAATGTTGAGGTCTGAGGGGAAAGGCCTGGGGGGAACGCTGTTTGCAATGAAAGACTGTTATTTGATACAGATGAAGTCAGTTGTTTTCCTTCTGTAAGAAAGCTGAATTTGCTATAACTCAAGCAGTTTCCCTCAGATCAATCTTTGACGAACTGAACGGGAGACATGAACTGAAGTACATCAGTAGAGGTGCCAGAGGAGCCTTCCTCCAAAACCAAAATCCATCACTGTCAAGTCCACCATGACATGACAGAGTGTATAAGCACATTTTGGAGTAGAAGCAGTTTATTGAAACAAAGAATCAACTATAAGCCTCAAGTGCAGTAAACAAGGAGAAATGATGCTGGGAGGCAAACAAAGATCAGGCACAAGCAAGAAAATAACAAAATAATAAATGTCAAGCATTTGTTGAAGGAATGCACATCGCCCACACCTATCATGCCAGAGGGTTTTAAACTAACATCAACAGATGTTGAGAGATGACCAAGAAGTAGCCTTTTGCATGAGATTCAGCACAGATGTCGCACTCAGCATGCTGGAAATGACTCGCAGCTACTATCACATCAAATTTCAGCTAAATATCGTTACTTTTAACTGCGGCTTACAGCTGGGGCGGCTGGGGCTGAGTGGTTAGAGCAGTCGTCCACCAATACAAGAGTTGGGGGTTGGATTTCACTATGATGAAGTGTCCCTGGGCAAGACACTGAACCCCTCATTGCCTTTGATGTGTGTCCCATTGGTGTATGAATGTAATAAAACACTGATTAGTCTTTGGATAGATCTAGTGGAGTGTTGTATGAATGGGTACATGAGGACACAGATTGTAAAGAGCTTTGAGTGTCTTGATCAGAAAGAAAGAAGCTTTATGAGTACAGTCCATTTATTATTTAACTGAGTTATAGATAGATTTTGTTGATAACTGTTCAGTGGTGGCAGCCATCTTTTAACAGATAGACTACATGTTAGGCAGTTGTAGATTTACATACAACATTTACAAAGTACTTTAACAGGTTTCTAATGGTGGGGGGGGGGGGCAGAGGCTACCGAAGGTGAGCCTGTGATAGGAAGATTGTTGGTTCAACTCCCAGTACCAATAACATCAAAATGTGGGTGGGATAGGTGAAGCACCCACACCTGCCTCCACCTTCATTTGTCCCACTCTGGGCCCTTTGAGCAAGGCCCTTAACCCCCCCCCCCCCCCACCACCACCACCACCATCTGCTCCTGAAGGCGCCCAGATAGCAGCTCTCTGCTCCACACCGAGGGCTGTGGTAGCTTGGTGGTCTGTGGCTGCGCCAGACGAAGGGAGCAGCCGAAAGAAGAAAAAAAACAACAACAACTTTCTAACAGGTTGAATATAATCTGGATGTTTTGCCGACACATAAACAGGGATGGCTTCAACAGGTAACACTAAAATTTGATTTAAAAATCAACCATGTCAGTATCTGTGACAGAATTATAGCTCTTTTAGGGTTTTGTGATGTTGTTTAACCGTCTTGAAAGCAGTGGGCTCCAAAAGGTAATCAGTTCCACGGATTATTTCCTAACATTTAATTATAAAACCTTCCAGTTGTTTATCATTTTACTCACAGAAAGACAGATTTGACTCCAAATAGAGAACTGGTACATTTTAAACTAACATCTTGTGCATATTGCTCAGATTTGTGCAGGGTCTGTTTAAACTAAAACCACATAAATGTTTGCTCAGTTTCTCTAAAACTGAATTATAGCCCTTTAGGTTTATTTCTTTTGGTCAACCGGCTGTAGCAGCCATCTTGAATTGGGTTTGACTCCAAAAGAGAATCAGTTGATGTTCATCCAGAGCTTACTTTCTTTAAAACTTTTCTCATGGTTTGTAAGATATTTTGCTAACAGTCGAACACATGAACACACGAACCGTTCAGCAGAGGGCGATTGAGCTTACATTTCCAGAGGTGATTTGCAGTCCACTGTGAGCCTCATGTGATGATGTTGGACAACTAAAATAAGAGTGTGCCACTGGTTGTCATCCAGTGAGACGCCTCGAAACATGCCGCGCTCCACAGCCTCTTGATGGCCTTTAAAAGAGAAATGCAGCCCGCTCTGAGATAACTTCAGGCCGAGGATGACTTGCCCTGGTTCCTCGTGTTTCCTGTTGGGCTTTTTCTTCATCTGCTGCTCTTCTCCAGACAAATTCATCTTCTTGTCCTTTTTTAAAGTATCCTCCATGTCCTGCGCTGTGTTTTTCTCTCCGTGCTTTGGTTCCAGCAATGAAAAGATGTATTCATTTCTCTATGAGACAAAAAGAAAACAACCTCAAGACACGCTTTGATGAAAAATAGTTGAACTTATTTCAGTTTTTGCTTCTCAACCTCTTGAGCAAACATGATTCTTCTCTTGTTGCCAGCTACACTAAAGCAGAACTCTGACAGATGCTCACCTTTGGTGCGATGTGATTTACTTTAAATGTTGAAACAATGGAAAACTGTGTAGGGAAAAGGTCACAGTTGGCCAATAGCTGGGAGGAGGGGAAGCTCGTGAAGGCGTCAGGGCTCAGGAAATGGATACCCCTCACCCCAGCCGACTGCTTCACGTGCACCCCGGACACAAGTTTGGAGGTGTCCCTCTCGAGCACAAAGGACAGAAGATCCAGGGGTGGCAGAGCTGAGGACAATAAGGAAATAAAGATGAACCAGCCTGAGGGGCGGGAAGCACAAGACGTAAATTAGCTGGTTCTGAAAAGGATTTGTGTTTTATTATGTTTTAGCATGAACAGTAGAAGTTAAACTCCTCAAAGACTGGATGGATAACTTATTGAGTGAATGCTGAGTCAGCATCAATTTCCTGTTTTTAGTTTCTTCGTCATTTTAGTTACCCAGTTGATAGCCTTATTTTGTTAATTCTAGCTACAGTTTAAGTAATCTTAGCTACTCCTCTGCTGCCTTTTTCTTTTTTTGTTGTTAGATTGCTGTTTTTGTTTTCTGTTTTGAAGCTATGATTCATTCAACCTTTATTCATACAGGCTGGTCTCAAGGACTCGTTTACAAGAGACCCATGTTATTAGCTTGTGTTCAGCTGTTTTTAGCTACTGTTCAGCTGCTTTAAGCTTGTGGTCTGCACATTTAATCCTCTGCTCTGCAGAGTGCATTCACATTGCATTTTTGCAGGAAATGCATTTTCTCTCACTTTTATTTGTGCTTTTTTTTCATTCATTCAACTTTTATTTAAACAGACTAGTCTCACTGAGTCACGGGACCTAGTTCCAGACAGAACATTTGAAGTACAGACAACAATACCAGTAAACAATAACAACAATACACTACAGTAAAAATGCAGTTAAAGTAAGAGTAGTGTATAAAACAATAAATCAGGGTGCTGCAAAACAGGGTGAAATAATAAAAACAAGAACACATTTACTTTGATTTTTCTACTGACATTATCAAATGTTTAAAATCTCCTTAAAGAAATCAAGGAGGACAAATTCAGGCCCTGTTACAAGGTGTTCCAGGTGCAGGAGCAGAGTAGGAAAAGGCCTTTTTGCCAAGTTCAGTTCACAATGAGATAACGCTGCAGGTAATGATGTCCTGAGAGTGCATGTTGTAACTGCGCTGATGGTGCGTGACGTGTGGGAGGAGATATAAGAAGGTAGCAGACCAAGGAGAGATTTATAGATGAAGATGAACCAGTGTGAGAGTCTATGTGTAGATAATGATGACCAACTGACCAGTACAGGGTGCAGTGATGGTACGGTAGTTACAACCAGTTATGAATCTTAGCGCACTGTGGTACACATCATCCAACATCTGCAAGGAGCTGGCAGGGCCATTCATATAATGGCACCATAGTCAATTTGGTCATATTTATTGAAACGCTTCAAATACTACTTTGGCAATATACAGCAAAAGAACAAACCCACATTTCTGAGACAATGATTTATTTATATTCAAAAAGCATTTCCAATAAAAAAGTTATTCTCATCATTTTGTCCGATTTTGTGAAAGTAGCAGATGATTAGGAGACTTTTTCACCACTTTCTGTCTAAAGTGTAGTGTGGTTTTAGGAGTGGAAAAGCTGTAACACAAAAGCAGTAAACTAATAAATACATTAATGTCCCCACCCTGGTGTGAGAAACAGCCCCAGGAGATGGTCGAACTTTAATGAGCTTTGGGTTGGGTTGTTATGGAATACAACAAGATATTCCTCTGTAAGTGAGACGGATGGAGAAATACTCTGAGGCATCACATAAATATTTGATGTGATGTGGCTATAAAATTGTAACAGAATTTGTTTAATGTCTCTACTTGTTTGTGTGTGTTAATTTAAGTCATTTAACACACACACAGAAGCACGCCCCGTGAGCAGACACAGACAGTTGGAATTATCCAAAAGAATTTTAGCTGCAGGGCATTCCCAGGAAACCGTAAACAATCCAGCAGATAATCATTAACTGTACACCGCTCGTGCTGAACTCAGATGAGGTGATGGAGCACGAAGAGCAGAAAGAAATAAACAGAAGTAAATCAGGTGGTTTAATACCTGTACACTGCCTCCATGTGCCGGTTGTTGTGTCAGCGGCCCTCAAGCTCCAAAGAAGGAAAAGGATAAATATCTGCTCGGACATCATGGAAGGATGCTTCAGTAGCTGCCTGGTAATAAGGTCTCCATGTTGAAGGGGAAAGCAGTGATTTGCTCCTTTAGTTTAGTCTCAAACAAAAGAAAACTTAGTGGTCTTCATATTGAGCCCAAAAAAATAAAACAATAAATCAAACAGACGTCATTGAAACGTGTAGAAGCAGCAGAAGTGGAACATTCCCCATCTGTTCTGGTCTGTGAGGAGAACCCTGCACCTGCAACTCCTTTTAACCACCATGCAAATCACTGGCCCGCCTGTCACTCAGCCTGCCTCAGGTACAAATCTGACGACACACATCTGCCAGAGGGGAGGGCTGCGCCGCGTTCTGCGTGTGTGCGCTCACACTTTCAGCACGCTCGCCGACAGATGAGCCGAAATCTGAGCGTGAGTGTAAAAAATACTGTCTCGGTTAGAAAGCTAATGTTTCTTTTTATGAACAGGAAACCAAACAACAACAGAGCCGTGACCTTTGCTTTGCTGACACACTGATGGATATGACCAGAGCTGAAACATATCCTGCACTTTATTACCTGACAGGCTAAGGTATGTGCAGAAACCCAGCTGGGATAATAAAGCTTCAAAGCTGAATGATTTACAAAAAGATGGATGAACAGAAGTCAAGCCTCAGAACAATAAAACTAAATTATAGGTTGACTCAACTTTTACTATTATTTTTAATATTTGACTGTATGCCTACAAAAAACTATTGTCATTATTATTATTATTATTAATTCAGTTTATTTATATAGCACCAAGTCACAACAGAAGTTGTCTCAGGGCACTGAGACATTCACATATATTTTAAAAGCCAATTATTAAAGTTCTCCATCTAAGGAAGCAGCAGATTATGCTGAATCTTCACTTCATCACAGTTTCCCATCCTGAGCAAGCACAAAGGCAACAGTGGAAAGGAAAAACTTCATTTTAACAGGAAGAAACCTCCAGCAGAAC
>JARVGV010000673.1:4200280-4211012 GCA_031762435.1 Hypsolebias longignatus
GTGGCTGGGGAGAGGGAAGTCTGGGCCTCCTTACTTAGGCTGCTACCCCCGCGACCTGACCCCGGATAAGCGGAAGAAAATGAAAATGGAAAAATTGATTTATTTGAAGTCATCCTAATTCAAGATGGCCACCACAGACAACAGGAAACCCATAAATGTCTGTAACTTGGTCAATTTTAGAGATATTCAGATAAGAATTGCTCAGATAGTAGGTGTAAGTCATCCTAATAACATAACATGACTGCTACATAGGACATGATCTTTGCTTTAGTTTTTTGCCATAACTGTTGGAGTGACGCTGGCCTGTCTGTTAACAAAATATCGGATGAATCACTAAAACAATTTAACTGAAATTATCTTCACTGAAATCAGCAATGGATAAACTTTGATGAATATTTAATTTCATGATGGCCACCACAGCTTACGGTTATCTTTAAATTTCAACCAAACTGTCAACAACTCCTTCATTCTCATCACATTTTCAACTTTTCAGAATTTTAATCAAAACTCTAGCATCAAGGCAGCAGGTGTCCATTCCATCCTTTAAATGATTTCCTAATTTTTGTGTTTCTGCATTCTTTTTTTAAACTATGTTATTAAATTTCATTTAAAAATTAGAATTGGAATCAGAATAAGCTTTATTATCATTTTACTGAAGCACAGCAAGATTATATTCTGTACAGTCGTCCGAAAAATGGGCGGAGTGCATGTGGCTGCAGCTCCTAGGAGCACGGCCCCTTATTCTTTAGATAGAAAAAGGGAAAGATCATGAGGATAGTGGTATTACAACAAAGACCTCTTCACACCTTGTCCTTGTCAGGACATGATTTAAGACATCAAAAAACTCTACAACATTTAGAGACACATTACATTAATTTGACGAAAGATGGTGAGATTTGTCCATGAAGCACTTCCAGATAGCACCATAGTCCTGATAAGATGTTAATGTGTCAGCTGGTACAGGTCTGATAATCACGTTCACAGAAGTTCTAGGGAGGGGTGGGGTGGGTGGGGACTGAGCAGAGTCTTCTTAGTTTACACACATCCCAGAAGAAATTTGATAAGTTGGCCTACTTCAAGGTCTAATGGGGAGTCCAGATTCAGATAAGCCACAGTTGTTTGTAATGCAGTCAGACTGTTTTTTTCTCATCAGCCTTGAGATCTTCTGCTACTATCAATATCCAAAATGGCCAGGTTTGTGGACATTCCACTGGTCTGTGCTTATTAGCCTTCTCCAATATCATGCCCAACATGCTGGCGAATTCCAAAGCCACAAGTGGCCTTCGATTCTCATGAATTGCTTCCATCTAATGGTTGAGCTCGTAAATCAGCTGAGTCTGAGAGCTCGAAGCACAAACTAATCCTTCACATAAAGTCGGCAGCTTTGCCATGGCCGAAACTGTTGCTGCCGTCTTCCTTAATAGCCGATAACAGGGTATCCAACGGTGCCAAAAAGCAGAAACCCTGCTATCATAAATCCATTAATTTTCGTCATCCTTCTGAGACAACACAAAGGCACAACACATCCATGACGTACCCTGCCACATGCGTCTCAACCGGACATGAGGGTTCTCGAGGACCCTGACGCTTGGCTGAAAAAAATAATCAGTTGTGTTGAAAGTTCAGCTGATCATATCCATGACAGCAATTTATGATTTTGGAAGATGTGTAAATAGAAGTTTTGATAAACAGGACAGAGAGCAACAAAGCAGGAGGAAGGTAGGAGAGGAAAGAAAAAGCATCCGTCGTGCTTGAGAGTGAGTGAGAAAAAAAGTACTGCCTCTTTCAAGAAAGAGATCATCAGCATACAAAGAAAGCCATTTATGAAGTCTTCTTTATTACTCTTTGAGACACTGGGTACTCACCGATCAGGGTTGTCTGATGCACAAACAGAGTCGATCAATCCCACATCAAGGGTTCCCTAAACAAACGAAGAAGGGCAGAAATATAAACATAATAAAACTCACAATAATTGTTTAGCATTAATATTATAGGCACATAATAAAAAAGTGCAAACATAAAGAAGAAAAATAGGATTAATTTGAAGAAATTAAATGGTTGATTTATTCAGACTTACAACAGCATTTTTGGGGTTGGCCTGCTCATGAGACATTTCTAGCAGCTGCTCAGGTGTGCACACTCTCACCTTGCTGAGCACATTAAACCACCCACTGCACAGAAAGATAGAAAACATTTGCATCTTACTAAGTTCATAAACTTACAGGAGCATATTTCAGTTCTATTGCATCGTTGCAAACAACTCCATCATACCTTGCGTCTTCTGGTGACTCAGCAAAGACCTGGTACGTCCTCTCGTCTGTCACGATGTTCAAAGCGTTCTCCTTTTCATGATTGTCAACGATCTCCCTGTAAAAGCACAAACAGGTTCAGAGACGTCGAGCTGAAGAACGGTTTGACTGTTTGATTAGGCAGGTTTTTTTATTGTGTGAATGTTTATGAAACATTCAATCTATTGTGATCCATTTTTCTTCTGTACATTTTTCAGCATCTTTCTCGTTCCATAATTTTTGTGCTATTTCAACAAATCATAAATCAAAACGTTCAGCTCTTTCAGGACAATCCTGCTATGACTTTGGTATTGATTCAACTTTAACTTTTTGAAATATTTAGCCATTTTTGCCACGTTTTCTCTCATAGGAAATGAATGGAGCTTATTTTACATCCTTCAGACATTCAGAACTGTTTGCAACCTTTTACTGCTCCTTTCACATTTTGTTCTGCTTCAGCTTCTTTCAGCTTCCTTCTGCAAATTTAATTTTTTTTCATCTAATAAAACTCACAATAATTGTTTAGTATTAATATTATAGGCACATAATAAAAAAAGTGCAAACATAAAGAAGAAAAATAGGATTAATTTGAAATGAGATTAAACAGGTGTCTGGGTTTTGTGCTCCTTTCAGAGTCTTTCTGCTAACTCCAACATTTTTGGTCTTCTTATAACTTCTTCATGCTCCTTTCAGCTTGCTGTCTGTTAGTAAAATATCTGATGAACTGAGTTTCAGCTTTTTCTGCTATTTCAGCTAAGTCCACATTTTTTAAAATTCGTTTAAATGTTTTTCAGCCTAATTCAGCAAAAATGTGCTCTCGCCACTTCCTTCTGGTAATTTAAACTTCTTTCTGCTTTTATAGCTACTTTTCAGCTTTTTTCAGATAATTTCCACCTTTTGTGCTCATTTCTGCTTCTTTCAGCCTAATTACGCAAACAAGTTTTTTTTCAACATTTTTCTGCTAATTTAAACTTGTTCTACTTTTTCAGCTGAATTTTTCAGCATTTTTTAGCTAATTTCAGCAGTTTTCAGATAAATTCCAGTTTTTCATGGTAATTTCTGATACTTTCAGAGTAATTAACTTCTTTATACTAATTTCAGCTTGTTATGCTCCTTTCAGCTTTTTCTGCTAGTTTAAGACATTTTTTGTTGCTCTTTCAGCTACTATTTGGCTCTTTTGATGCTGTTTTTAGATTTTTCAGGTAATTCCACATTTTTTTTATAGCTCATTTCAGATGTTTCCACTTCCTTCTGGTAGTTTAAGCTTCTTTCTACAGTTTCCGCTACTTTTCAGCTTTTTTTGTTGCTAATTTCAGCATTTTTTTTTTTAGCCAATTTACACATTTTTGCACTAATTTCTGCTCATTTTAACATAATTCAGCAAAAATATGTGTCCTTTCTACTTTCTTCTGCTAAATTAGGCTTGTACTTCCATTTCAGCTACCTTTCAGATTTTTTTAAGCTGATTTCAGCTGTTTTTTCCAGCAAGTTATTCTACAATAAGCATTCACACTGCATGTTCACAGAAAATGCAGTTTCTCTCATTTTCCTAGAGGTCAGAGTTTGTACTTGGCTGCTTTGATGTCGATGGTTCCCTTCAGCTTCTCCTCGCTGTCGTTGTCATAGTACATCAGCTTGCTGTTCCTCAGGACAAACCAGCGCATCTTCCAGTTCCTGAGGTCAAAAGACAGAAGAAGACTAGAGGAAATGATCAGAAATGTGTTGCAGGCTTTCAGTTAGTTTGAATGAAAACTGAGCTCAAGGTCAGGTAGAACAACCTCCGGGACAGAGTGGACAGGCCTCCTCCTTTCTTGTAGAGCCATCCTGACTTCAAGGACTCCTGTTTGGACCGGAACCACATGAAGGTCTCGTCTTTTAGCACACACCAACGCCTCCTCCATGGGATCATCAAACCGGCTGAAGGAACACAAAATACATATTTCCATACAGGAGAATAACTTTACGAACACGATTTAGACCTGAACTCGCTGCAGCAGCCTCTTTATAATCTATTGTCATGTCTGTCAATCAATTCAACAGTGATACAAACTCATTTAAAACTTTAGATTTTATTAAATAATTGTGGAAATCTAAATTACAATCACTGACTTATGTCACTAAATTATAGTTTGAGAAACTGACTCAATATAAATAAATGGAAATTCACACAAAACCATGATACAGGTTGCACTAAAGACTGAGAAATTTATCTCCAGAAAATAAAATCACATTATTTAAAATCAGGATGTAATTTTAAAAATTATAATCTGGACAATGATTTTGTTTTTGTTCCACCAAACCATAAAGTACCTGAGCCGCTGAAGTTCTGGTTCCATCCTCCATCTTCAAAATTTACTACTAGAACTTCAACAGCTCAGGTAGGCATCACTTTACAGTTTAGTGAAATTTAAATAAAATCATTGCTCTGATATATACAAGTGCTGGTTATAAAATTAGAATACAGTATAATGAAAAAGTTGATTTATTTCAGTAATTCCATTCAAAAAGGGAAACTTGTAGATTATATTCATTCATTACACACAGACTGATATATTTCAAATGTTTACAGTATTTGTTTTTTTGTTGATGATTATAACTGACAACTAATGAAAACCCCAGATTCGGTATCACAGAAAATTAGAATATTACTTAAGACCAATAAAAAAAAGTTTTTTGTTTTTATTTTATAAAAGTTGGCCAACTGAAAAGTATGAACATGAAAAGTATGAACATGAAAAGTATGAACATGAAAAGTATGAACATGTGCAGCATCAATACTTGGTTGTTGCTCCTTTTGCCTGGATCACTGCAGCAATGCGGTGTGGCATGGAGTCAATCAGTCTGTAACACTGCTCAGGTGTTAGAGTCCAGGTTGCTCTGATAGTGGCCTTCGGCTCTTCTGAATTGTTGGGTCTGATATATTGCATCTTCCTCTTCATAATACCCTATAGATTTTCTATGGGGTTGTGGTCAGGTGCAAGTTTGCTGGCCAGTAAGAACAGGGATACCATGGTCCTTAAACCAGGTACAGGTAGCTTTGGCATGTGTGCAGGTGCCAAGTCCTGTTGGAAAATAAAATCTGCATCTCCATAACGTTGATCAGCAGCAGGAAGCATGAAGTGCTGTAAAACTTCCTGGTAGAAAGCTGTGTTGACCTTGGACCTCAGAAAACACAGTGGACCAACACCAGCAGATGACATGGCACCTCAAATCAACATGGATTATGTTCCTCTCCTCTCTTCCTCCAGACTCTGGACCTTGATTTCCAAAGGAAATGCAGAATTTACTTTCATCAGAGAACATAAATTTGGACCACTCAGCAGCAGTCCCAGGCAAGATGCTTCAGAAAATGTCTCTTTTTCAAAAGTGGCTTGACACAAGAAATGTGACATCTGAACTCCTTGTCTTGCATACGTCTGTGCATGGTGGTTCTTGAAGCATTGACTCCAGCTGAAGTCCACTCTTTGTGAACCTCCCCCACATTCTGGAATGGGTTTTGTTTCACCATCCTCTTCAGGGTGTGGTTATCCCTATTGATTGTACACTTTTTTCTACCACATCGTTTCCTTCCCTTCACCTCTCTTTTAATGTGCTTGGACACAGAGCTCTGTGAACAGCCAGCCTCTTTAGCAATGACCTTTTGTGTGTTTCCGTCATTGTGCAAGGTGTTAATGGTCGTCTTTTGGACAACTGTCAAGTCAGCAGTCTCCCCCATGATTGAGTAACCTAGACTGAGAGACCATTTAAAGGACTTCGCAGGTGTTTTGAGTTAATTAGCTGATTAGAGTGTGGCACCAGGTGTCTTCAATATTGAACCTTTTTCACAATATTCTAATATTCTGAGGTACTGAATTTGAGGTTTCCATCAGTTGTCAGTTATAATCGTCAACATAAAAAAATAAACATTTGAAATATATCAGTCTTATGTACTGAATGAATATAATAAACAAGTTTCACTTTTGAATGGAATTACTGAAATAAATAACTTTTTTTATCATATTCTAATTTTATGACCAGCACCTGTATTTGTGCAGATCCCCTGTAAAACTAACCTGGGAGAGCCTAAGAGTATAAAAAGCTCCTACAGCATATTGGAAAAACAGGTCTAGACGTGTTTTAATGTGGCAGATCGGTGGTGAAAGTGTCAGTGATGGCATACCTTGAACAATCTGATGAACTAGTGCATGGCTGCACTTGTAGAACACCCTTGCACACTGTGGCACCAGCTGAGTGTCCATTATCTTCATGGCTTTCAAGAACGTGGCGCCAACTTCCTCCGTGACACATTTCACATCACTAACTTTCAGGTTGTCTCCAGGAACATCCAGAGATATTGACAGAGAACCACTCGTGCTATCAGCAGACAGTACAGAGTGGCATTCTATGGATCCACATGCCACATTTGTAGTTATTTCATAAGACGTTCTTTGGGACGGATCGTCTTTAACCGCCGTTACATGAAGCTCAACGGCTGCATCCTTGGGTAAGGCAGGTACCACTACAATCAATAATGGCATAGGTTTGAGCTCAGACTCCCACAAGTTCTGCAAATAAACAGAATGAATCCAAATCAATCACAAGGGAAAATATAGACTGTGCATTCTGTAACAGACTACAATCAATAGAATGACTGGCCCTCCTGCTGAGGTGTTTGTGGTCTCAGCCCATCAGAAAAATGCAACGACGCAGCACTAGACAGGCTTTTTACATGACAGGCTGACCGTGATGCTGTGAATGACCCTTTGTAATGACCGCGAGTACAAACAATTCAGAATGAATCCACGCTGTTTGTAATCACAGTAAATAAAACACAGATTAATTCAATTTGAGTTGCATTTGCCAACATGACAGATTCTATCTTTGCACATTTTACCACACACATTTAGAGTTTCAATTTTACCTCTACTGCCAAAATATTGTTCTTCCTTCTTTAGACTGAGGGCCATTTACAGAAACAAAATGTCTTAGAGGACCGCCACAGTGTGGCCCCCTAATCATACTTGGTGGTGGCTTCATCTGCTAATGGGAGAGAAATGAGTGTTTTATGTAACTGTCATTTCAGTCAGTCGATAGGGCAGAAAACACTTAACCCCCTTTTCAATTTGCTAGATCAATTTTCATCCACTTACACCCCACTTCTTAAGTGCAGAATAATAACAGGTTACTTACATTTTATTTTGATACTCGCTCACAAAAAAACAAAATAATTGACGAGACCAAACGGTGGCCTCTTTGTCCCGTCAAAAGATGGACCTGTCATGACCCAATCTGCCGCATTCACTGAAGCAGCACTTACCTTTAGATTAAACTTAAGCAAACACTTGTGACAAAATATATGAGGTTAGGTTAAGATTTCTGAACTGGGCTGATTTTGAAGGGAGCTCGTTTGCAGTGATCAACAATAACAATCAAAGAGGGCAACAACAAAAGCCATGTCAGCACGGACCTCTCCACATGTCAGACAGAGTGACAGCACATATACGTGTCCAGAGCTTTGATAAATGTTATATTAGCACTTCTGGCACAGCCTAGGTATTCTCCTGGAGGGAACTGCTCCAGCGCTTGTCAATAGTGATTGAACATGGAACAGAAAGCAAAGTAGGGAGAAAAGTGACAGGACAGGGAGTTCTTGCTCAGCCAGGCTTAAAGGCCACCCTGCAGGCCTCGAGTGCCTGGGTAGTATACCCAACCAGCAGTCTGCAAAAGGATGTGAGGACTTCATTGCAGCACACAAGCCTCTGGCAGGATTTCATTGCTACAGCACAGTTGCTGACTTTTTATAAGAGCTGTCGGATTAGGTTACATCAGTCCCCATTTGTTTCCTTTTTAACACACCTACAATTCAACGTTAGGTGGGATGTTCGCTCAGCAGTTCTGTGCTGCCAAATGAGCTAAATTCTGTGTTTTTCTATATGAAAACATAGAATACTGGTCAAGCTCTAATACTGTGTGCCTCACTGGCAAAACGGAGAAAAGGAGACCACTTCCACTCCTCCCTGATCGGACGTCATTAATTAAATTAATCTGATATCGCGCAGAGTTTGATATATGGCGGAGCTAAGTGGCAAGTTAGGAGGGCTGGCGTGTGGCAGAATGAGTGTGTGTTTCTCACCAGCAACTAATCCATCTCATTACTTGGTGCCACTCCAGTTCCAGGGCATGCACCATTCCCCCTGTAGGTTGCAGGTAAAGGCTCATACAGTCTGAATATGCTGTGCTCAGCTCTCTAACACTGATGGGGTGTGACCTGCTTCTTCTTATGTTTGTTTTCCTTTTTCCCCATTCCCTCCCCTCCTCTAACTTGCGCCCATGTGCCTGGAGCGTGTGGTGGGTTGGAGGGCCGATAGGCATGAAAGCCGAACGGTAAACACGGTAATAAGGAAGTGGTGTAAAGGAGGGGAACAGCAGGGAGTTGATGGGGCTGCACAGCTTAGCCAGTTCCCCTACATTTCCTGCCCAGCGGGACGCCTTCAGCATGTGGTTCTTATGTCTCAGCACTTACTGTAGTGCTGTCAGTCTGCTATAATATCCCCTCCTATTCACTCCTGTATTCACTCTTTTCTCAAGACTCCACGGTGAGGCTTGCCAGATTGTTTGTGTAAATGAAACTCACTGGGCGACGTCAACAGGGAGAAGAAAGTTTATAATGATGTGGCCACTGTAAAATCACAGCAGTAGGTTAAAAAGTCCAAAAAAGTTTGGCTGTGCTGTTGAGAAGAGAAACCGCAAATTTAGCACAAGCTAATATAAAAAACAAAGATTGTGCTGTATGAATTTGTTCATAATGTAATATTAATAACATCTGCTTTAAACTCAGTATGTTTCAGAGCATGTTTCAACACAAAGGGATGTCTGTTTAACATTTATTGACTTTGCACATCACCATCTCCACAGTCGTCAAACCTTTTTCGCACATTCTCGGATGCACACAGACAAACAAGCTGTTTGTGGTTTAATGCAGCGTAAATACAATTTCACACGTGTTGCGACTCCAGCATGCTCCCAATTAACCCTGCAAGCTTCTTCATCAACCCGACTAGAAAAATTATCAATGTGCAACAGTTTCGGGCCCTATGGCTTCAGACACACTTTGCATTTTGATCCTAAACATCATCTTTAAATCAACCATGTATATAGCTGATTGGTAAATTTATAGTACAGTATTTTTTTTAATAGCACTGTTTTATTTGGATACATTTTGGTTATTTAAATCACATTTACTGTTATCTTTGCCTGCTGCCTATATTCTGTCTGGCTTTTACCAAGATATTAAATGAATATCTTTATCTGACATTTTAATAAAACTTTCAGTAAATAATAACTTGGTAGACATCATCATTGGTGTTGTTTCAAGGTTCAACCAAAACAAGTTCAGCTCATCGTTTTTCAGCACAAGAGGATCTCATTCTAAAATTCAGCCATGAAAGAAGGCATTCCTTTAAACAATATGAAGATTTTATTTTATTTATGAATTTTATTTCCCTGTTTTTTGTTAATCTCTTCATATGATTGGCTTGATTACATTGTTTTAGGTTTACTCAAAGCAATTATAAAAAATATACTGTAGTTCAATTACCATAATATCTGGACTACTGAGCGCACCTGAATATAAGCAGTGCCCAGGGCTTAATTTGTAAAACAGTTGATGCCGGAACACAAACAGCAGGCGGTCCAGCGGGGGGCGCTGAGGGTGCGAAGTGCGCGCGGGGTGGAGTGGGGGTCATGGGTCCTCCCCCAGAAAATTTGTGATTAAAGAAATATCATTTCCAGCTCTTTGGTGCATTTTAACAGGTTTTTAAACATCTGTAAACATTTGATTAAATTGATTAAAAACAGGTCTCTGTTGTAAATGAGTCCTCGAGGCTCAATGAGACTAACAACCTGTATAAATAAAGGTTGAATTGAAATTATTTTAGAAAGCAGCAACAATTAACAAGCCTGTGTGTGAATGCAGCTTCATTCTGTCGAGCATCCTAACCCCCCTACCGCCACCCCCACCCACTCACACACACAAACAGTCCGACACGTCGTTCTGCTCCTGTCTCAACTGTTACTGCCTTTCAGGTGTTTATCCAGCTTACACAGTCCATCCTTTTATTTTAGGTAATAATAATAAAAAGTGCCGTTGTTTTGTTACGTGATGGGAGTACACGTCCAACGTTTCTCTTGTTTTTTTTTTTTTACTCTAAGCTTATTTATTATGTCTGACATGTTATGCACCATGGTGCAGGCGTTCAGACACAGCAGTTGTGCATGCGTCCTGCAGAGCTGTCTGGAGACGCTGTGCGTAAAACAACCACTGCGCACAGCTGAAGGTGGATGAAGAGGCTCCCTGTGGGACATGCAGTCCGTGTCTCTGCTGGCAGGACTGTGGTGCGGCCGGTGTTGTGCCAAAAAGTGATTCCGATTTCACCCCATAAGTTTTTGGCAGAGAATCACTTTTT
>JARVGV010000673.1:4289100-4305563 GCA_031762435.1 Hypsolebias longignatus
GTGGCGAGGTTTGATGACGTCACTGGGGGGCGACGGCCGTAAACGCGAAACGCCGTAAACCAAGAACGCCGTAAACCAAGAACGCCGTAAACCGGGGGTTACCTGTACAGGTAGTCCTTGACTTAAGGCGGCAACTCGGACTTAAGAACGGGTGTGCGGCGCAGTGTTAGCATACATTTTACACGTATTTCCTCGACTTATGGCAAAAAATCCGGACTTACAAACGGGTGCTGCGCCACGTGTAATGAGTTCCGACTTACAGCAAAATCGACTTAAGAACGGTGCGTAGGAACGGAACCCGTTCGTAAGTCGAGGACTACCTGTACATGTACCTGTATTGTGTGTATATATATATTTTTTTTTCTTATAAAAATTTTACATTTTTAAAATTACTGTAATACAATCAAATATATTTTTCAATAATGATTTTAAAATATATTGAATAATAATACATGTATATTGAATATATTTTTCACCATGCTCATCTTTCCGATTGGCTGCCAGTCAATTGTATCAAGCTGCTTTACTCTTCAAGCTAGCATACCAAGGACAAAATAGAGAAGTTTCTAAAAGACCAAAGGAACCGACCGTAGCCCTGCTGCAAAAAAACAAAACAAAGAACTCGTGGGCAGCTGAAATTTGAAGGTATGAGGAAGCATACGTTAAGTATGGCTTTACAGTCCTACAGAAAAATGGCCATGATTGCCCGAAATATGTCCTCTGTCTGGAGACCTTCACAATCGAGTGTTTAAAACCTTCAAAACGTCAGCGCCACTTGAGTGGGAATATAATACAGTATTTAAAACATGTTAGCTAATAACATTTTGATACTCAGCAGCTGTAATAATTAATTGAATATAGTGAATAAAAGTTAAAACTTTGTAAAAGTTGATGTTTCTTTACATATTCTGTAGCGTTGTTTGTGGGTTTGTGAGTGGGGCCTCAGCCAGAAGCTAATTCTGTGTGGGGGGGTCATGGTACAGAGAAGTTTGTGAACCCCTGCAGTTTAGGTCAACTTTTTCTTTTGACACTTTGTCACTTTTCTCTGCCCTTTTTGTGCTTTTATTTCCCCAAAAGGACTGATGCTCGGACTGTGAGCTCAGGCAGCAGTGTGTGGGAGGGTCAGCTCACCAGTTTGGTCCTCTCAGAGTACGCCTCCACTGAAATGAGCATCCATGCACTCTACATGCACGAGGTAAACCTGTGTGCATGCGAGATGTGTTAAAACACATCACAGCTTATCTGAAATGTGAGCTCCGTTCTGCTTCGTTTGTAACGTTTTGCTTTTTTTAGCTTCACAAACAGCAAGCCCGCGGCGAGCCGTCACGCCACACGTGGCACAGGCAGGACAGTGACGAAAGCAGCGACAGCATCCCCGATGAAGTAAGAAGCGAACCGAGCGCTCGCTCTCGAAGTTTCCCGCGCTCGCACACTTTCCCCATCATGGTTCCGAGTCCCAGTGCGATTCCCACTTCTGCATCAGCCAGCAGCAGCGCTGCAGTGGACCAGGAGGGGGCGAAGTCACAGCGCCACAGTGGACTCACCACAGGTCTCTTCTAATGTTTGAACTTCAAGTCTAATGGAAAAATGTGTGTACTCTTCTGATAGGGCTTCTTACAGAAGAGGATTGTGGCCACAGTGCAATAATTATTTCCCCTTAATTAGATTATTATTAAGGATTAAAAGAAAGAAATCTGAGGTTAATGTCAGAATTCTAAAATTAAAGTTTGAATTTTGAGATAAAGCCAAAATTATGAGATTAAAGTCATAATTTTGAGATTAACATCATAATTTTGAGATTAAAGTCATAATTTTAAGATTAACATCATAATTTTTAGAATAAAGTCAGAATTTTGAGATTAAAGTCATAATTTTGAGATTAAAGTCATAATTTTGAGATTAAAGTCAGAATTTTGTGATTAGAGGCAGAATTAAAAAAAGACAGAATTCATTGATTAAAGTCAGAATTCTGAGAATTAAAAAAAAAATCAGAATTGTGAGATTGAAGTCAGAAATTTGAGATTAGCCATTAGCCAGCCATTCCCACATGTCGTGGTGTCTCTGAGCAAGACAGCTAATCCCTAATTGTTCCCCGGGTTCTTACATAGCTGCCCACTCTCCACCTGGGTGTGTCCCAACTGTGATGGGTTAAATACAGAGAACATACAATGATGATAACACATAGCACTTGTACTTTGTGTCTGTTCTTCCAGATAATGTTGGTGCAGGAGGAAAGATGGTGAGGACAGCTCGTGTGCCGATGGGTGGATGGGCTGAGGACGATCAAGCAACTTCACGGCATCATGAACCACTCGCAGAGGAGACTTCAGAGGATGAGTTGCCTCCTCACATACACAAGGTCCATGCCGTTCATGTGGCAGGTGTAACAGTGTTGTTAGATTTGTGAATGGAGCCACTAATAGATCCTGTCTTTTTTTTTTTTTTTTCACTCTTCAGGTTACATAATGAAACCACGTGAACTAGTCTACACCCTAAACACATCCCCATCCCAGTTCACATCCTCGCCAGGACAGATGTTTTCTCACAGGTGAAAAGTGCAACGGGGGTTTATCACAATCCATTCAAAAGCTCACCAAGGGGCATCTCTACAAGTTATGACTGATCTGTTAAACAATTGACTGATGACGTTTAAAACATACAGCACTATGTTTTTTTTCTAAAATGGTTATATTGGGAGAAGTTGTACCATCAGAAGAGGATCTAAAAGATACTTCCTAAAGCCACCAGTACCATCAGACCACAATAAGAACTTTTACACCAAATTGCATAACAAATGTTTTTGTTGCTGTAAAAATTAAACTTGACATTTTCAAGTATTGTTGGTAAATTGCCAACAGTTTGCACATGTTAGCTAAAAAAAAATCTAGACTTATTTCTTTGTATTGCTTAGACGTTCACAAGTAGGAAGAGAAACTCATGTATAGTTGCTTTCAAGCAAAAAGAATCAACTCGTTTTTAAAAAGATGCTCGTCAGATACAGACTTTCATTGTGGTGTGTTATTTTCTGGTTTCTGTATTTTGAGTAGCGTTTGCAAAACCACATGAAGACCTCAAATAAATTTTAAAAAATCTGTCGCATACTTTTTTACAACTTTTGGTTCAACTTGATTCACACGGTTCAGAACAGCAGGTAATGATGTCTGGAAACGGATTTAAATCTGGTATCGCCTAATTTTTTGCTTGTTCTGCCATTCTGTTAAAATAATTTCACAAGATTAACTTAATAAGGCAGTCGTTTTCAGCATGCAACAGACTGGACTTATTAAGACAGAACAATTTCATTGATCACACCTTTATTTTTTTTTTATTCTCACTGCGGCTGTTCTTTCTCATTATCATTTAGAGAGTTCTGTAAATTAGGATTTATGCACTTTAATAATTAATAATTTGTTTTAAAGCATATGGATATCATATAACTTGGATTTGTTTGATTTTGTATGTTTTTGTAAGTAAATGTTTTTTTTATTCATGTTTCAATATGCCATGATGAATGACAGCTGTGAATCAAGTGTTTTTAATATTTTGCACGAGTTGAGAGGGAAAATATAAATCATGTGGGATGAACACGGTCATAAGTGAATGAATAAGTGATTTGGGATGATAAAGACATTACTGTTTTTGTGTATAAATGCTGTATGATATCACTTTGTACAGTTGTAAATTCATCTATTAAAGACGCAACAATTAAAGTAAACTTGTATACTGTTAATTTCTAACTTTAAAAAAAAAACTTGTTACTGTAACATTTTTGGCACTACAGTATATCACTATTATGGTAAATCCTCTGTTGACATCAGAGCCTGGATAGCACGCAGTCGGTAGAGCATCAGACTTTTAATCTGAGGGTCCAGGGTTCAAGTCCCTGTTCGGGCGCTCTGTTTCTTTTCCCTTTCCAGTACTTATTCATCACATAAACTCTTAAACGTGCTGACAACACGTAGTTCACTAGTAGACACTGTCATGCCACATCATCTCACATTCTGGAGGCACATTACACACACACAGGCAACATTCCTGCTGCTACATTTTTTTTTTATTTTTTTAATTGTATTGTAGGCCTATAAACAAAAGTTTCAACAATAAAAAACTAATCCACATTTAGGGTTAGCTGTAGTGTTATTCATGGTTGATTTATTTTTAAAATTCTGACGGGCGTTTTTAGGGTTTTGAAACATTGGGGGCCTTAGCCCAGACTTTTTATTCATCCTCTATTTAAAAAGTGCCCTTTCAAGTCTGTATTTTTCAGACTATTATTGTAATGTTTTGTTTATTATATGCAGTCAACTAATTTCTATCAGCAGTGAAAGTAACGTTTATATAAACTGCTGCTATTATATTTAATTTTAAAGTCAACTAAACATACTTTGAGTATTTGCTTCTTTTATTTAACAAGAGCTGTTTTAAAATTGTGAGTCAGGCTCCTCCGTTTTCTGCTACAGACGGACAACTCTGAACTCCACTGATGGAACTGTTGTGTTCCAGTACAGACATTTAGCCCACAGAGGGAAGTAAACACACCAAAGGATTTGTAGTAATACTAAATGGTATCTCTCCAATACTTACCCAGCCCAGCAACTTGATACCATCCCAGGCCACCACCACTGCTTGTTAAGCAACGTGTGGTGGTGCAGAGGTCAGAGAAGGTGGGCATGTGATCAGAAGATTGCCGTTCAAGCCCCAGTACAGACAACATCAAAAATGTGGGTGCAGGTGAGGCTCCCCACCCTCATTCACCTCTGGGCCCTTGAGCAAGGCCCTTGACCCCCACCATCTGCTCCTCCGAGCATCCAGATACTGTATAGCAGCTCTCTGCTCCACACAGAGGGCTGTGGTATAGCTCAGAGATCTGTGGTTGCGACAGGAAGGACAACCAGTGTTAAAAAAAAAAAAAAAAAAACATTCTTAGTTTAGCATTTCTTAGTTCATATCTTTGATCTTATTAGTTTTTCTTTACAATTTATACTTGTTTTGGATGTAACTGGGACCCTGTGTACACAATGTCATGTGGTGCGAATGACAAATAAAGAAACTTTGATTTTGACTAAACACTCAGGGTTACACGTGTCGGAATTACATGTTATAATTTCTCATTATTCATTTTCACTAATTGATTATTTATATGTAACAACAAATGTGCTATTCATCTCAGCGGGACTTTACCTGGTAAAATAAAGGTTAAACAAAATATTATAATACAAGGATTTTAATGATCAGGTAATTTGTTAGTGGAGTTTATTAAGGGTACACAAAATCTGAATTCCTGGACATTGTAGCATTAAATTTTTTTTTCAGATCCTATTTGTTAACCAAATTCTAAAATCGGTAATATCATTTGTAAAAACTTAAAGATATGAAGAACCAACCTTATGTTATTAATAATATATCTTCCAGCTGTAAAGCCATTCAGAGATTCCTCTATAATATTATTAAGGACCTTTTTAAGTTTTTTTTTTTTTTTTTTTCCCCAAACATATAGCTACAATTTTATAATCAATAAGTAAAGAGATGGGGCGCCAGATTTAAAGCATCTTTCTGAGATTTTGTGATTAGTGTAATTAAACTTTGAGGAGGTCTTTCATTACTGAAGCTTTCAATGAAAAAACAATGTAAAAAGGAGTAAGTTCTTCTGAGAACATCTTGATGTCCATCTATCTGTACCTAGGGATTTATTTGATTGAAGACTCTTAATAGCTTCCTTGATTTCATCACGTGACTGGGGAGTCACATGACTTTTTTTTTTTTTCCACCAATTATTTCTGTGCCACTTAAAGAGTTAAAGAAATATTCCTCAGGAGAAAGTCTAGATTCATACAATTATCTATAAAAAAATAATATATGTTTGCAATCACTTTGGGATCATCAATAATTGTGCCATTTAAGTTTGGTACCAATTTTTGTTTCTTTGCTTTTCCAACTTGAAGCAGCAGCTTGAATTTTGTTCCCCCTCTTCTAACCATTTGGTCCATTAATATAAGTTTGATCAAGTTTAAGGTGAAGGGTTTGTAACTTTGCCTTCTGTTTTTGTTTCTCTTTAATATAATTTTCTTCCATTTTTATTTATATGCCTTCTTTTACTGTATGATCATCTACTGTTGTCATCATTCTTTGTTAAAATCACAGGCTCAATGAGACTAACCTGTATAAATAAAGGTTGAATGAAGAAAATTTGTCTGTAATAAACATTTTACTTAAAATCAAATGTAAATATGTGACCAGATACAAAACCAAGTTGGCAGTTTCATCCTTTTGTTTTACTGTACGTTTGTGGCAAAGCGTGAAGTACTGTATTTGACACCCCTTGACTAAACACATGACATCTCATTTATTGTGTGCTGTGAAAGCAAATACTTTCAACCGTAACATTCCAGTTTTAGAAAAACACTAGCAAGCCACTGGACGGGGGGGGGGGGGGGGGGGGTAATGTTGTAGTTGACTGGTTGCAGTTTTCATAGATATAAACCCATTTTATCTTGAGATGCCTTAACAAATGAGAATACATTACAAAATAATTACAACAAAACATGTTTAGGTTTAAACGTTTCTAAGTTTATTTTATATAAATATACTCCTAAATAACTACAATAAAACAATAGCAGAAAACAAACTATAAGATTCACCCATTTTCACTAAGCTAATGTGCTGTCCGGTCAAACAGCAAAACTACAGCAGTTATCAAATAAATGTTCACAGGTAAAATCATCAAGTCGGTATCTGCTTCGAAGAAACAACTAAACATTTCACAGATATATACTTAATACAGTACATGGTATAGTTGGAGTTATAATTTGTACTAAACACAGTAAACTCTGGAAAAATACATCCATAATCTGTAAACTCAAACACAAAGGCGACACAGAGATAAATAACTGTGGTTCTTAACCTCAAGTTGATTTAAAAACATCAGCTTGTTTTAACCTCGTCAAGGTTTGCTGACCGAGTGCTCTGTCAAAATGTTTTATTGGTTTACAGTAGTTCTAAATTGAAAGCCTACTTTGGTATTTAGTAATCTATTAAACATTACATAGCACACGCCGTGTCCCTCTCCTGAATATATATGCCCTTCGTTAGGGACACAGGGACGTGCTGCCCATTGGCGAGCAGGGCTTTTTTCAGCGTGGCCACGTCGCTGTTGAGGTAGGTTGTGTGTGCAGAAAGGAAGTTCCTCTGCAGCTTGTGCTCCAGCAGCATGTGGTTCTGAGGAGGAAGGCCAAGGCAAGCTCTGAGAAGGAGAAAACAGAACTGTATAATACAACCATTTTTTAATGTTTTCTTATGTTAATGAAAAAAATCAAACTACATTTGACACTAAAGGTGATCCATACCTCATGATGTTTTCTATGCAGGCTCTCTGTCTGAAGAAGGCATTGACTACCGGAGTCCCCGCTGGCACAAGGGGGGCCTTACAGAGGAAGGAGAGCAGAGCCAGGACACTGTGGAAGGACTGAAAGTCCTCCGCTCCTTGAGGCTTCACCGTCACACGCTGACAAAGCTCAGTCAAGATCACCAGGTCCAGGATGATGGGGCTGGCCAGCAGAGAATCCTGGAGAATTTAAACACGACACCGTGAGCACAACTTTATTTAAGACGAGCACATTTTAATGCCCATTTTTTAAAACAATACAACTAAAACAAACCAGATCATTACCCTAAAATTTAGCCTCTTATAAAAGCTAGAAAACCGGAAGAGTGGTGGTGCAGAGGTTAGAGAAGTGGGCCCATGATTGGAAGATCACCGATTCAACTCCCGATAACATGAAAATGTGGGTGGGAAAGGTGAAACACCCACACCTGCCTTCACCCACATTTGCCCCACCCTGGGCCCTTAAGCAAGGCCCTTAACCCCCACCATCTGCTCCCCCGGGGACCCTTTGGCAGATCTCTGCTCCACACAGAGAGCTGTGGTAGCTCGGTGGCCTGTGGTTGTGTCAGGAAGAACATCTGGTGTAAAAATAATGGCAACGTCTTCGTGCGACTTAGTTCGCTGTGGCGACCCCTGATGAAGGGAGCAGCCGAAAGAAGGAAAAATAAATAAATAAATAAAAGCTACTAAAAATATAAAAGTTATAGAAAGTATAAAAGTTTCAGCAATTTTGATGCTTCAAATTTTGCTCCAAATACAGTGTCATGAATTAAAAAAGTGATCATTATTAGGTCTGTCATGATAAACAATAAATCAATTAATCACATGATAAATGAAAATTATCAACCATCATCATTTTCATTTATCGGCTTTATCGTTTCTTCGTGTCTCTTTCTACTGAAGACACTGGATGACAAAAAGCTCAACTCCGGTGTTCTTTACTGACCCATCCTCTCTCTTTTCTCTTTAAAATTTGTTTTAACCGTTCAAAATCATATTTTTGGATCTTTTAAAACAGCTAAGCTGAGAAGCTAAGCTAACAGGCTGGCCTCAGGGAAAGAAACTCCATCTTGTCAAAGCTCCAAAATTCACAGTTGAAACAAGTGATTTTGTGTAAAAAGTTGTTTTTCTCTGTAAAAAGAAGCTGAGAACTTGTTTACTGATTTTTAATACCTCCCTCCCATTCTCTTCACATTCCATCTGTCGGTTCGAACAGTTGTATACTGCCATCTGGTGGTCAAAAAAGGTACTACACACAAAAATAAATCAACTAACATTTCTTAAATTTGACAATAATTACAAAGTATTGTCAAATTTCAAACAATATTATCGTTTATCACAATAATTTCTGAGGCAATTAATCGCCCAGTCAATTTGTTCAAAGATTCAAGGTTCTTTATTTGTCATTCCACCACGTGGTATGTTAACATGTGATAAGTTATCAAGACAGGTCTAATCATTATTAAAAGTTTTTGCCATATTTTGAAAGCCTGCTTTAATTTTGTCTCGCCTCCTAAGTGAGTGCAGCTGCAGTCTTTTCTGTGTGTGCATGTGTTGGGGGGGGATGCTGAGCAGGGGGAGGAGACAAGATGTCTGGTGCAACCAGCATTCAGAAATTACATTTAACGTTGAAAACCTATAAACTGATTATTCAGTTTGTGGTGGGAAAGGCATGAAGAATAACTCAAGATGTGTGTGGCCTGCACGTGTCTAGTGTATTTGCATCAGCTCAAGGTGGATTATCGTAGGAGAAGTTACTCCTTAGCCTCCCTCCTCTACAACTACTTCACTTGAACCTGTTCTTGCAGTAGATTTGTTGCTGAAATGGAAAAACACTGACCTCACAGGTGTTGTGCAGCGCAATGGTGTTGAGCCCTCCCATCATTATCTCAGATGTGTATTCATCCATGGCACGCTTGCTGTCCCCCATGTATGGGACGTATTTAATCACGACCTGAAATAAAACACAAGACATTTAAGCACTTTGGAATGTTTGTTTTCTGCAAACACCCGGACACGCTTGAGCTAACATTGGTCTGTGTAGCCGTTCCTCACTTACACAGTGGTCAGGTTTCTCCCCAGGCTGGTAGAGGATGGGGTTGGACCGCACCATGTCATCCACCACGTTGCTCTTGGAGATCTCTTTAGAGCGGAACTGCTGTGGGGCCGACAGGTTTTTCCCGTCGTTGTTGCCGAGGTGGTTGTAACTGACGATGGATGTTGGCTGTCAAAGGCAAACAAAAGTATTGAAACTTTTTTGTTTGAGAAGTAAAAGGATATTGTTGGTTTGGTCTTGTGTTTCACTCTTTCTACACTCAAATGTATATCGCTACCATCCATGCATCCTTTCTCTCACCTTGATACCTGCGCTGACCAGAAAGTCCACAAGCACTGACTTGATCTTGGTCTGGCCGGACTTGAAGTCGTCCCCGCCAATGAACACGCCTCTCTGGACAGCCAGCTCGATGGCTCCTGGAGTGAAAGTGTTCTGTGGGGAACCATTGATGTAGGCGCAGCCCTCCAGTATGCTGGCGACCGCAAACAGAGTGGATGGAGAAATCTCTGCTGCTCCCCTCTGTTAAAGAAAGAAGATGTGTGGATACACCCCCCAGTGTCTTAGCATAAGCTGTTTGGTGATGATCACTCTGGAAGAGTGTCTGCAGATTGAACTCACCTGGATCGCAGCAAGCAAGTTCTTGGTCGTGTCATTGACGCCAGGGATGATTTCACAGAAGCGCTCTGTATTGGCCGTCCACAGAACAATGACTTTGTCCACACCGCTGGACTTCTTGAAGTCTCTTATGTCAGCTCTGATCTGCTCCATCTGAAAAAAACATTTACTTTCAAATGAAATGGGTGCAAAACATATACCGTACATTTTTTTTAAAAAAGGGGGGAAATTTGTCACCTGCTCTGCCATGGTACCGGTTAGGACATTGTCTGCACGACTCTCTTGGTTTGCAGCAATGAATTCTGGGATATAGATGGATGGTCTAGGTTTCAGGCAGCTCATGTGTGGCCGCAGCTGCTCCTGCAATGACCAGTCAAGCACCTGAGCTCGCTCCATCGCACTACCCAGATCCAACGAGGAAATATCCCAACCTGAAAAAAAGGCGTGTTTAAATTCTCCTCGCTCCACAACATCAGCGAACACAAAGTCTCTGAAAGACCCATTGTCCTTTGGCTGCCATTAACTATCCTCCAGGATTACTGAAGAGAGATTAAATAACAGTGAAGTTCTCTGTACCGTCAAAGACGATGTCATTAGGGTGCACCATGGGCAGGAGGTCCCGGAATGGCACGTTGACCTCGCCTTCCAGGCCTGAGCCCAGACAAACAGAGGACGCCTGCAGGAGGGAGCCGTAGTAATTTGCTTTCTAGGAATGAAACAACACACAAAATTAAGATGCGTTGCTTTAAAGTTCAACTTGTTAAACCAAAGAAAACTGTCCAGTTTGTAGACGTTAATAATGCACACCTATAGGAACAATTTCCAAGAACTGGCAAGATTAAACAACTCACTGAGTGTAATTAGTTTATAAATACTTTTTATGACAGTAAGCCACACCTATAACATCACACACTCCCTAGACATCCTCTTGGGTTACGGGCAGTTCATAAAAAAACTTTTAGTCATGTACCTTCCTTGAATGAGTTACTATTTGAGACACTAACCTTCTCTCCGTTCTTCGTCCTCCAGGTGAGACCCAGCTTGTTGGCCAAGACAGCAGCTGTGACGGTGGTCCCGTTGTTACCTCCCCAGCCCACCAGCATCACGCCCAGCCGTGGAATGCGCCGCTCTGTCTGAAATGTCATCTGGGTGGTGCAAGGGGTCACCTACAAATCCCATAAAAATACAGCAGGATGAGATGGGAGGCTGAACGGATGCGCTCAGGCAGGAGGAATTATCAGACTCACCGTGAGTTTGTTCCCCTCCTGATGAACTGATGTGGTCTGGTAAGAATACTGAGCCTCAATGTGTGTCTCTGTGTACTTCACATTAGGGCTGTTGATGTGGATGTTCACAGACATGGCTGCATAATCTACAAAAAAAAAAAAAAAAAAAAAAAAGGATAAGATTACACACCTAGCACTTGTTAAAGTCATTCTAGTTGAACCGTGTAAATTATATTTTGCTACATCACATGCAATACTTAAAGCATTGCTACTGACTGTTGAGGAGTCATTTTCAAAATACAGTACAGTATTGCTCACAGAGACCCCACCATAAAGATAATGGTGGTGCTCGTCAATGCTGAGGTTGACATGTTAAGTTACTGTCAAACTGTTTGTCAAATAAAAATAAAGCATTTGTTACACCTCGTTTTTATGGTAGCTGAGGGTTGCAGATGATGTCTTACCGAGTATACAGCAAAATGACAGCTAATTCAAACGAACCAGTCCCACCCGGCTTCATTCACTTCCGCAATGCCGGAACATGCCGGCGGAACTCATTGTCATCCTTCACAATAAGAGTCACAAACGCATACTACCGAGTCAAACTTCTAAATACTCTCAAACTTCCTCGTTTTCTGGAGTAGAATATTAATTATTTTGAAGAACGACAACTACAGTGTAAGCTAATTTTGAAAGTTTCGGATGTTAGTTGTGCGCGACGTCGTTCGACTAAACGTACATGTTGGTGACTCTTATTGTGAAGGTTTAACTGGTTCCGCTGAGGATGCTTCCTATTGCGTGAGGACTACGTCATTACGTACAACCGTACGTACAGCCGCGGTCCTCAGTCAAGCGCATCAAGCGCGCCCCCTACCAAGTATACAGCCCATTACAACCGCTGCTCCTCCTCCTCCTCCTCACTCAGCTCTGCTCCTCCCCTTTGCCTGCTGCCCTCAACAGAAAAGGGGGCGTGAGTGTTTGCATCTCACGTGCGCTTTTCGTGCAGAGCAGGCGCTTTTGTCAACCATCCCGTTAGTTTAATTAAAGGTAGCAACGTTATAAACCACAACATGCACGATCTACATTCATGTGCGAATGAAAGAGATTATTGTAAACCACTCAAAACATGGCAAGTTATTTCATAATTTCTCGAGCAGTTCGACATAACTTTTTTATTTATTATTGTTATTATTGTAGTTGCACCAGTTTTGGCAAAAGTGCACCCAAAGTGCACCTTAAGCTCTAAAAAAAAAAAAAAAAAAAAAAAGTCCAACAGTTGTTTACATTTGAAAGTTACTTGGCCCTGTTCTTATTTTACCACCAACACCAGCATTTAGTCTGCTTTTAGTTTTGCTTTCATTATGTCACCTTTAAGATGAATTAACCCAACTAAATCTTCCTTCTTTTTTTTTTTTTTCCTTCTTTTTTTTTTTTTTTTTTTTTTGAATCCTCAATGTCAGTGAGTGCCTAACTTCAAGGAATAAAAGAGTGGAGACAGAGGTGAACAGAAAAAGAAGAGAAAGGCGGTTTTGTCAGATGAGTGAGACAGGGATTAGTTATTCTACTTTAATGATGAAGGAGAGGGACTTCATTACTCCAGCACTGACTCATGTGCCATCAAACGCAGCAACTGATGCATGATAAAAAGCAGAGTGAATGAGGGAGGACTTTGAAAGAGGACAGAGCAAAAGGAAAGGAAATTTAAAAAAAAAATGAAGGGATGGATAAATGAGAAGTCTAACACATGTAGAGGAACCGATCAGTATTAACAAAACCTTCACCAAGAACTCAGAGAGAATGTTGAAGATGTATCTAATGGCCAGTTGTACAAGTTAATCTCAAGTGCAACATACACCAGGGTGATGCTATGTCCCCACTACCGGGGCCTCATGCACAAAGTGTGCATATGCACTAAAATGTGGCGGACACCCCTTTTCACACAAAAAAATCAGACGTACCAAGAATGAAATGACTGTGGAAAAATCACTGCTAACTCATTTGAGGAAACAATGCTTTCAAGTTGCTATATTGCTTAAAAGTAGTTTCCTCAAACGAATGGTGTGCCCTTGCTGTGGCTGAAGATTATTCTAATGTGGCCAAAACCACCACTGTCCGCCCTCTGGCTCCTCCATTGCACCAGGTGGTGAATAATTGCTCCCTCCACTCACCAGGATCTGTTACACTGCACTGAGACAAGCTAAAGCACACACAAAGATCATACTGTATCTCTGTACTTCTACATAGTGTAGCTCATACCCACTTGAATATCTTGCACCAAAGACACTAATGTGTCCTTGTATTTCCTGGTCAATTCCAGTCGAGAAAAAACATCTCAAAAACTACATTCACTCAGCAATGGGGTGCATCGACGTACTGCTCATTTGTAATTAATTTTAAACAGTCAAGAAGAAAAATCTTCTCTTGACCATTCACTCTAAGATGAAGGGACACATTCTCCTTACAGCTGATCCTACTCAAGGCATGTGCAAAATTTAGAGCATTCTTTTATTTTGTTAAGGAAATCAGTCAATATTAAACGAACCACTTACTATTATTTCTACACATGTCCAAGTGTGGTCTTGTTGACATGTATACAAAACATTTTGGTGTGATTTTCATGGCCAACATAAAACATCACTTTCTAAACCCTGTATCTGGCACTTATTTAAGTATTTTCATCATAAGGCCTCTCTTCCTTTTCAGCCTAATGAAACATAACACTTTAAGAAGTTTGTTCCTGCTGCCACACAGCTAACTCTGTAGATAAGGCTCTTACACTACTGTAGGCTTAAACTTCTACTTCAAATTAAGCTAGTGGTTGTAAACAACATGCAAATGAGATCTAACCTGGTGCCAGCCGGCCACTCTGTCTCTGAGCATATTCATCAAGTTTCCTTCAAGGCGACATGCATTATGATTATGAGCTCAAATCATGCTCCCTGCTCCGCCTGCCCAACTCTGCCCCACCATAATTCATTTCCATGGGCAACCATATATCTGCAGTGATTCATGTTTATTTTCATTTTAGATATTATTACTCCTTAGCCATATGGGGTAAAGGGACTGTATGTAAAAGAATATCTCAGAATTGAAATATGTTTGGAGTACAGTATATAGTCATGTAGGTTTACCAGTTGATATGAGAAACTCTAGAAAGTTAATAATGTCTATATTTTGCTCATCCAGTCCTGTTTACACAAGAATTACAGTATCTCTTTTTTGTGTTTACTGTGGCAAATAAGGACACATTTACATGGATGCACTGTAGTTTCCATGCCAATCAGGGTTGCCAGATGAGAAATTATGAATTACAGTATTGTACCCTTTAAAATTATTGCATTTGGCCACAACTTTCATATGCGTTGAGTGAGAGTGTTACAAGATGAGATGTGTGTTGTTAAATGGAAAGGGAAACAATGCAAGCAGACTCAGCTGCAGGCATCACACATGCAGTGTTTGCATGATCACAGTTGCATCCAAACTGGTGAATATGCTAATGTTCCTTTGGACCTAGGATGATGCATCCCCCACAGTCTACTCCGAGGAACATGATCAGATGCCTTCTTCCTAGTCCACAAAACACATGTAGACTGGATGGACAAACTCACATGACTCCTCGAGGATCCTAGTGAGGGTAAAGAGCTGGTCCAGTGTTCCACGGCCAGGATGTTTGTTTGTTTTTTTTCCAAAAGGCAAGTGATCTCTTCCTCCTCCGTTGACGCCATGACTGAAATAATGAGAAATGAACAAATTTGTTACGAGCGAATTAAACTCAGGTCCAGCGTGGCTGCGGCAAGTTCTGGAGATTTCCTGGTGTGCTGGTCTGATGTGTGGACTGCAGGACCAGTACTCCCTGTTTTTATTTTTGGTTTTTTTTAGAACTTTTATTAACAACATACAAACACAGAACACCGCTGCGGCTGAAGCTGCCAGCACTTTTTTTTGACCTGTCAATCAATTCAGTAGGCGTGTCAACAAATGACCAATTGGTGACCTCAATTTATCCCGTAGGTAAACGCTCCTTTGCTGTGGAGCTGTGCTGCAGCTGCTCAGGGTGGATACTCAAGTATGATATCTGAACTCTCAGCTTACAGTACACACGTACGTAGGCATGGACAGACATACGTGGGAGTATACTGGGGGCTTAAGGAGAGTGATATCCCTGTAATTGGAGTACACCCTCCGGTCCCACTTTTTAAAGAGGGGATCCACCACCCTAGTCTGCCAATCCAGTGGCACAGCCCACAATTTCAATGTGATGTTGCAAAGGCATGTCAACCAAGACGGCCCCACAACATCCAGAGCCTTAAGGAAATCAGGGCAAATCTCATCCACTCCCAGAGCCCTGCCGCAGTGGAGCTTTTGAACTACCTCAGCGACCTCAGTTACGGTTATGGACAGACCAAACCCGAAGTGTCCCGACTCATCTTTCCTCCATGGAAGACGTATTGGTGTGATTGAGCTGGTTTGAAAATAATTTCATCTACCTCCCGACAATATCACTGGTTGAGGTCAACAGCACCCTACCTTCACTGAACACAATGTTAGTAAAGAGTTGCTTTCCCCTCCTCAGCCTCCTGATGGTGTTCCAGAATCCATTCAGAGCTGACCTATCTTCATCCAAGGCCACACCAAACTCTTTGCACATCTGAACTTTTGCCTCAGCAACAGCCAAGGCACCAGACCGCTTGACCTTACAGTACTCCTCAGTTGCCTCTGGAGGCCCAAAAGCCAACAAGGATTGATAGGACTCTTTCTTCAGCTTGACAGCCTCCTTAACCCAGGGTGTCCACCACTGAGTTAGAGGATGGCCACTGCAAGAAGCACCAACAACATTGCGGCCACAGCTCAAGGCAGCCACTTCAACATCTGAGTCACAGAACATGGCCCACTCTGACTTAATGTCCCCCACCTCAGCAGGGATATAGTTAAAGCTCTAATGGAGTTGTGAGTCGAAGACCTTTCTGACAGATTCTTCTGTCAAGCATTCCCGGCAAACCCTCACTACATGTTTGAATCTACCGGGTCTGTCTGGCATCATATTCTATTACCCAGCTAGCAAGCAAATGTTCAGATGATGTTCAGTGAACATCGTCTAAAGGTCGAATGTCGAATGTTCAGAACCCAACCTTGTCTGAACGTTGCCTGAACGTTAACTCTGAACGTTCACTCACTGTAAGAAAAA
>JARVGV010000673.1:4354687-4365834 GCA_031762435.1 Hypsolebias longignatus
GTGTTGATTTGAGACTTTGTGTGAGATGTCCTGTTGTGTTGATTTGAGACTTTGTGTGAGATGTCCTGTTGTGTTGATTTGAGACTTTGTGTGAGATGTCCTGTTGTGTTGAATTGAGACTTTGTGTGAGATGTCCTGTTGTGTTGATTTGAGACTTTGTGTGAGATGTCCTGTTGTGTTGCGCTCCAACAGAAAGGCACCAAGGCTCCTCAGGCTGCAGGAAAAATCCACACGGACTTCGAGAAGGGCTTCATCATGGCTGAGGTGATGAAGTTCAGCGACTTTAAAGAGGAAGGGAGCGAAACTGCAGCCAAGGTGTGTTTTCTCTGCTGCAAAATATATTTAGCCATTTTTAAATTTGATGATTGATTTGAATTTACTTTTATTATCTGCTCTTCCTCAGTCTGCTGGGAAATACAGACAGCAGGGAAGGAACTACATCGTGGAGGACGGTGACATTATCTTTTTCAAATTCAACACACCAAACGCACCTAAGAAGAAATAACGGGCTCTTGCTGTCACCGCAGGAATCGCTCAGAGTAGAGTTTGATTAAAAAGAGCTGCACCGTCTGCTGGTTTTCATACACTTCTTTAATTTCAAGAGCAAACTTCTTTGGACTTCTTTTCGTTTGATCGCAGTCAAATATTTGGGACGCTGCTCAACTATCCGTGCTGCAAGAAAGAAAGAAATGCAGCAAAGTGGAATAATGTGCAGAAAACAGGGGATTCAAGTAAAAATGTTTATTTGCAACTGATAGCATGTTTTTAAGATTAAACAAACTTATTTTATGAGGTTTTCATGATTGCATTTGAAAGATAAAACTTCATAAATAGATGTTTGAGGTTTTTTTTTTTTTTTTTTTTTACATAAACATGTTTACTTTTTATTAGTTATGGTGTCAGACATCCTAAAGACCGGTGTATTATTGGTGCCTAATTGAGTAGGAGACATTTTGCTATAGGTTTCCTCTTTATCGCTTGTTTCTGCTACTATATAAAGACATGATTTGTTCGAAAACAGTCTAAATAAGTTCTTATTAAAGTAGAATGAAAGCTATCACTCAGTGCAGGGCTCGGCTGGGAGCTTGACTTGAAACTAAAGCTGGCCTTCCTAACAGAATTTAGTTTAGGTGCTTTTATTGGCTTTCATTTAGAATAGAAATGACCTTTATTGTCCCTCAGGGGGGAGATTCAGGTGTATCAGCAGCAAAGTGACAGGCAAATGGAAGAATGCAGATTCACACAAAGCTAAAAATATTAAAACATAATATGAATGACTGCGCAGTGGGCAAATTTACAGCATAAGAAAAATTACTGTGCAGTTTTTTTTTTTAAATAACGTACTCAGATTCAAAGACGTGCAACTGAGTAGGCTAGTTTTAAAGAATGTACAAAAGTGCATGTGTATTTTTGCAAAGAAAAAGGTTAAACAAGAAAGACCATTTAAATGAAATGGAAAATCTGCAAGTGACAGCAGGGATGTAAACGTTTGTTGGGAGCGGTGACTAGTTTTAAAAGAAAAAAAAAATCACTTTTTGTTTTAAACTTCATCCTGCACAATCACAATGATTTGATGTGGATCAGCTGTGAAATAAAGTTTCAGCTCGTGCACCCACCTACCAGTACTCACCATCTCATCAGACAGCCTGGATCATCGGGAACTGGGATCAAAGTGTTTTAAATGAAAGGAGAAAAGATTCAATGTTACACTCAAAGATGCAAATGTCATTAAAACAAGAAAAATCACGTTTTTGTCTGTTTTTTTATTTTTCCCTCTGAAAGATTTACGTTAAATGATCAGAGTCAGAGATTCTTTGTCTTTCGCACCACATGTGGTACGTGATGAAACGAGATTATGTACACAGGGTCCCAATTACATCCAACAATAAAATGTAAAAGAACAGTAATAACATCTAAGATATGAACTAAGAAAAACACCAACTAAAAATACACTTAAGCACCAATATCAAACAAACATTACTTCAAACAGCAACACGAACATGAGTATGAGCAGATGAACACAGCAGAACATCTGTTGTTTCTACATCTTTGCACTTCTACATTTTGAGCCCCTTAAAGTAAAAAAAAAAAAAAAAAAAAGACATGAACTTAAATTTAAAATTGGAACAGATCTGTTAAAATATTACTCCCAAAAATTATTTTAATTTTAAAATAATTTTCATTTGCCAACTATTTTAGACACTCAAATACAGGTATTCTTGATCAAATTGGTAATGTAGTGATCTCTTTAAAAGGAACTCTGATTTTCTGCTGAAGTTACTGTGGTGTAACTGAAAGAAGCACATATCGCTCTTTTATAGCTAAAACAAACTGCAAAAATGTCTTAAACAACAAATGAGATGTATAGTTTTATTTCCTTGAAAACACGACAACATAATGCAGTTTATACATTCAAGCAGCGCTGGTTTCCAGACATCTTTGTTAGAATTTAAACATCTGCATTCCATCTCTGGATTCGCTCAACAAACAGGAAACACACGTCCAAGACTAAATTTGATTGGCATCTCAGACAGCCAATAGGGTTTACGGAGACCCCCGCTCAGCCAATAACATTAGAGAAGAAAGGCGGGACGTCCGATAATGTGACGCAAATTCGCCAGTCAAGCCTGTTAGTCCCACCTTTTTGTGTTTCCCGCACCGTCAATCAAAATAGAAAAAAAAAAAAAATCGACCCGAATTCACCGATCAACACTAGCCCGCCTTTGATAAAATAATCATGTTCGGAGTTTAGCTGATGTGCTAATCTTCCCGCTTACTACCGTTCACGCTATGACTGATACGTAAACACTTGGCGCACCGAAGCTGCAACTAATCGGTGAGTTTGTGAAAGCTGCTGCGACGCGAGCTGCGTCTTTTTATCGCTAGCTGCGCTGCTAACTAGCTAGCTATGGTTAGCTAACTGCTAGCCTCAGAGTTGACAAAGTAAACTGTCGATCCGGGCCGAGATCTTCACGGGATCTCCGCCGCAGACTTGAATCTCGCAGTCGGTCGCCCTTTTTTTTCGGCCTGGAGAGTTGGGATGCTTTGCGGGCTTTTCTGGCTGGCAGGAGTTGAAGATTACAGAGTTTTGCTCAGTTTCCCCCTCTCTCCCTGCTAGCGCCAGAGCAGCCTCTGAAACAAGGAGAAATGGCGTCCGCGGACGTGGACAGCAGTCAAAGCGAGTTTCTGCAAGCTGGCGGCGCGGCGGAAGCACAGGTATCCCCCCCGCACCCTCTCACTCCGCTCGCTACCGATTTCTTGTGCTTTTCAGAGCATCAAGTTCACACGTTTTAAGATTTTGATGGCAAGGGGTGAAAGCCGTACACTTCCTGTGTTCCCCTCAATAACGGCCACCCACTTCACCCCCGTAAAACCCGCCCATAGTGGGTAGGACGCTGGAGTCAGTCACTCGGGTCGGCTCAGTGGAGATAGCCGCAGCACCTCTGGCTGGACGAGGCAAACATGAGCTAAATGTAGCAGCGTCCATAATCATTACAGTGGTGTTGTAATAGCACCCATCCCCCACTCGCTGCCATCTCATCCTGTTATGTTGACTCTTGTTTGTTGGAAGCTGCTTCTGTTTTGTGACCGTCCAGTGTTCTCTCCATGTCTTCTGCACACATCACTGCACTGTTTCAGGAAGTTGCTGCTTTCTTCCTTTGTGTAATCTGACGCTGATGAGTTGTCTCTTTGTGGAAGGTGTGATCTAATCTGAGCGTTGACTGTACCTCCAGACAGACATGTCAGCCATCCAGCTGACGGGGTCGGACAGGTGGGAGGTGCTGACTCCTGTCTCAGCTGGGAAGGAGGATCAAGGAGTCGTCCACATTCCAAACTCGGGGATCGTCACATCCAATGGGCAGTACATGCTTCCACTTGGTAGTCTTCCCAACCAGCCCATTTATGTTACAGCGTCTGGGAGTGAGGCTGCAGCCAACGGCGTGACGGGCATTCAGTATCAGGTAAAATGACAATTTGAAGCTCAGTTCAAGATGCAGCAGAGCCTGTATTTGGGCGTTGATCGTGCTCGTACAACCTGTCTTCTAGGTAATCCCCCAACTCCAAAATGCAGATGGAACACTTGCAGGGTTCTCAACACAAGGTCTGGACGATGGTACGGGTCAGATTCAGCTTCTCCAAGATGGCAGCCAAGGCAGTATCGGAATCAGCTGCGCCACAACAGCAACCACGGACCTCCTGACGCAGGCGGGCCAGATTCAGTCAATCCAAGGAGTGTCGTTGGCTGGAGGTTCGGCGTACGCCGGCACCGTTCCTGTCGGGCTGCCCAGCAACATAACCTTTGTCCCTATAAACAGTGTGGATCTGGAGTCGCTGGGGCTGACTGGCGCTCAGACGGTACCCATCGCGACGGGGGTAACGCCAGAGGGCCAGCTGATTATGAGCAGCCAGGCGCTGGAGAATCAGTGCCAGGACGGTGGCTCCAAGCAGCCGTTGACGGTGACAGTGAGCAACCCCAGCTCCAACCAGGAGCTCTACGTGCCAACCTCCACGTCCTCGTCCAACTCCTCTCAGCTTCCTGAAACCATAGACGGCACCGGGGTTCTGACCCAGGCAACAGCTGTGTCTGCAGGCGTGTCTGATCCCTCTTCAGAAAACTTCAACTCCCACAACCACCTGCAGCAAATCCAGGTCTGCGTGTGTTTTATTTCAAGTGCACGTGTGTGTGTGTAACAGTGTTGGGGTAATTCTGTCAGTTTGATCATCACAAGGATTAAAACATGACACCAGGTGGTGTTGAGTCCACTGGTCTGGGCTTATAAAAGACAAACTGTAACTGTGGGAGTTTCTTGTTTGGCTTGTTTCTGACTTATTCATTTGTGGGTTAAGTTATAATGTCAGTTAATAATTACTTTTTTAATTCCAGGTAAGTGTTTTGTAGATGTTTTACACTGTTGTCCCATAACAGATGTGCACAGATGTTTTCTTTTTGCCTAAAATCATATATTTTCCTGCTGGTAGGGTATGGAGGTATTTAAAAAGAATAAAAAAAAAAACTTTTTTGTTGATATTTTTATCCCAGATGGGTTCAGTTAAACTAGTAAAGCATTTAGTTTAGTGGTCCAGTTACCTGGCGTGAATGCAGAGTTGTGTAACAGGACCGCCAGTGTTTACTGGTTCTGACAACTTTAAATGAATAGAAGCTTGAACTTGGAAGTTCTTTGTTTATATTTATAACATAGTTATGTCTAATGCCGTCCCTCTTTGTGCAGGTGTCCTCCTCCACCGCAGCCTCCCTCCCCCAGTCCATCCTGCAGCTGTCTGACAGTCAGGCCCAGGTAGCCCAGGTGGCTCAGGGTCAGGACCTGTCGGCGGCAGGTCAGACTCTTCAGAGCGTGCAGCTGGTCAATCCAGGTACCTTCCTCATCCAGGCCCAGACTGTCACCCCCACCGGACAGATACAGTGGCAGACCTTCCAGGTAGCACCGTCGTGGTCCAACTCAGTAAACTGTTAAAACAGTGTGTGCACTGGTGTAATGCAGCTTACTGGATCTGTCTCCTTCAGGTTCAAGGCGTCCAGTCGCTTCAGGGGCTGCAGTTGTCCCAAGGACAGGGTCAGGCCCAACAACTGACCCTAGCCCCGGTCCAGACAGGCCAGGTCGGCCTACCCAACCTCCAGACGGTCACGGTTAACTCTGCTGCACAAAGTGGAATGCAGTACGTGCAGGGAGATGAGACGCTGAGTCCAGCTGGTACGACCACACGTTCTACTCTTCCTTTGTTCCTGTTCAGATCTTACAACGAGCTGAAAACGCTTCCTTTGTTGACAGACTTCCTAAATCATCTCGTTGGCTCTCGTCCTGGTCCAGGTATTCATATAAAGGAGGAGCCCGACTCAGAGGAGTGGCAGTTGAGCGGAGACTCCACGCTGAACCCCAGCGACCTCAGCAACCTGCGGGTTCAGATCGGAGATGACGACATGGAGACGCAGAGCGGGGAGGGCAAGAGGCTCCGCAGAGTGGCCTGCACCTGCCCCAACTGCAAAGAGTCTGGAGGAAGGTGGGCCTTTAAAAAAACACACTCAGAGATGAGCATCAGGACGTCCAGCTGTTACCATCATCTGTAGTTAGACGAAATAAACGAGGCGTCACAGTTTGATCTTCAGACGTTTTGCTTCTTACTGATGTCACTCTGCCTCACAGAGGCTCGGGCACGGGCAAGAAGAAGCAGCACATCTGCCACATCGTTGGCTGCGGGAAGGTCTACGGGAAGACGTCTCACCTGCGAGCGCACCTGCGCTGGCACAGCGGAGAAAGACCCTTCGTCTGCAACTGGATGTACTGTGGGAAGAGGTTCACCAGGAGCGACGAGCTGCAGAGACACAGGAGGACACACACAGGTGAGCCCTCGTCCTGACTCTTCTTTCAGTTCTAGATCAAGTGCTTGAAGGGGTTCAGTGTTTTCAGCGTTTGCACTAGTGCACAGCACGTACTCTGGATACCACTGGGCCACCAGTAAAAATAACCTACAAGTCACAAAAACATCCAATACATGGATGATGGATGAAGAAATGTTGTAATTATTAGTCAGCATTCTGTTCCACTAGTATCTGGATGCAGAGGCTGGTGTGGAGGGTTGAACCCAGCACTTCCAAAATCTGTAGTTTGCCTTTAACAAACAAGAAGTTTGTATCTTATGAACAAGAAACCACTCAGGACAAAACCACTGTTTAACCTGAAACATTAAATATATGTAACAGAGTTAAGTCAGCGCCTCTGGACGGATTCTTTTTATTGAAATGTTTTATGTTTTATCCAAAAGAGACTTGTTCAGTGTGAGGAGCTGCAACAAACAGTCTTATAAGCAGCACCTTCAGTGGATCAACCAGTTTGCTGATGACATCCAGAACTAGTTGTTCACATGTAAAAGAAGGACCATCAGCCTAACAAATGATCGTTAGTGCCCTGATGGTCGATGGATGTCATGTTTGGGAAAACAAAACGTCTCAGTTTCTCTGAAACTCCTGCAACATACGGAACGACCACTGGTCTGGTTCTGGGTTCCTTCTTTTCACCTGATGGCTGCTGGAGTCCTGTTTGGGTTTCTTCTCCAGTGTTTCCCCTACACACCTTGCCATGGCGGGGCGCTCATCTCGTCCGTGAGTTTTCTTCGGTGGGGTGGGGACGGACAGAGACACGTCCTGAGCTGCGCAGCACTAAAGCCCCCAGTTCACACGTACATATGTGTGTATTGAACGCAGAGGGTTCAAACATCATACTCGAGTATCCACCCTGAGCAGCGCAGCTTCACAGACAAGGAGCGTTAACCTACGGGACAAACTGAGGTCGCTGATTGGTCATTTGCTGACACGCCTACTGAATTGATTGACGGGTTGAAAAAGAAAAAAAAAAAGCAAGCGCTGGCAGCCTCAGCCGCTGCGGTGTTCTGTGTTTATATGTTGTTAATAAAAAGTTCTAAAAAATAAAAATAAAAAACAGGGAGCGCTGGTCCTGCAGCCCACACATCAGACCAGCACACCAGGAAATCTCCAGAACCTCCCGCATCCACGCTGAACCTGAGTTTACTTCGCTCGTGACAAATACGTTAATTTCTCATCATTTCAGTCATGGCGTCAATGGAGGAGGAAGCGATCACTTGCCTTTTGGCAATAAAAAACAAAAGAAAAGGCCAGATCAGGGATGTAGAAGGGGAATTTAATAGATTGGTGTTGCATACAAAACAGTCCGGCGCCGGGCAGTTTATTGTGCGACACTGTGTTTGCGTACGCGGTCGTATTAATTGAGCTTTGCGCGTACATGCCCTGCGGGGGTACGCTTGTACCTGTGCGTACGTACGGCATAGCTCTGCATATGGTTGTACGCGGAACTGTACTGGGGGGTTTCAGTCACCAGTTTCAGATAAGATTCAATGTTGCCCACTCTGGCCCCCGGAATGCATTTGACTATGGCTGCTGGAGTCCCTAAAGCCACGTTTCAGACTATGGAGTTGCCAATAACCAGGGTCTGTCACTGAGCAAGGAAAATCATTTAGAAGCGTGAACGGGTCGGTGGTGATCTGGGGGCTTAGCCTTAGCACTACGGTAGCTCCGGACCATCACCCAGCTGGCCTGGGGTCCCAGCTGCTCGGGGTCTGCTGGGGGACCGCTAACAGGAGCTAGCCACTGTGGTTCTGCGCTGCGTAAGGGGACCTGGCTAACTACTGGTCTTTCTACATGGCATTCTACAGCGAAGTTTTGAGTGAAATAGGGCGTACGCTATGTTTTTGTGCATGTGGCCCTTGGTCAGTCATGGAAAATCCAACTTTCAGTGAGTTGTTTTAACTCTGATAGATGATTGTGTTTCTAAGCTGAAGATCCAAACAGGACTGGGTTCTACATCACCATTCAACTAAACCACATTGTGGTCTCTGGGGGGATTTTTTTACAGTTTGTTTTATTAATTTCATCTCTAGTGTACAATGTTCTACATAAATCAGAACACTGCATTCCTGTTACCTTTTTTGAAAATGACTAACAGAATAATAATAATTGTGCTTCAGCTATCACATATGTTTCTATGTTTTGAGGGTTGACCTTCATGTATTTTTCCAGCTTTGTGTGAACGCCCCATGGGAAACGTGAATGCTGCGGAACATTACCAGGCCATAGATGATGGAGAAATGTATGTATGTGTGACTCAGTGTCACAAACGGTATCCTGGTGGTCCAAAAACCTGCAAAAACAAGGGAAAGTGCAAAGTGTACAGTGGCCTGGGAGTCGTGTGCGAGTATGTTCACAGTTTCAGATCTTAATACAAAGTGTTCCTCCTACCAGACCTAACGGTTGTGTCTTCTCTCCTCAGGTGTCACAATGTAAACTCTACTTGGTACTTGGGCCGTGACTGCCACCTGCCCATACAGAAAACTGCATTTTTTGCAGGACTCAGTGTGACCCTAGTTGTCTTCATAGTGATGATTGGAGCCCTGACTGCAAACACATTCATCAACAAGCACAAACAGAAAAAGTAAGCTGTGCTCTTCAAAGCGTTGATAGTCTTTCACCACCTGGTTACAGCGTTTTCTGTTAAGCACCTGCTAAGATGATCGGGTGTGTGCCGGCCCGCCCTGGTGATTGCCTGGGTGACCTGCCTCTGTCGGGCCTCTGTTGGGGGTAGTATGACCTTGGAACTTGTGTCCATTGCTGTATCTACTCTGGGGGGCGGTGGGTTGCAGGCGGGGCCTGTGGGCTTGTCACTGCAGCCTCTTGGGATTTCTACATTGTGGTTGCTGGGGGTCACCTGGGGCTTCCCTCTGCCTCTCTCTGGTGGGGTTGCAGTTATCCCTGTTGGGGGACTCCCGAGGCTCCAGGCTTGGGGGCCCCTGTGTGTCTGTGTTCTCTCTACCTCTCTCTCTCTACTCCTATTGCCTTCTTTCTCTTTTACCCCTTCCCTCACTTTTTTTTAGCTTTGGTTTCTTTTTTGTTTTTTCATCCCAGTGTCCATTACATCTTAAACAAACCCAAAGCAAATTCTAATAAAGTTTTATTTATATAGCAAGTGGAGCATTGAGGCCAGCCTAATGCTCTGCTTGTAAAAGTAAAGCTGTTGGGTATCACCTCGACACTCAGACAACAATTCTGAGTACCACAATGCCGAACAGGACAAAGGGGAAGAAATAAATAAATAAAAAAAGAATATCTTTACTCAGCACATATGACAGTGTAGATCAACATACTATCATTTAAAAGCCACAGTACTATAGTTCATAATTTCTTATCTGGTAACCCAACTGACATGGAAGCTACAGCGTTTTAGTGTAAATCCGCTCCTTTTTTGTTTATTACCACCAATAAACATTGAAAAAACACTAACATTTCCAGAGGTTGTTCTCATTTAAATGGGGCCTTATAGTAGGTAGATCACTTTGACTGGGTCATTATAAAAGTAGCTTGCATGCTGAAAAAATGTGGGCACCCCTAATCTAGTAAGTGCTTTATGAGGGGTCATGAAAAATCCATTTAGTGGTTCATGAGATAATTTGCTAACAGTGCAGCTGAACGAAACACGTACATACAGGTAAATATATCTTCAACCTTTGACCTTCAGCCAAGGACAATAATAAAACAAACAGGTGAGATATGTAGAGTAAGTGAGGTCAAGTTCTTGGGTGTTGTCACTGATGACAAACTAACTTGGAAACAACATATACTGTAGACTCTGTAAAAATGAAAATATCTAAATCCATTGCTGTACTATATAAACTTAAGGACCTGTTGAATGACAAAGCGTTGTATTTGTTGTATAACACAATCATTGTTCCACATTTGATTTATTGTATTGATGTTTGGGGAAAAGCGTACAAAACTATTCCAAAGCCTATTTTTGTTTTACAGAAAAGAGCTGTAAGGATTATTGCAAGAAAACATTACTGTCATCCATCAAGTATATTATTTTTTCCAGTTGAAATTACTGAAGTTCCATGATTTGGTAGATTACAATACAGTATTTTAATAGTAATGTATAAAGCTCAGAACAACGCATTACCTTTAAATATTCAGATGCATTTTGTTAACAGACTAAGCTGTTACAATCTAAAGGGAACTGATATACTGTATTTGTAAAGCCACAGTACAGAACTAGTTTAAAGGGACGGTCAACCTCAATCCAGGGAATTGGATTATGGAATGGTTTGGAGCATGATGTAAAAAAAAGCAATGCCAATGTTTATGTTTAAGAAAATGATCAAAAATGAATTGTTAAAGAAATATACTGTATATGAAGTAGTTGAATGTGTAATGTATTGGAATTGGAAAATTGAGATAGTTATTCATTTTGTTTTGTTACTTATAATTATTGTTTGAATTGATTGTTTTAAAAAGGGGCAGATATAATAAGATTTTTTTCTTCTTTCTGCTGCCTTTCATTTTATATTTTGTTTTCATAAATACATGTGATTGTTGTATATTTATTTTTATAAAATGAATAAATTAAAAATAATAGTAAAATAAAATAAACCACCACTTTAAATGTTTCGCTTTAGTCTTTGGTCATAAACGTCACAGCATTTAAAACCAAAAATGACTAAATCAGAATCAACTTTATTGTCATTGCACAGTTAAAGTGTGTGTGACATGATGTTTGAACTTTGCATAAAATGGCACAACATATATATCTTGTATCATTCAGCTATGT
>JARVGV010000673.1:4375123-4386168 GCA_031762435.1 Hypsolebias longignatus
CTTCAGATATTCTTCAGATATTCTTCAGATATTCTTCAGATATTCTTCAGATATTCTTCAGATATTCTTCAGATATTCTTCAGATGTTCTTCAGATGTTCTTCAGATGTTCTTCAGATGTTCTTCAGATGTTCTTCAGATGTTCTTCAGATATTCTTCAGATATTCTTCAGATATTCTTCAGATATTCTTCAGATATTCTTCAGATATTCTTCAGATATTATCCTTCTGGGACACTTGATCAGTCGAGTGGATCTTTTTTGACGTATTTCCATTATTGTATCCACCATTTCTTCTCTCAGTCGTCGTCTTCTCTTCGTTGCTCCACTTGTTGAAATTTGATGCTGTGCAGGGAATTTCCCTCCCTTGTCGTATATTGGGATTGTTTTGTATTGTATTTTAAAATAAACAAATTGATAAATAATAAATAAATAAAAAATAAATATTTGCCGTAACTTCTATTGCATCATATGATACATCGTTGAAAAGCTCATTTCATGTACTTTCAGACACATTTGGAATGTTTTTAATCCGATCAACCGTTAAGGAGTTATGGCACAGAGCAGCTCGGGTGACAGATACAACATGAATCTTGCTTGTGATTGGTCAAGCTTGTACCACAGAATTCTCGGGTGGCGACCATAATGTATCATATATGTCATGAAAGTGCAATTTCTCAGCTTTTCTGCACTTTTGGAATTTCTCTGCTTTGTTGAACCGTTCAGGAATGACAGCAAAGAGAAGTGCACAAGCCAAATCAGGTTGGTCATGAGAGGGTTAACTGTCTCTGCTCTCGCTGCTCATTTCACTTCTTGTGTCACCAACAAAACATTTGACTCATCTGTTGGTCCAGCACAGAATAAAAAAAAACACTAATATTTCAGTCTAAGCTGTACCTGGCCAGAGATTTCCAGAAGCCAGTGTCATTCTCCTCCGTTCCATCGCTCAGCAGCTCCTCGTTCAACTTGTCTGGCTTCTTCTGGACCTGAAGAACACAAAACCTGTTAAACACTCAGAGGAGGACACGACATGGTCTCTATAATCAAAGAGTGGACCTAAAGTAGAACTAAAGACAGGAAGTATTATGACTAAACCCATATTAAAATGTCTCAACATAAATTATGCTGCAGCTCATGTTCAGGAGCTGAATGAGTCGTTTTATCACAGCTCACCTTCACTTTAATGATTCTGCTCTTGAAGTTGTTCAGCACGACGATAATGTCATCGGAGTCAGCCGGCGAGTCCGTGCCGTCATGACTGCAGGGAGCGGGAAGGAGCGGATAATAAAAGCAACAATTTACAACTCGTTTGGAGATCTGGAGCATGGGCTGAGCAAAAGGTTTGATGAGCGGCGGCAGAGCAGAACAAACTCTTGTCACCTGTAAATCTTGTAGATGTCATCGGAGCGTCCCTTCCTCAGCTTCAGCATCCAGGCACCGGGGTTGGCTTTGAGCTGAAAGTAACCCTGCGACCAGCACCGGACACAACATGAGGCTGAAGGATCGTACAGGGAAAGCACTGCTGCACTTTAACTTACCAAGTTTGCCATGACGATGGTGTCCACCATCACCGGCTCAGACGCCGTTCCCAGAGTGAACTGAAGGCCACGTGGAGGCTGACCCGAGCCCACGTCGAAACAATGGCCTTCTAACAAAAGATGCTCCAGCTCGTACTCTGCTGCCACCACTTTCTCCACCTGCAAACAAAGAACCGCTGATTTAGTCTAAAAGGTGGTGTTGTAGTCAAGACCACCTAACCCAAGACCAAGACGAGACCGAGACCATCAAAAAGTGGTCTTGAGACCTGTCTCAAGAACAAGACCGGTCTTGAGTACTACGTCACTCCTAAAAGGCCTTAAAGACAATTCTCAAACTAAGTGGAGGTCGTTGGCAACACAAAGGTCAGTCGTCCAAACTCCTCAGCATAAAAACAAACAAAAACAGAGGAACAGGTTCAAAGAGAGGAGCTTGTTTGGAAAAGTTGGGCAGCATGAAGAAGTTATAAAAGAAGAAAAACAGAGTCTTACAGGTCCACAGGCTCAAATTAGTTTGAAACTATTTACAGCAAAGTATTGAGTTCAAGAAGGACTAAAGCTGTGGGTTCAGAACTTCAGCTGCTAAAAACAGCTACTGCTGCTGAAACCCTACAGCCCAGACCAGACAGGTACCTCCTGCAGGTAGATGTTGTCCAGGTCATAGCGGGTGCGCACGGACTCCACCATCCAGCTCTCAGGAGTGTTCAGGTTCAGGGTGAAGAGCGGGGACTGGGGCATGTCCAGGAACTTGGCCATGGGGCCTGGAGAGAAACAGCCGTCGGCCTGGAAGGACACCTCCGGCTCCAGAACGTAACGGTAGAAACTGCAGATGGAGAGAGAAGATCCACAGCTCGGTGAACACACGAGCTGAAGCCTGGAGCTTCACCGTCTCAGAACAGATTAGGGAGGTTGATGTTCATCAGCATGTGAGCAGGTTCCTCCCTAACACTACCAAATAATCCTGCCAGCTTCAAACTGAACAGTTATTCAGATCCAATCATCTCTTTAAGAAATGCTCATCACCTGCCACGATAAGTTCACCAACAGTACGTGTTGTGGAGGACTCTCAGCTACTACCAAGCCGAATATCAGCTTAATATCTGTAAAACTCACTGAGTCAGGGCCACTTTGGTGTTGGCTGGGTTTATGAGCTGTGGCGACCATGTTGTATGGATCAAAAGGTGCATGAGCAGATGTAAAAGTGCATCCAGCTCTTCCAGGGCTCCATGAGATAATTTGCTAACAGGTTTGATACCAACAGCTGAAGTCCCGCACCGTGCACCACTCAGTTTGCGCGTCATGACGACTCTCAGCTACTACCACACTAAAAGTTGGTTCAGTATCTGTAGAACAAGGTGAGTTTTTGCTTCTTTTGTGTTGCCATGATGTTGCATTCTGATATGAGTTCATTGTTTTTGTCTCACCTCTTCAGCGGCATTTCAGATAGTTTGGACTGGCAGTTCATGAAGACCCTTAAGTTTAAGTTCACGAGCTGCTGCAGGACCTACAGACGTGAGGGAGAGAGAAGTCAGAGAAAGACGAGATTGAAAAAATAAATGGGAGTTCTCCTCAATCTGTTATGACAGACTATCATACAGTTTAATGTAACGTCATCGTCTTCATCGATCTAAAGCAGCGATCGCCAACATGGTGCTAAAAACAGCACTCATCATCAAGAGCACCGCCTACAATTTGTCATTAATTATATGTTTTAAATATAAGTAATAACATTTGCATGGATGTAGATTTGAAATCAAAATAACTGATTAAAGTTTTTAAAAGTAATTCATTGTGTATATATTAGTGACCCTGTCTTGGGTCAAAGTTCAGAATCACGTGCAGACGTGCCACGATCTCTGGGCGGCGCAGCTGCTAGCTTTGTTTACCTCCCAGAGTAGAGCGCAAATGGCAGAAGAACATAAGAAAACATATTTTCGAGTGAATGGGAGGAAGAAGGTTTTTTTAACACTCGTGAAAGTCAAGTGTGCACGTGTGTCATTTGTGGAGCGACACGTCACCAGCTAACATGTTAGCTTAAACGCTAACTGTCCACCTTGCGGCTTGATGGGCAGAAGTGTGCTGGAGTTCAAGGCAGCTCTGACTGTAGCTCATCACAAAACATTTTCAGATGAAAAGTAATTTGTTTAAAAGAGTCAAAAATGTGATGATTAGTTAAAAATGCTGCAGAACTGAGGATCAGTGCTAATGTGACGCGAGACGTTTCACAGCTAGAGGCAACTCAGAGTCACACAGAAGAGCCCAAAAGAGACTGAAACTGAGAATTCTGAGCTCTAATCACCAATTATCAATATAATGGATCATATCTGATATGTTGTTTTTTTTTTACATCATTTTTGTGAAGAGTTCTTAACATTAAGATGTGAATATTCACATGAATGTAAATGCATTAGTAATAATATTATTATTAAAGGTGAGTTGTGCAAAGTGATGTTTGTGTCAGACAAGCAGCTCTTTGTGTCACCTGGTCCCACTGAGGTAGCTCTGTCTCAAACTGGTGACCTCTGGTCTAAAGTAAAACTCGTCACATTCAACCACGGTGCTGATCCAGTTTGTGATCGATGCACCAGACACCATTTATTGAATTTGCACTGCTCTAAATAAAACTTATATGATTCTATATTTGAAACCTTCACAGCGATCCTGAAAATGCCCACAGCACCCACCCTGCACTGCAACAGAAGAAGATGGTAGCCTTTTAGCTAGGAGGCGCACACTGCTGGAAGTACACACCCCCCCCCCCCCCCCCCATTAAGATGAGCACTAAAGACTGTCACATCATTTAACACATGATGTTCTCCCTAACGAACCCATGATTTATATACATTTATTTATATGTACCACCTTCATCTCTTCCATTTTGTATTTTACTTTTGTGCAAGTTTATTGATTTTGCTGATCATAATCACTGCCAATGATCCAAAGGAGCATTTGAAGACGAGAGGCTCTGTTGGAGGTTCAGACATGTTCAGACGTACTGACGTGTCATTTTCCATTTGAATGCATGTTTGCTGCATGATGCAATAAAACAACAGGTTAAACACACCAGCTGGACAAAGACGGACCGTCCAATCCACAGACCAGACGACGTACCGTTAAAAGTGGAGCCAGTCTCTGAGCTTCTCTCGTGACTGGATCCACCACTGCAACAACATCGAAGTACACGTCTCCCTCTTTAGGTCGAATCTTCACAGCACTGCCAACAAATCGCAGATCAATGATAGAGTGAAGTAAACAAAAAGATTTTCCTGTTTTCTTCAGAGGACGCACTGGTTTCACCGATTTATCATCTGTGTGGTTCCCATTAACACTCCCCCAGGAGAAGCACGGGTCTATAAACACCACAGAAAGTCTTTAAAGGTTACAGCGGTACCTGTAGCGATCTTCTGCAAAGCCGTACTCTACCCGGGCTTCTCCTTTGGGCTGAGAGGAGAGCAGAGCATCCACCTTCATCACGAGGTCGCTGGCCCTGAGAGAGCAGCTGCCATGAACTCACAGAGCACGATGGGAAAGTTCATCCACAAAGAAGCTGGGAAGATAAACTCGCATACCGGTCCTCCTCCATTTCAAACTGCTGCACTTTGCTTTTGATGCGCTCTCCAGATGTTTTCAGGATGATGTTCTCCAAAAGCAGAAAGTCGTCCTGGTTAAACACCTCGTCCTCTTCCAGCGGGCCGATGATCTGTGACGAGAAAACAGAACCTTTGACGGAGTTCCTCCAGCAGCAGTTTCTCCACGACTATACTGCAGCCATCAGTAAATCCATATTCAGATGCAGAGGAAAGAAGAGCTGGACTCACTCTTCCGTTGCTGATCACCGCTCTCTGTCCTTTCTTCAGTTTCAGCACATCTCGGCAGAAGGCAGCGTGAGAGAGCAGGAAGTCAACTTTGGGATCCTCATACGCACGTTTGAACAGAGACAAATCCATGCCCTGCAGAAAAACAAAGCATCAGACACGCGAAAACGTTTCCACCATAAGAAGAACACGATCATTTTACAGATTCCTTCAACTCCTCACCCCGACAGCAAACTGTTCGATATCAGCGCCGCTCTTCAGAGCTGCAGCAGTCTCTTCCTTGGCCATCTTGGTGATGAAGTTCTTGGCGTTATTGGCAGATTGCGTCTGCATGGCAGCCCAGATCATTCTGGACACTTGGCTCGCCTCAGCAGACAGATCAGGTGACGGGTTGTTGATCATCCCCAGGCGCACGTTGTTGCTGGTTTTCTGTTGGAAAGCAGGCAAAAATGCACATTCACCAATTTCCACAAACTACTCTTTTAGATGACTTCCTCATTACAGACTGGTTGTGAGTGAGGATCATATTTCAGCTGTAACAGATTTACCATATTTCTGCCGTACACGTCGCACCGCCCTATAAATCGCATCAGTTCAAATATATCTAATAAAGTGGAAAAATCCATAAATATGTCACTTCTGTTACACGTCACTGCTGACAAACGCGCCGGTGTTGTACCAAAAATTGATTGGCTGCCTAATGGCAGCCGCGGGAGCGTGCACGGGAGGACTTTAACAAGAATTTAACAAGATTAACACTTAAAAACAATTGTTTGTTCGCTCTAAATTATAGTAAATGTGTGTCTCAGTCTAACTTTTACTTAATAAATGCACTTTGATGGTCAAATCAACTGCATTTCTAAAGCCGATTCGCGGACACGGGAGTGTGCAGAGGGACGATTCGCTGTGCATGTCTTTGAAATTTAACAAGATAAGCACCTAAAACAGTTATTTGTTTGCTTGACATTATATTAAAGGTGTCTCAGTTGAACTTTTACTCAATAAATGCACTTTAATGGTCAAATCAGCTGCATTTCACCGGAGCGGTGCTGTGAATTGAAGCAGATTTGACGGTTGCTCCATGTGAGCTGGACGATGGTGGCAGGCTATGGCAAGCCGATTGTGTTATTAATAGCCACTTTTATGTATTACATGACACAACGACATGCCATACAACTCGAGCGCCATCAAGCGACTGAAAATGGTAGTGTTCAATATTTTCAATGTTAGCATGAATGAAAACGATCATATCTCAGCCAAAAATTAGTTTATAAATATGGGGGGAAATTCATAAATACGTTGCAGGGCATGTACATTATGCAAAAAAAAAAAAAAAAACACAAAAAAAACATGACTTATAGGCCAAAAAATATGGTACTTTAAAGGACGTCTCACCATGTGTCTGATGGCATCATAAAGGAGTCGGCGTCCTGAGGGCTTATCAAAGTCACCGACCACCCAGAACGTCACAGGACGGATGTATCCATCATCTGACAAGACAAAAAGAGTTGAAATAAGGAACTCAGGTAGTGATTTAAGTGGGGGCTTTACTAATATTTTAATTTCATGTGTGCCAAGGGGGCAAGTTTCTGGTCGTTCAATAAGAAATTGTCAATATGCCTGATAACAGACATTAAGTGTTTCTTTATTTAACAGTGTGGGCTCTGTGGTGACGACAACAGTGTTACCAGATTCAAGAGAGTCACAGTGAAGATTCTTTATAGTTCGACATTTTATAGAAAGTAACTACTGAACTGGTGCACATATCAGTAAATATTAGGGTTTAGAGGGAAAACCTAATTTTAAAACCATAACATTTAGCTATCACAGCATCCTATTGGATACCATGTTTCTGTAAAGTTGAGTGTTTTACATAAGTTCCATCCTGACTTCATGACACTGAAGATTATATGTCTGTAAATAATAGTTAAAATATTATAACATGACTGTCTTTGTGTAAAAATTTAAACAAGATTCTAATCATGTTAGCTTCTCTGTTAGGATTTAAATATTAATTTAGCTTCTATGCTAATTGTTGTTGAGCACCCAGTGATTAAAATGTTTTCAGGCATATCTTTATTAGACATGAAAATCTATAAAACTGTGTTTACATGTGCAAACCAAGTCAGTTAATTGTCAAGATAATCAAAATGCACCAAGTATAGATTTATCGTCGCATCACAAAAGTCTGAGTTGTAATCAAATTAAATTAAGATGCCTAAAGATTCCCACCCCAGTAAGAAAGAATTTTGGACATGTCCACTTGTAGAAAATGGACATAATTTCCTTATTATCTCATCCTTGAAGCTGGGCTCCATAAACTGTGGTGGATAAGTATTTTCTGCCCCCACTTGTCTGTAATGTGGGGAAAAAACATCAACACGTCATTTAAAGAGACAAGTCAGGACACATGACAGAAACATCAGACACAAGTCTACATGAGAAGCATTCAGGGCTGTAAGAACAAAACCAGATTAAAAATTAATTTAGATTTTCTGCTATTTATATTGTCCAACCCCGTCTTGTCATTTCACATGCAGCTACTGAAGGCCTGTCATGCAATCCCTAAGAATAATGGAGGAAAATGTCAGAACATGGAGACGTTCAACACATTTTATTGCTCAGGCACAATAATCCCATGCATAATTAGTCATTTATGTCCTCTGAGGAACACGACGCAGATGGAGGAGTAGTGATGAATCCACAAGTGAGCTGAAACGCTGCCAGCTTTGTGCTTAAAAAAAAAAAAAAAAAAAAAAGAGCAAGTGAGCGGGGAGGGAAATAATGTGGAGATGAAGGATTACCATGCTTGTTGGTGGTGGTCATCCCTGATGCAAAGATTACAAACAACACGTCACACGAGTAAGAAGGAGGGCAGGACAGCAGGAGGATAAACAAGCACAGATTAGCCTGGAAGATGTTCAGTCTTCTTGAACATTAAACTCAAATAAACTCCACAGACATGCTCTGTAATCACACCGGTTCTTCTTTCATGTCCTCACCTTTCTTCGTCATGTAGTTCATGCTGTTCGCTACAGCAGCGCTCTTCTCCTTCGTGTCTAAAGTGGAGAAACGAGCATAATCGTCTATGAAGTAGTTGTCTGGAAAAAGGAGAGAAGAACAAGTGTTAATGTTGTGAAGTCTAACTGCAAAAAATAAAATAATCTGACTTCCCACTGTTGCATAGTGACATAATATTACTAAGTTTTGTTAAACTGGTATACTGGGCAGTAGCTGCCACTTCTGAGAAAAATCTGTAGTAGTTTGAAACCTATTGGACAAAAGAGAAAACATTTAAACTTTTAATTTTTTAATCCATCCAGAGGACCTGACTTAACTTTGTTAGATTTTTCCACCTGGATTATTGAGCATGAATCAGGAAGGTCTGGAGTAAACTGCTGGTGAAGATTCTCAGTCATCCAGGACATGATAAATTAAAAACCGTTCAATACAGAAACAACTGGACTTTATTTGTAACAGAAGACGTTTCGCTCTTCATGCGAGGAGTTTTCTCAATTCAAAGAGCAGAGTGTGGGGTTCAGGTTTTCCTTTAAGGAATGCAGCTCGCTGCGCCACATGTGCAGAGAAATGATGCAATCATTATGAGCACAATCTCACGCGCACAACAACTAATGTGAATGAGTCGACTGGCGCTACTTCCACTTCAGATTTGAGGTCAGAACCTGTAAGTTTGACTGATCTGTAGCCATTTTTGTGTCGGCTGATGTAACAGCGGTACGCCGATGTCCCCATCACCACGAGATATGATCAGTGAATGTTTGTAGTTTACGAGTTTAGTGTTTTCTGAACTGGATTTGAACATCCCATCATCTTTACATGTTTCTTCCTATCTGGGTCACTGGTGCTCATATCCAGCAGTTATAGTGAGAGAGACGGGGACACCCTGGACAGGTCTCCAGTCCATCACGAGGACACATGTTGCACTACACTGTGTATTATGAGAGGTAGTTTTTATATTTGAGAGGCTGTGCAGGGTGACGGGTCCTGGTAAGCAGAGGCAGCCACTTCAGGTGCAATGGGGGAGCCAGGGGGTGGCCAGTGGTGGCCTTGGGCAACCCCAACCATTTAAGAAAATCATAATTAAGTTCTATAAAAACCACAAAGCATAGTTTCCTCAAATGGTAAGGATGGCTGGTTTACACATTTATGGTGGCAGCCATCTTGGATTTTGATTTGGCAACCCAATTTTAAAAAGAAACCTTTCTTACGCCTACATGCAGCCGCTCACCAAAATGGGAGTCGGTGACTCACTTTTTAAATATCGTGCCCACAACATGCTCAGATGGATGGACAGGTGCATGATATTTCTTATTCCACCTTTTCGCTCGATAACAGGGAACAATTAACTGTGGTGGCCATCTTGAATTGGATTGGCTTCAGTGGTTAAGTTGTAGTTACATTTAAAGACAACTTTTTGCACGTTTCAGCTGATCATATTTTGCTAACAAACAGAAACACACACAGATGTGGTGGGTAAAAACAAAGCTTATAAATATTGATCTTCTATTATTTGACTTGCATTTAAACTCACATCCATAAAGGTAACTAAAAGTCTAAAAAGCTACAAGTGTCTAAAACTCTAAGAAATATGGAATCAGGGCATTAAAGTTTAAAATTTATAAATCAGAAAACTTAACTTATAAATCTTCATAACTAAATATCAAACCAGAGCTCAATGAGTTTGTAAAAAACTACAACTTCTCTAAGAGTTTAATTTGATTTCTCTAAACGATGAATGGCTTCAGGTCATGCGCTGCATGCTTCAGACGAACTTCCTGTCTTTGTGGACTCACTGGTGTTGGACAGGTCCAGGTAGGTCCTGCTGGTGGACAGCACTCTGGGGTTGAGGCGAGGAACAACGTTGGGCTGATTCATGATGAAGTCCACCACGTCGTGATCTGTAGCCAGCTCCCCCTGTGAGCCAGGTGAGCAAATAAATTGAGGATTTGGAAGTGTTCAGTCAGGAGGACATTCTTCACTGTCGCTGCGGCGCTGACAGTGATGCAGTGTGTCATTTTCTGCAGACTGTAAGTCACAGCTTCAAAACATAAGACTTGAATACTAATGGCTCCTCCATCACAAATCCTCAAGTTCATTTTAAAAACTTTAAATTTAACATTAAAAACACAAGTCCATGATGACTAACACTATGTTGGCCTGAATATCTGTTGTTCAGATAAATTCAACATCTCAGCATGACTAACAGCTTTTGAAGGAAGCATTTGGCTCCTGTGAAAGAAGGAATAAGATTAAAAAAGGAAATCAAACAGACGGCACGCTCACAGGCAGCGTGCCAAACACAACAATTATTTCACAACCACAATTAAAGTGAACAAATCAGTCTTTTCAGTAACTCGACTAGTTGACTTGTTCTTTGATAATGTGTGGATTTAAATTAATTATTATGTTTTCTATTCTGAACAAAAAGAGCCTACTGTATTTTCCACCGGACACATCGCACCACCGTATAAGTCGCATCTATTATGCGTCACCGCTGACAACCTGGAAATGTGGGCCGGTGTTATGCCAAAAACTGATTGGCTGCTAAATGGTAGCCGTGGGAGTGTGCACAGGAGGACTTTAACAAGAATTTAAAAAGTTTAACACTTAAAAACAATTATTTGTTTGCTCAAAATTATAGTAAAGGTGTGTCTCAGTCTAACTTTTCCTTAATAAA
>JARVGV010000673.1:4435445-4445523 GCA_031762435.1 Hypsolebias longignatus
CCCACCCGACCTGATGAATTAACAGTAATTACAGGTCTGAACCTGACACCCCCCCCCCCCACACACACACACACACACATATTTAATTAAGCTTTGACTGCTTATATAGTTATTAACGGTCAGCGGACGTGCGTGGCTGAATAAAGAGCATAAGATCAGAGTTGAGGGGGTGTTTGTCCTTTCATGGCTGTCAAAGAGCATTAAATCCCTGCTTCTGCCTGCATTCTGCATGATTCAGACACGGACCCTGCTCTGACATGTCTGCTTTGTGATCTCACCTGTTTTGGTTATTGGCCACGCGTGTTCACTGAGTGCAGCAGCTGAATGAACGTCCAATTAGGCTTTGATGGCTCGCTGCTTGGCAGTACAGTCCCACCTGAAGCTGAACTGAACAATTTTCTTTACCTTTTTCAAGGCGCAATTGTATGGCAAGCCACATTGGGATATAATTGGATCATCAGCCACACGTGTTCGCTGATGCAATCAAAAGCCTGACACCAACCCGGCCCGCACATTAAGCACATTATTATGGCCCGGCTCTAATCCATGTCGGGCCGGGTTCAGGTTAAAAATGACGGCTCTACCTCTCGCACAGTGACTGCTGGATATGGGCACCGGCGAACCCCACAACCCAAGAAAGGAAGAAGCAGGTAAAGATAATGGATGGATGGACATTTCGAGAATCAAACTAAGGCTATCACATGCTTCTATGTGACAGTGTTATGTACTTTAATTATGACAAGGACATAGAGCAGAACAGTTTTACTCCAGTAGTAACTCTAAAATCAGAGTTTCACTTGATTCCAGACTTCCCATCATGCATTTACAGTGTACGTAGAAATGTATCATGGCTGACCGTGGTGTTGTCCAAGTCCACCCCTGCGGCTCGTGTGCTGTTGTACTGCATAAAAGGCCTGATGAAGCGCAACCTGAAGGTCCGTTCAAAGAGGAACTGGGTTTTCCTCTGGTACTCGGTCAAACCAAAGAAGGCCATGTCTCGCAGGTTCTTCTTGGCCGACTCCAGCAGCAGCTGGGCCCTCTTCTTCTCTGGAACTGTGGACATGTTGTAGCAGCCGACCAGGCTCAAGTCAGCCAACATTCGAACCTGTGGACAGAGGATTAAGTTCACCAAATAACGTTTAAACTTATTTCAAACAATGTCTGCAGGGCGGGGCAGAGGCACCCAGTTTACTGAAGGTGGAAAACAATGTGGACAAAATATAAGTTAACATAAGAAACAAAGATGGTGAATGCCATCTGTGTGTCACAACACAACATTAGATTTAAATATAAACGGAGAGAACGTAAAGAAATGTAGCTTTAAAAAATATAAAACACGACTCCCTGCTGTGTATAAACCCTAACGCTAAAATAAATGTTTGATCAAGGGGAGAAGATATTTTACAAAACATCATGCATTGTGGGAACCAACTGTTCTTTATGGGTACCAAAACCAGGTCCCCATAAGGATAAGTCTCGTTGGGGGGGTTAGGGGTTAGGTTTAGGATTAAGGTGTGAATTGCAGATGGGTTAGTGGATACAGAAAATGAATGGAAGTCAATACAAAGTCTCCAGAAAGTACATTTACAAGAACGTGCATGTGTATGTGTGTGTGTGCAAATACAAGTCAGACGACCTTTAGTAGCACCACCCTCGGGTTCACATGAGATAAGCTGGTCAACATGCCGCGGTGGGAGGCTGAGAGAAGAAGCTGTGAATTTGCCGTTTATGGCCAGCAGGCAAACGCTCGGTTGTGTGTGTAAACGTGTGCAAGTGTGTGCGTTGTAAGGCTGTGTGTGTTCTGATGTGTGTGCAACTCTTCTTACCCACTTACCTGCTTTATTTTGAAGTACCAAATTCACATGCACAGCATTTTTTTGTATGAATCTAGTATATTTTAGTTCCTTCTGAAGAGACAAATGTAACTGTGTTGGCATTTTTAAGTGCAGAGACGCTGCTCAACTGGAGAGCAGGGAGTGAAAGTTGGTTTATGTGTATAATAAAAAAAGATGTTTAAAGCTAAACAGAACTGCTGAGCATTTTAATTTTCTACAGAATACAGTACATAAGAGAATTATAAAAAATTCTTATGTGAGAAGAGTAAGAGCTTCTTGTTCCATATTTTTCTAACAGAGCACTTCACTCTCAGACTGCAGGTTTACTTGAGGTTCCTAGAGTTTCCAAAAACAGAATGAGAGGAAGATCTTTCAGTTCTCAGGCTCCTCTCTTGTTGAACTAACTTCCAGTTTCTGTCCATGAGGCTGACACATTGTCCAGTTTGAAGACTTTCTTTTTTTGATAAATCCTATAGTTAGGGTTGGTTTGGGTTTCCTGACCTATCCCTTATCCTATGCTGCTATAGGCTTAGACTACTAGAGGACAAACTGACCTCATTTCATCAAATGAACAGTTACAAATTAACACTTTGTAATTGTTTCTATCTTAACATTTTTTTTTTTTTGGGTCTTTCTTCCTGGTGGGGGACCTGCTCGTCTCCATTCTGGACCTGCCATTCTGTGTCCACTTCTTCTTCTTGTCCTCTCAAACACAGCTGGTTGAAGCAGATAGCCGCTTGTTCTGAGCCTGGTTCTGCTGGAGGTTTCTTCCTGTTAAAAGGGAGTTTTTTCTTTCCACTGTTGCCTTTGTGCTTGCTCAGGGTGAGAGACTGAGACAAAATGAAGACTCAACACAATCTGCTGGCTAACCTACCCCACCTTAGATAAATAATACTACTAATTGAATTTTTATGTATGTGAATGTTTGTTCAGTGCCAAGAGGTTGTGACTTGGCACGCTATAAACTTAAATGAATTGAATTAGCTTCCATAAAGGTGCAACATAGCAAAATGTTCCACCTTTCAAAGCTGTGCTTCATCATTTCATTTCATCGTCTTCTGTTAAGAGCTCCTTCCTGCGTACCTGTCTGTTGTTGGCCAAGTTGTATGGACAGTCCATGAACTGCTGCAGCGTGCACCCCGACCAGTCCGACCCCTCGTAACAGGAAGGCAGCTCCTCGGGTGTCGGAGTTCGTCCATCGCACATGTGCAGAGAGGTTTTCCACGTGGCTCCTCGCTGCACGTGTCTCCACTCGCTGAGGTAGCGAGACACAGGATCTCTCAGCAGAGTGATGTAGTAGAACTTCCTGTGTGGAATAGATGTAAAAATGGGAGAAGAATTTGGGTTAATTATTGTGTTATGGAAAGATCCAAAGTTTGTACAGAGATGACAAAAGTTGAACAAAATTTGATGCAACAAAAAACTTAATCACGTGTCATTCCAAAGTTGACCATGTGGTGGCACTGTTCACAACGCTTTACCGCAAAAGTTAAGTATCCATCCTGCTAACTCGGGGCAAGAGACTGAGGTTGTCATGCTATTATTATCATTTTTCTAAAATCAGCTTCCTCCTGCACAGAAGAGATTTGCTGGACGACAGGAAGCGAAAATAAAAGAAGCGGGAGGAGGTGGAGGAGGAAGGGGACACAGTTGATTTGCGAGGCGGTGGATCAAGTCGATGTTGAGGCCACACTGTGCAGGGAAAAGAAAACTGCTGGCACAAGCACACCTCCCTCTGCGGCACACATCTCGGCGCTGCAAAGCATCCTTGTGTCTCAGACTCCGACGCACACACAGCAAACATCCTTCCTCCCGCTTCACACTGGCACCGAGCATTGGGTCTGCCTCTGAGAGATGACTCATCCTGCATCTGAGACCATGTGCGTGTGTGTGCGCACGCGTGCGTGCGTGTGTGAAGTAATGGTGCATAGCACAGTTCAATGTCTCTCTAGAGGGGGACCACTCCCACTTGAGCAGAGACCTTTCCAGGCCTTCACACTCCAGCTAATTACTGCAGTCTAATCAATCAACACATCCTCATTAGCCACACATAGCCACACACGCATGCATGTGCGTGGCTATGTGTGGCTGTGACATGGATTTATCTGGGCAACGTACGGCCTGTGGAAAGCATGGGGTGTGTACTGTCCTCCCCAGTTTGCAACATGCCAGAGGAATGTTTGCAGAGTGAATGTTGTGCGCTGACAGGACTCCACGAAAACAACGCTTCACAGAAAACGCCTCAAACACAGGCGCACCGTCTCTCTGCCTTTATCGCTAAATCTTTTGGCTTTCCACGGCAAATCTCAACCGGCAAAAAAACAAAAAACAAAAAAAAAACAAAAGAGGAGCTGTTGGGTGGAAACAAAGCTCTGAGTCTTAGAAACAGTAGCAGTGAAGATACTTTTAAAACATCCATTCACTGTAGGGAGAAGTTTGAAGTCCAAAACAACTAAATCCTCAATCTGGAAACAATCAGGAGATCCTTGACGGAAAGACCAAATCAAATTTCATCTGGGAGCTCCAGCACAACATAATAACCCCCACCCTGATTTGGCTGTAGGACAGACTGATCCCAGCAAATGAAACAAATCAAGAGGCAGCGGGGAGATCACGGACAATAAAACGACTAAACCTTCAATCCGGTGGCGCATGAGCGCGCCCAGGCAACAAACCAGGCAGACCTCTCAATCCTAGGGACGGCTGGGGGATTCTCGGCCATAGACACAAGTCTCTAAACTCAAAATCCCATTAACCCAAACCTAAAACCTCATCCATCCCCCCTCTGTCTTATCTAATAAAACCGACAGGAGAGGCGCAGTCGAACTGGAGCCTGCAGGAGACCAGGGGTACATTATGGAGATTCCTATGATGACATTATCAGGATTCTTAACACTCCCTTGAGTGCAGTGTGTGTTTGTGAGGGACGTCATGAGCAAGAATACGCCTATTAAATCAGTGATGACATTTTACCCCCTTGGCTTCCATCCCACCAAAAAAACAAAATGGTACTGTTTGGGGCTTGCTACACAGATTAAAAGGTAAAGAATGAGGGGAAAGGGGTGAAAAACAGAAAGGAAGAGAGAAACAGTAAGGGCTGAGGGGGAGAAAGAAGGAGGAGAAGGAGGCGGAAGAGAATTTCAATTAGTTTTCTAATACTGTGAAAGCAGTGAGGGCCCCGAGCCCAAGTGATTTATCAAAGTTATGGCTCCCGCTATAATGAAGGCTCAGGAATATTACGAGGCAAAGTAAATAAATAACATGAGCACACACGCACGTATGAGCACACTTACAATGCTAATAAATGGTCTTAAACGACATGTGTCTGCCGGGCTGGACACGTCGGCAAAAATGGAGTCTTTCTAGTCTGAGAGAGGTTTAAGTGTCTGGCTGCTAATTCACATTTGATGCATTGAGATGCGGGCGTGAGTGATTCTGAATCGATTTTAAATGGTCAAAAATTGATTATTATTAATGTTAACGTCTGGGGGAGGAGAGCAAAAGGCAGAAGCCTGATGTGTGGAAGTGCAAGGACCGTTTATGGCGTGCACACAACGGGGACGAGACAAACAAGCGTTTCGAAGGACTTTGGCTCCTATGAAGTTAAAGATAAAACTGCTGTTGAAAGAGCCACTTTACGCAAGCGGAGTTCAAGTTTCCACTTGGGGGAGGGGAAAACTGACAATCGTTGCTGCCACTGCTTTAAGCAGCATCTCACTAGTGTCGTTTTTGCACCGTAAGGTCCGGCCCAGCTCTAGTCAGTGCGACCCAAGTCTTCCCTGGCTTTGCACAGCCTTTATTGTTTTTGCATATAGGCAGGATCGTCAGTGCAAGAACTCTTTGAGGTTTGCATGATGTCATTTTTTTGCAACACCAAACAATGGAAAGCATAGCTCATGCTATTGTTTATCGTTCTTTCTCTCATCAAAAACAAGTTAAGCCAGAAAAGTCTGAATGCTGCTAGAAGAAACAGAAAAACACGTGTACGAGGCCATACAGAAGCAGCATGCCAATGCTGAAGTGCAAGATGACATAAAAAGGTGAGCTAACGTTAGCTAACGTTAACGAGTTCACAGTCGTTTGAAGTCACGAGTACAACCAGGGCAGTGAACGAATCAATGGCTTGTGGTGTGTAGACATCAAATTCATGGCACCAGTTGGCCCCTCGAACCCCCCGGGTCTTTGGATTTAAAAAGTTGAGCTGAAAATGGGCCGGACTGCCTAATGTGAAGATTCAGAACCCAAACTGGAACCTGGCTGGGCTGACCCAGAATGTGCCGTATCTTACAATGTAGAAGAGCTTCGGCTCGAGTCGGAAGGGGTTGCAGAATTCAGTGAGACTGCAGTCGAAAAGTTAACGTTTTTTTCTTGTAGTTTTGAGTCTGCAACTACACTTTGAGAGTGACAGCCCAGAGAGAAACCACCTTATGTTGCCCCCTTTGGACCATGACCTTCCCGTGTTCAAGATACTAACAAGAACCATCCCAACACTACAACTGGATCAAAAACAAAATGGTGGAAACACTGAAGAAAGCTCTTCAGGATAGCTCTAATATGTAATGCTTTTACATCCACCACCTCAGAATCTTATGCTACTGGACCCAGCATTCATTGTATCTCCATTTTTTTGTCCCATATTCTCTCAAAATCTTTTAATGAAAACTGTTTAATACTGCAGGATGAAGCAGATCTGAGACATTCTAAGCTTAAGATCTTGCATCAGTCATTTTAAAGTCACATGGCAGCCCTACAGATTGTAATCTGATCAAATTGTGAGGGGCTTAAAGATTTCCCACCACAACTGTTGTGGACTTTAGCTCTCTAATGAGGTTTGACCCCAGTCACCACTAAGTTCCCTCCCCATTTACAAACACTCCTTGCCTTTAAGGCATTTCAACCAGACATTCACCCTCCATTCCACCCCCTACAGGTGATACGAGCAGCAGTTGAAGCACTTATCAGCAGAACTTCAAAGCTAATATGACCCACTCAGCGTCTCATTGTTCAGATTTAAGATCATTATCCTCTGGCTGGGTGCAGGAATCCAAGGTCTGGACACGACACCCTGAAGGGTTTCTCTTACAGATTTATGTATCGTATATTCCTCAGTAAGATGCCGCTTCACAAAAAAAAGAGAGTAAAAAAAAATCTAACGAGGTAAAAACAAGTTTATCGTGTTATCGATCTCTCCAATCAGACTAATTGTGTATAAATCAGCAAGGGGAAACATCTTTAGTGGGTGTGAAGAAGCTACAGACTGCTGAGACTGAAGCAAAACGGAATTGTTTTGTCGTTCCTTTTCTCCATTTCATTTTGTCCTGACCCTTGTAGCTAAATTTAAACATGAGATGGAAAGAGCATCATGAAGGCGGCAAAATTTCTGGCTCTCCGAAAACAACAAAACAAGGAAAACAACAACAAAAATTAAAATACACCACGCAATCTTTGTTTCATCTCTCAAGTTGAGGACGTTGTGCCCTCATTTTCTTACATCTCCAACGCACATCTTTGTTTCCACGAATGCTGGAAACCTAAAAACAAGATGCTTGTCAGCTTTTTGCACTTTAACGGCAGGAATACACAAGACAATTCTGAGAAAGTTGGGTCACGCTGTATAAAAAAATAAACGAACAGTTTGCAATTCTCCATTAACCACTGCAAACATATTGAGTGTTTTAAAAAAGTAGCATTAAAAAAAGCTAATGTTGAAATTTAGTGAAGAAACAAAGCTCAACAGTTGTGACAGTGGCAACAAAACACTGTAAAAGTAAATGTAAGAGCTAGAAGGACATTTTGTAGTTAGATTTAATAGGAACAGGTCAGGAAGAGGACTCTGGATAAGAAGAGCATTTTGGAGAGGCTCAATCTCAGAAGTAAAGATGGGCAGAGGTTTGCCTCCGTCTTATTAGTCTTTGGAAAAACTGCATCTCAAAACAGCGGAAACAACATTTCATGAATTTATTGCATCTTTTCCATAATTGCCATTAGTACCGGTCCAGCACAGTTCAACTCGGCTCGGCACGTTATGAGTTGTGCTTCCATTATACTTTCAGTCACGGTTCTAGTGGGCGGGTTCAGCTTGGAGCCTGAAGGAGTAAACAAGGCCAGGGCCCGGACCCCGGCCTTGTGCATTCCTGCAGGTTGGCAACATGGAGGATCTTCCGTGGTGACTAGCAGAGCTCGGAGACGGGGAGATAACAGCCTGAGAGGGCTCCAAGGCTCCGGGAGAGAGGACCAGGGAGACCGGCGGAGCTCCATCTAGCTCGCGCTGAATTTTGTCGTCGGCCACCAAGCACAAAAACGCCTGCACTTCAACATTGGACCCTGGTGCTGTCATTATTGTTTCTAAAGTCTTAAAAATAGATCCAGCCCCTCCTTGAGTTCGAGTTATTGCAAATGGCGGATCGGGTTGTTGTGAAAGTTTCTCAAACAACCAGTGACTCCACCTCCTGATCAGTCAGTGACCGACAGTGTTCTGATGTTACGGTTTAGGGCCAGTACAGTTGGAATCCCAGAGAAAAAAGGACCAGTTCCACGAACCGTTGCTAGTGAAAAAGCCTTGGAACCGTGCCGAGTCGAACCGTGCTGTACCGTTACTAATTGGAAAAGGGCCATAGCATGCATGCTAGTCTGATTGGTGACTGTCTCCTAGGTGTGAGTGAGACAGTGAATTTTTTTTGTCTCTATGTGTCCCTGTGATGGACTGGAGACCTGTCCAGGGTGTCCCCCACATCTCACACAGTGACTGCTGGATATGACCCCCATGACCCGAAAAGGAAGAAGCGGGTAAAGATAATTCATTCAACCTTAATTTATAAAGGTTAGTCTCATGGATAATGGTTGGATGGATGGAGACATCTTTGAGCTTAAAGAACAAGGCTGATAGTCAATAATGGATGTTCATGACCTTTAGCCCTCAAGGGTCACTGCACTAAAGGTTTGACTTTTCCATAGACATCACTGAAATCATTGTCTGTAAACAGTCGTTCACAAATGCTGGTTAAAGCTCTATCAAGCAAAGAAAAGGACAAAGATGAACACCATCCAGACACCAGCTGTCTTCTCTGGGCCAGAGTTCATTTAAAATGGACTGAACCAAAGTGAGAAACTGCTCTGTGGTCAGACAAATAAAAAAATGTAAATACTTTAGGAAACCATACACCCCTTGTCCTCAGTACTAAAGAGGAGAGAGATCACACAGCCTGCTATCAGAGCGCAGCCTAAAAGCCTGCCTCTCTAATTGTATGTGGGTGCATTAGTGCCTGTGGCATATGCAGCTTACAAATAATGAAAAGGCACCATCAATGTAAAAAAATATAGAAAAGTTTGAACAAGTTCATTTTTACACACACTTTCACACCAGAATTGTTTTCATACGTCTTGATGTGCGCAGGGAACATGGCGTGCACAACATTTTTGTGAGTACACATCATTCACACATGAGGCCCCTGGTTCTGTAATGGTCTCTGAGCTTTGAGAAACGAGCCCGTTTCCTGTGGGTCACAAATCACAACTTTTACCATCCCTCCTTAACCTCACTTCCTTTTTGTTGGAATCTTTCACCTTCTCATTTCAGACTTGCTTCGAGCTCTTCACGTGCATCCTCGTCCTTTTAGGAGTGGACAATTGATTTTAAAAAAATATATATAATTAAAGAGACTATCCATGCAAAACATGTAGTGTAATGTAGTGGTGTAGAACTGCAGTACAAAAATGATGCAAAAATTGTTGTTTCCTTCATAAGAAAAAAGTTTGGACATCTTGTTTACATTTAAGGCCATGGATTGTAGTAAACCGGTTGTAAAAACGTGCACACTCATAAAAGCATCCAGACACACAAACACAGAGACGCCAACTGCACCCTGCTGTGCAGAGCAGCTATGATTTATTAATAGTCCACGCATGTTTGTTGAAACCAGAGCTGCTCAACGTAGATCTTTTCTGCCTCTAAAAATGGAATTTAGACCCAATCAAGCTCAGAAACAAAACAAAAGAACACAATGAATATAAAAACCACAAAACAAAAGAAGTCAGACTTGAATATATAATATTTAATTACTCTCAGCTACTAAACCAGCCAATTTTAGATTAATATACAGGTTGTCCTCGACCTACGGCGGTCTCTACCTACGGCGCTCCGTACTTACAGTGCCGCCCCCAGTGACGTCATTGCGCCGTACGTTGCCTTTTTTATGCAGCATTTTATATTTTTTCGGGGTTTTTTTAGGGTATTTTGTTAGCTA
>JARVGV010000673.1:4512233-4526026 GCA_031762435.1 Hypsolebias longignatus
GATCCGACCTACGGCAGAATCGACCTACGAACGGTTCTTAGGTCCGGAACCCGTTCGTAACTCGGGGACTACCTGTATTTGTCTGAGTTAAAACCAATTCTCTGTTTACCAAGGTTGATTAGCTGTGACAGCCATCTTGAATTAGACTGACTCCGAATGCTATTAGGTTGTAGTTCAACATTTATGGATTACTGTCTAAGGAATTCATTAAAGTCTATCCAGTGGTTGAGGAGATAATTTGCTAAAACAACAAACTATTTAACACACAAGCACAGACATGGGAAAAAACATTATGGCTCTTTTGGCTCCAGACAATAACCAGGAAGAAAATGTTGGAAGAGACTTTACAGCAGGACGGACTAATTACCTCAGCGAGCCTCTTGTTTGATTAATAGGCTGTAATCCCATTCTCATGGATAGCATACCATAGCATTCTGCAGCACCACTTATTACCAGGATAAAAATGCCCACTAATCACGGAGTCACTCTTAGCTAGCAACACTAATGCTAGGCTAAAATAAATCAATATGCTGTAATCCTGTTGGCGGAGACGCTGCAGCGTAGCGGCCCTAATTATTCGCCGTAGAAAAGTCTGCTAATCATTCACCTCACGGTTATTTGTCCACGGGGCCGTGGCGTCGACGCAGCGGTGGTGGAAGCTTGACATTTGACAGCAGCAGAGGGTGGAACAGAAAGAGTGACACAGAGAGTACCAGAGGCTGTGTAATGATTAAGAAACACATCACTCCCGCTTTTCTCTCCCACATCCCCCTCACCCCCACCCCCCTCCCATCTATTCTCTGCACTGAGAAAACATCCAGATTGGTGTGGGAAGGCTCAGCAAGACACTCTTGTCATTCAAGTTTAATCAATCAACTATAAAACCCCCTCCGATCTATAGAGGCAAAATCAATAATGAAGGCTTGAGGCAAAGCAACGATAACCTCTTACGGACCACCGATAGAGACAGTTGTTCACATTTAAGCGGCTCCTGTTCTGTCTTTAAAAGTCACTGAGGGGAAACAGATGGGACGAATCAATGTCTGCAACAGCTTTAACTCAACTTGACCTTTACTGGCTCAAGCTTTGCCAGGTTCTTGTTTAATGTCGTTTCTTACTGTACATTACTCCACAAATAAGATTTTACCGAGGACGACTCCCTGATCGAACACAACCGAGCTGTTGTCTTCTAGGAGGAGAACGAAATGTCTGCAGAGTCAACCCAAAACCCTGCTTGTGAAGCGAGGGGCCCAACAGAGGGTTATCCACATATCTCCAGAGCTAAAGTCTAAACTCTGAATTGTGAAGATGGGTTATACGTTCCGCTGACCTACGGTTGAACTCCAGCTGAACTCCTGTAGTTAACAGGCAGCAGTGGTGTTGCTTAGAAAGACCTGTCAACACTCACCTCGAGCTACTGAAGAAGAAAACACATAGGGGACATATCTCACCATTTTATGTGTGAGATTCTGCGAGAGTCAACCATGTTTTAACTACACGGTCAAGGTCAGGGCATAAAACTTGAAGAGCCACTTTCTCCCCAGCATTATGAGCTGCTGGCCAGCCAATCAAGTGTGGAATTTAAGGCTCCGGGTTTAATGTGACGTACTGGATGACTTATTTATCAGTGTCAAAATAACCATTTGTTTTATTAGAACTCCACTCAAAAACGACAGATAGTGCTTTACAGACTACAAAACGCCTTAACCTCCATTTCTGATAATAAAGTTGACGTCATTGAAATAAAAAGTTATTTAGAGCCTCAGATGACTCTAGCATCCATCAGTTGAGATAAAAACCTAAATGGCAAAAACTGTTTTGAGGCTCCTAGATGCTCTCCGAGATATGTGAAATATATTTCTTTTAACCATTGAATGTTGACAAATAAATTCAAATAATGCTTTTTCTTGAAATGCCCATCCCTAACTGTAACCAAAGAGGACAACACCCTATGTGTCAGACATATTGTATACAAGCAAAAGCTTTAATGAATGACACAAAACTTGTGGGGAAAACTCGTCTGACTTGACGAGTTTTAAAAAGTCTTAAATCCTGAAAACAATGGACCGGATGCATAATTACTCAAACATTGTTGCATAGAAAGGAACTAAGTTTTTTTCAATTATTGTTTAAAAGTAATACAGGAAAAATGGGAAGAAAATCCACCGTTGAACTTAATACAAGTCTTCATGCTCTGAAAATTTGTGTTGGTGTTTCTAAAAGTTAGGAGCACCCAGTGTTCCCAATATTTGACCACTGGTAGTTGAGCCTTTTTCCTCATCGATTATACAAGCACACATAGGTGATGGTAAATGGTAAATTTACATAGGTGATACTATTAGAAAAACAAAAACTGAGATTAAGGACATTCATTAAGCTCATGTCTACACAACATAACCAATCATTTTAGATCAAACCTTCCTTCCCACATCATCTCATATTTATCTGCAAGTAAGATTTGAAGAAAGGGACATGTTGTTTTAAGGCAGAACTAAAGATGTTGAGGTTCTCATTGGGAGTGACGTGGATGAAGATTAGGAATGAGATCATCAGAGGTACAGCACAGGTTGAACAACTGGGAGATCTAGTTAGAGAGACCAGACTGAGATGGTTTGGACATGTCCCGAGGAGGGACAGTGGGTATATTAGTAGAAGGATGTTAGAAATGCAGCTGCCAGGAAAAAGACAAAGAGGAATGTAAAAAAAGGATAAACAGACATGGAGGTAGTTAGAGTGAGATGGAGGATGATAATTTGCTGTGGTGAGACGGAACCGATGAAAGAAGATGCTGAAAAACAGTCCACTACTCATAGTTTCATGTCACTGAAAAAGTCCATTAGCCTTCTGTTAACAACTAAAACACTTTAGTAGAATAATATGCTACAAAATAGTTTAAGTGCCTCCATCCGTATGTTCCTCACAGACCTGACCCAATAGGACCAGAGGTGACCTCTAGATTAGTGAACAGTAATACCTTTATTTGGCAAGGCCTTAATGAATTACGGTAATATATTGCATGTTAAGTAAAGCAGACACAGTCACGAGTGCAAACCCAATTAGCAGGTAGTTTTTTATTAAGAGGCAGAATGTGACTGCGCTCAGTAAACGAGGGGAAGGCGTGGATGGAGGGAGTGTTTGTTGGGAAGGCTGAAGCGGAGTGCAGCCTCAGTCGCAGGATGAGCGGACGTAACCAGCTTTGGAGAGCCTGGCCGCCAGCGCTTGAATCCAGTTAATCTGATTGGATTAACACCGACCTGCTTGACAAAACACAAGTGCGTGCGTACGCGCGCTCGCGTACACACGAAGGCCTGTGCTCACTGTTGTGGTATATGCCAATCAGCTGGGGCTGCCTCTGCAGCTTCCTAGAGTTCATCTGGATTTGAGGTTGTGGCTGACGGCATCACGCTGGGTTACCACATGCATCTGCTCCCATACGCCCCCCCCCCCCCCACCACCAAGCCCCAACACATGCACTTATTCACAGAACCATCTTAGAGTGCGCTGATTTGTGCCGTGAATCCAAGGCAGACCTATTGAGAGAAGAGGAATGCCCAGAGCTTGACAACCGTGCTAATTGACGAGCCCCCTCCCCAGCAATGAAGCAAATGTTTTCACCACTCCATCGTTTATTGTTGCAATCACTTTCTGACAGCTCCCCTCTTGTCCCACACTCATCCCATCCTCTGCCCCTCTCTGGTGCCCACGCCGCCCTCCCCCACCTCGTGCATGTAATCATTCATTAGATCCAAGGCAGTTGTCCATTAGGCAAAGCAGCCATTTTGGAAATTGCAGGAACTCTTCCATGAAAAGACATTCCCTCTAATGCGGCAGTCACGCTCGGAGGGAAAGGGAGAGAAAGATGCTGAAAGGAGGGAGAGAATGACAAGAGGGCAGAGATGGAGAAACGAAAAAGAAGAGGGGAGTGAGGAAAAGTGAAGCTGAAAGACAGAGTGCCCCCCACCCAAGTTGTAAAGCCACCAAGTGGAAAGAAAGCCTGCTGCTTGATTATAGACTGACACCAACGTAGATGGAAGGAGGAAGGGAAGGATGAAAGGAGAAGAGGGGATGAAGGAGAGAGAGAGAGGAACACAGCAAGAGAAAATCACATTGATTTGAACGAGGACCAAGATGGAGGTGGTAAAATCAGGCCCATCACTTTGCTTATAAGACACTTTGGGACACACGGATGAAAAACAGACACACACAAACACACACACACTCACACACACAGGCTGGGAGTTTGTGCACGTACACACTTGCACAGTACAGATGGTATCCTCCATCTGAAAGTGTGGCTCTAATTTGAGCAAAGTGATGGGACCCTCCTTAACCAATTACAGCTCCCATATCTTGAGCCTTGGGTGGGAGTGTTAGCATCGCACACTCTTCAGTGTGTGTGTGTGTGTGTGTGTGTGTGTGTGTGTGTGTGTGTGTGTGTGCGCACATTAGAGAGCCCCATGGGAGCCAGGAAGAACGTTAAAACTGATATAAAGATATTCAAATAAGACAAATCTGCTCCCAGTGGCTCTCCGCTGAGTGTGTGAGTTCCTGTCTCCCACATCGCCACCGTTCATCTCCATCTCATCTAATCGCCGATCAAAGACAGACCTGTTCCTCCCATTACCCACAATTCATCTCACCGCTGCTCTCCACCTCCTAATGCAGCTTCTCCCACAGCTGACACATGCACATTTAGACTAAACCGAGCCTATGCCATCGTAGCATTTTTTTTCCTTCTGAACATCTAAAACCTTGATCTGATTTATTTTCTTCAGCACGTAAAACAATAATTTGATGCTCCAATGAAGACGGGAAAAAATGAAAAGGAAATGCATCTGTTCGAAAAATTAAATAAAATAAAAACAAATCCAGCTGCGCTCGGAAAATACTGGGTTTTTATTTTACATTGCATAGCAAAAAAAAAAAAAAAAAAGGCCTCTTCAGCAATTAAGAGCGCAATGATTAAACTTGAATTTCACAGTTTATATCATATATGATTAAATTTGATATAATCACATGTTTAATATATCAATTACTGAAGTGTTATTTCTGTCAAACAATTAATATAAAGCCTGAATACCTTAACATTTTTTGTTGGTGAGCATTTGTGGGAGGCCTTGTTGAGTCAAAAACATTGGTCTAATGGAAACAGTCCAAATTCACACTTGATTGTTTTGCAGCATCAGAGTCGCTTGTATAAAATCCTCTCGACAGCTGGATGAGAGCACATCTGCAGCGCGAGATGATGAATCTCAGCGCAAGGCCTGCTGCTGCTGCGTGGTCAAACGTTTCTGCATGAGTGCTTTCTGTTTCTCGTAAGTACAGATTCTACTCCAAACCACTTCCTCTGAAAAGTGAGCAGATGTGCGCGTGTGCATGTGCGTGCATCCCACAGCTGATCTCTGAAAGTACAATGCTGTGCCACTAACTCCAGAACTGCCTGGTTTGGGAAACACTGTTGATCTTTTTCACACGTTTGTTGCCCTCTTCCTCACGCTCAGCCGCTGCCCTGAAGACAAACGCTCCCTCACATTATGGGAACTGAAACAATGAGCGCAGCAAGAAACAGCAGCGACGACACAAACCAAGAAACGAGCATTGATGTGACAGTGAAAGGAACCCGCAGAGAACGTGCTTCCACTTTCTATTGTTGTGCTGTATGCGATATGGAGCAGCGTTGTTCGTCTTCAGGGTGTTATTACACTTATACTTCCTTGTTTCTCCTGTCAGAAGGGATTTGGTAGTCGATTAAACCTGAGGGGAGAGATTGTGTCTGTGCTGAGCTCATGCACGCAGACTTCTGTTCTGCTCAGCCTTTCCGTCTGTTGACCTCTTCAGGTGCACACAGAGCCAAAAAAATAAATTTGGGTTTAGACGGGGGTGCTCAGGAAGGGATGAAAGGCTGCTTATCCTGCATCCGCTGTGATATCTCAGCTCGTCACGCAGAACTACGTTATCTCCTCTGACCAGGGGAGACCACTAGAGTCAGGATTGACGCCAGAGTCAGTCAGAGTCAGAGAGTCTTTATTGTCATTTGCACCACATGTGGTACATGTGATGAAACTAAATTATGTACACAGTGTCCCAGTTACATCCAAATATAATGTAAAAGAAAAACATTAGAGCAAATAGCAGCGTATGTGTGTCCCAGTGGTAATGATCACCCAGATTAGACTGGAGCCAAACCCCCACAGGGTCCTCCTCTCTTCCCCCTCCTACCAGCCCTGCCCAGCCTGTAGCACTGATCCCCCCAGTTTGAGCCACAATGGGAAGCGGAGCAGCCGGACAGCACATCCCCGCTGAGCCTGGTTGCCAGACGGGAAAATCCCCACATTTCTTTTTATCCTTACTGATCATCAATAGCAAAAATTTAATGTTGACCAAGCTCAAGCAACCCCATTCGAGAAGCGCACCCCTCCAATCGCAGGGGTGCAGTGGCACGGAAGTTGATGCAGCCGTCAATATGTCTGCGAGAGGACTGCAACAACAATGGGGAGGCATGGAGGGGGGGGGGTGAGGAGAAAGGGTTCAACCTTAATAAGTCATCATGTGGTGCATCTCACAGTCAAAACAAGGGATTGTTACTGAAGAAGGAACGCTGCCTGGGTGCATTACCCCCCCCCCCCCCCCCAATAATATGAATAACTGAGTCAGAATGGTGGGAAGAGACTCTGCTATTGGCATCTATCAACACATGTCAGGGGCACCGCTGAGAGCAGCGTGGAAATGTCAGTCAGCATCACTGATCACCGCACTACTTCAGGAGGATGTGCACAGTTCCTGTCATTCTCTTTCTCTAGAAAACACTTAACTGGTCCAGTAGAGAAAAACCCCTGAATGCACCCATTAATCACAACTGTGGGTTAATGTGACTGTAGTGTTCCATTATTGTACTGTAACACTGAGTGTACATGGTGTTACAACTATATTTCTGTTGCAGTTAAGTGCCATTGCATCATTTAACATGAAAAAAGTTGTTCATTTAAGAAGGATCTTTGTTAGAAGACAAATATAAAAGAGGATGAACTGTGTTAAAAGTTCACTAAATTTGAGTGTTTTTGTTGAATGATCTACAGATCCAGGTAGAAGTGAAGCAGCCTGGTGACCTTCTGGCACCCCCTCACCTACATCTTTGTTACACTGACATAAGAAAGTGAAAGTTGTGACATGAACCACACGTGCTCATGTGTTTGGCTGCAGAAGATCAACACTTGGCAGCTGCACCACCTCCTGCTCTTTACCTCAGAGTCTTCTGCTTGCTCTCCTTCTTGTTGAGGACCCCGGGCACACAGTTGGTCAGCTCGGTCCAGTCGGCGTGCAAGCCGCAGCTCCAGCCGGTGGAGAACCGAGAGAAGAGCCAGGTCTCCTTGCGGTTCGGCCGGTAGCAGGTACACTTCTTCTGGCCCGGTCTGCAGTCGCAGGGGACCTCCAGGCGGACATTCTGGACCAGGTGCCGGCCGAAGGTAGTCCCCCCGGTCTTCTGGATGTGCAAAAACACGATCACGTCCTCCCCCTTGATCTGGAAATCGATCGTCCTCTCCAGGTCCCTGACTGGGAAGTAGTATTTCTTAACGTAGTGGGGGTCCGGAGTGGGGAAGATGTCCCCCTCGTCCTCCTCGGTGAAATAACCGTGCGGGGAGCCGAAACTGATCACCCCCGGAGCCACGTACTGATACAGGATCAGCATAAAGCACACGGATCCGACGACGATCAACAAGAATTTGCTGCTCCTCTCGACCATGGTCCTGCCCAGTGCTGTTCCCGCAGCGCGCTACCATTTCCCAGTCCAGCCCGCGACTCGGAGCAGGGAGCTCGGCTGCTTCATTTTCTCCGCGCCGCCAAAAAGGGACTCGTTCTCGGAGCTCAAGAGCGGCTCGTTCCGTGTCGGAGCGGCCGGCGAAGTTGGCTCATGGCTCTGCGGGGCGGTTCAACGCCGTGAAAGACGCATTGTGAGCCGCTGCGCGCGGCAGACCCTCCCCCGTTCACTTTCCGCTGGTTCCCAGTCAACACAACAGGCTCGCGCTCGCTGCATCACAGTGGAGCTATGTACCCAGGATGCAGCGCGACACCTACCTTTTCAACCTCACTCGCTCTTTGAACGTTCGCCGAAATGGGAGAGTCGCCTTGATTGATTGGCTGACACCGAGGCCTACGTCACTCATGTGTAGCCAATAGAAAGGCGCCATAGACGAACAGGTCACTAACAGACAATAAAAAAGTATGTTTAGAATTATAAAACAGTTGCACATGGGAATAAGTTTTGTTTTGTTTTTAAAGAAAAGCGAAAATCATAATTTTAATAAATGACAATGAGTTCAATTGAATTTCAATTCACTTGGGTTTATTTATATTGCACCAAATCACAACAGAAGTTATCTCAGGGCACTGAACAAAAACATTCATGTACATTAAAAAAAAAAATAAAATAAAATTTGGGAACATTATTTATCTAAAGTAGGGTAGTCAGCAGATTGCGCTTAGTCTTCATTTTGTCACAGTCTCCCATCCTGAGCAAGAACGAGGCAACAGTGGAAAGGAAAAACTCCGTCATAACAGAAAGAAACCTCCAGCAGAGCCAGACTCAGGACACGAGGCCATCTGCTTCAACATGCTGGGTTTGAGAGGACATGAAGGAAAAACGACAGAATGGTCATGAAGGCGAGCAGGTGAGCAGGTCCTCACTAGGAGGAAAGACAAAAATAAAAAACATGTTAAGATAAAAATAATTACAAATACAAACTGTTCATTTGTATTCATTATACTATTTATTTGATGAAATTAGGTCAATTTGTCCTCCAGTAGTTTAAGCCTATAGCAGCATAATAACGAAGGTTAACTCTGCTCAAATATGACTGAGCACCATCCAGGCTGTCATATTGTAAAGTTTGCAGATGATACAGCTGTGGTGGGATGCATCACAAACAATGATGAGTCCAGCTACAGGCAGGAGGTGGAACATCTGGAGAGCTGGTGCAAAGAGAATAACCTTCACATCAGTGTGAAGAAGACTAAGACAAAACTTTTTGGGAATTCATACTTAAAGCAAATGACAATCTGTCGTTTTGTTTTTTTCCTTAAAAAATTCTTGCTACCGGTATACAGTATATTAATAACTTCAGAATTTTTAAGAAAAATATTTTACAGTGGCCCTAAACCTTTTTCCTGCTTTAATTTGTTCACATTTGTTATTGTTTTCAGTCTAATCAGCTCTATACTTTACATCTTCATTTATGAAAATGTTAAGATTTGACAGATAAGTGCAATGATTTTGGGGGTTTATAACTTTTGTATTTTTCAAAACATGTAGTTAACTTTATTTAGAATATTGTTAAATAAGCAATACATTGTAATAATTTCAAATCCTTCAAAAACATTGCTGTCTTTCAAATTGACCATCTATTTTTAGCTTTTAGTTAGCCTTTTGCTACATTTAGCTAGGGTTTTATACGTGTAGCTTTGCCATTTTTAGCTACGGTTTTGCTACTTTACTTAATCTTTGCTACCTTTAGCTTCCAACTATCGTGCCTTTTAATATTTAGCTATATTTAGCTATAATTTTGCTACTTTTGGCTAGCGCTGTGCTTCTTTTAGTTTTACCGACTCAGTATAAACAATTTCAGCAGTCATTCATCACTCTGCATTCACTTTGTATTTTTAAAGAAAATGCATAGTCTTTATTATCTAATTGATAAACTAATTTATTTATTAATTATTGACCACCATCAAAAGACAATGGCAGATGATACTGTTTCTGCGTGTGAGTGTGTGTGTGTGTGTGTGTGTGTGTGGGGGGGGGGGGGGCTGTACATGTTAGCAAGATATCTCGTGGACCAATGGACAAATTTTAATGAAAACTTTATAAATTAATCATGAGTTGCACCTCTACAAATGATTGATATTTGGAGGTGACCCAGTTCAAGATAGCCATCAGCAGTCAGTCAGATTCACAGATGTTCTTTGAACAAAAGATCATTGACAAATCAGAGCATTATTGCTATCTACTGACTTGCAGTGAAACCTGTAGACATATTAGTAAAAAAAAAAAAAAAAAGTATAACAATGAAGACAACAATGAAATTATGAATGAAGCCTTAACAGTGTGAAGACTCATTAAACTACTGATCTGCTGGCAACATGTCATCAACGTGTGGCATCACAAGAAAAAGAGCACAAAATGACATTTCTATTTTTACGGTCACCACCTATTTATCTATAATCTATTCCTGGTTACCATTGTCACTTCATATTGTTACTGAGTTTAAGGCTGTTTTCTGTTAATCCTGTTGTTACACAAAAAACAACAGTCTTTTTTTATTTTAAAGAAAAGACAAATAACCTGTGATATTTATCTTAAATCATAGGGGCAGAAAAATGATTCACTATCGGTGGAATGATGTCTTTGCACATTGCTGAAGTTTTTTTTTTATTTGAAACTAATTTAACATGTTCTTATCACATAATTTACTTAATTGTATTTATTGTATTTAACAGCAGCCTTTTATTTGCTGAAATGCTGTGTAGCATGTGATGAGTCTATAAAATGTAATTTCATTATTTTATTTACCCTTTATTTATCCAGGTGGTCTCATTGACCCACAATAACTCATTTTCAAGAGAGACCTGTTTTTAGGGAGCAGATGGTGGGGGTTAGGGGCCTTGCTCAGGGGCAAGTGAGGCTCAGTGAGGTGAATGAGAGTGGAGGCAGGTGTGGGTGTGTCACCTTTTTCCACCTACATGTTTTTTATGTTGTTGGTACCGGGGCTTGAACCGGTGATCTTCTGATCACAGGCCCACTGTCTCTAACCTCTGCGCCACCACTCCCCCATAGTCTCATAGTAATAAATTACTTAATTAGGCTTCAGTTTGTCTAGTGCTTTTCTTGCAGTGATGATATATTAAAAAAATAATGAAACATTATTTATTTTAAATAAACCAAGCCTTGGATGAAACAGAAAATCCCTAAAGTGATTGCTGCATTTAGAAAAGTTGGACAAATTGTTTGAGTCAATTTTAGAGTAAAGATAAATCAAAAAGTTTCTCAGGGGTATTTTTCCTATGTTCAAAAAAATTCTCCTACATTATCTAATAATCCATGTTAAGATAATACAAGCATATTATTGTGTGAACATTAAGTTAGCATTTAAATTATTTTCAATTCAACTCAACTTTTATTTATACAGGTTAGTCTCATTGAGTCTCGAGGACTTTATTTTATTGGCTTTATTGTTTTTCTTTTATAGATTATTCTGCATATTTGGTGTTATTTTAACCATTCATTTATGAAAACGTTCAGCTCGTTCATCATACAAAAAACGTGTGATGTCACATTTTTTGTGACAAATATAGAGGAATACACTAACCTCATCGTTTGTCCAGGGTACCAAAACTTTTTGGGAATACTGTACATAGTTAAAACAATAATGAAAATCAAAGCTCTATCTCTCTCACACAAACCGACAGCAGCACACTGGAGGGAGTGATTAGCCATGTTTTGAGTAATCACATTTGTGGGGGAAAAGAGAAAACCAGTTTAAGTGGTTCCCATCAGCCTGAATGATGCTATTTCACCATTTATCCATCTGTCCTTCCATTTATTATTTGCCACATGTTTGAGGCAACAGCTTGAGCGTTGACACCAATTTTTCCAACTCTTCTGGGAGGATTCTAAGGCATTTCCATGATCAGCTGAGAGACCTAGTCTCTAGCATGTCCTGTGTCTTCTTGGTAGGATACATGGAACACCTCTTTAGGGAGGATTCAAGGAGGCATCATTAAGATGCCCAAACCTCAACTTGCTCCTCTTGATGTAGAAGAACAGTGGCGCTACTCCCAATCTCTTCTGGATAACTTAACTTATCACCCTATTTTTAAGTAAGAGCCCAGAGTTTGTAACTGGTTAACAAATAACTTTACCTTGCAACTCAGATACCCTTTTCAGCACATAGAATCAGCATAGAGTTTGCAAACCCCAATATACTTAAACCCCTCTACTTCAGAATATTTATAATTCAGAATATTTATAATTAAGAACCCTAGTGAGGATAAAGAACTGGTCCAGTATTGCATAGTCAGGACAAAAAAAGGTATTGTTTTTTCCTGAATCTGAGGTTTGACCATTGACCGGGGTTTTTTTCTCCATCGCACCTGGAAAGGTCTTATCAGGGAGATTGAGAAGTGTGATTCTCCTATAATTGGAACACACCCTCTGGTCCCCAATTTTGAATAAAGTAACCACCTACCCAACCTTCCAACCTAGAGGCACTGCCCCTGATATCTACATGATGTTACAAAGGCATGTCAACCAAGACAGTTTAGTAACATCCAAACTGTAAGAGTTGCCTATAGACTAATCAAGGCTGATCACATCGACCCCCGGAGCCCTGCCACTGCTGAGCTTTTTTAACTGCCACATTGGCACTAGTTACAAATAGATCCACTCCAAAGTCCCCAGACTCAACTTCCTTCATGGAAGACATGTTGAGGGGATGGAGAAGGTCCTCAAAGTATTTCTTCCACATCCAACGGGATCACTGGTTGAGGCCAACAGTACCCTATCTCCACTATACACAGCTGCTTGACAGTTTGCCAGAATCTTCTTGGATCTGATCTAGAGTATTTATCCAAGGCCTCGCCTAATTGATCCCATATGCAAGCCTTTGCCACAGCAACAGCCAGAGTGCAGCATGCTTGGTCTACTGACAATCTAAACACCCCTCTGGAGTTTTACCAGCTAATAAGGTTGAACAGAATTTCTTCTTCAGCTTGATAGCCTCCATTATCTGGAGCATTCACCAATGGCTTCGTGAAGGACACTACAAGAGGCACCAACAACCGTGCAGTCATAGCTCAGGACAGCTGCCTTAACAATGGAGGCATGGAACATGGTCTACCTGGACTCAATGTCCTCTGCCTCCACTGGGATGTGGTGGAAGCTCTGCTGGAAGTTGATGGTTTCTTCTGCTGGGCATTCTCAACAAACCCAGTCCACACGTTTGGGCCTGTCGGGTCTGTCCTGCATCTTTCTCTGCCATCTAATCCAACTTACCACCATGTGGTTATAAATTTACAGCTGCACTCCTCTCTTCACCCGAGTGTCCAAAACTTACACCCACAGATCAGATGACACAACTACAAGGTCTATCATTGATTCATGGCCTAAGGTGTCCTTATGAAACCATATGCATTTATAAACACTCATGTTTGGATGTGGTTTTACTTGTTGGTTTTTACCTGTGACCCAAAGTGTAACTGCAAATTCTCAGACATTTGTTATTCTAGATGTTTACTGTGATAATAAAATGTTTACTTTTTCTGAGCTGCAAGATTTGATTCCCACATGTTTCTTGCACAAACCAATCATCCCAATCAGCAGGCTTCGAGGTATGAAAACAGCGGTTGCCTGCAGCTGATAGAAGATGATGTTAGTAAGAGACGAGGGTGTGTTTTAACTTTAAGCTTTTTGTGTTGACGATATGAGGTTTGTTTAGTCAGGCAGTAATTGCTGGTGTGCTTCTCCACAGTTTCAGTTTCCATGATTTCACAGTCGGGGGTGGCTCTCTGAAAGCTATCATTGTATAATTTATGTAAGGTGGGTTTTGAGCTGGGCCAGGTGTTCACAGTTTTTTAAATGTACCAATTTCTATTGGTTCACTATTCACTATTTCTACCATATTTCAGAACAGTTTCTGTTGCAGTAGTGGCAGTGGTGGGATGTACTTAAGTACAAATACTTTGTTACTGTACTTAAGTACATTTTTCATGTATCTGTACTTTACTTAAGTAGAATTAAATGT
>JARVGV010000673.1:4711900-4722056 GCA_031762435.1 Hypsolebias longignatus
GACAAACGAGACAAACAACCATTCACTCTCTCACTCACACCTAGAGACAATTTAGAGTTACCAATCAGTCTAACATGTATGTTTTTAATCTTTGGGAGGAAACTGGAGTACCAGGAGAAAACCCTCACATGCACAGAGAGAACATGCAAACTCCACCCAGAAAGGTATAGGCCGGGATTTGAACCGGCAATCTTTTCACTTAGGGGCAACGGCTCTACCATGTGAGCCATCATGCCGCCTGAAAATGCCCCTATTTTCTTGCGATGTTCTCAGAACTTTAAGCCATTAACTAACTAGTCTCCAGCAGTTGTAGCTCAGTGAGATACTGACCTTTACTAGCCCAGCTAACTGTCAAACCTTCACCCCAGACCTAACTCTACATCTTGTCCTTTAAACTTTTGGTTTATGCTCTAAAAATATTTATATACATAAAAAATACAATCTGGCACCCATTTTTAGATGAAGCCCCTGGAAACTGGTGTTCTCCAGGATTTTGTGCCCCATCCTAATAGATACCCCCCCCCACCCCCTCCACACACACACACACACACAAAACACAAGGATTGATGATGCTTCACACTGCACTAGTAGCTGCACAGTGGAACTTTGCCTGAGTTTGAACTTAGTTGCTGGTTCCTTTCCCAGTGCCCCCAAACAAATTGAGTTAATCTCTGCCCTTTGTGCTATTTTTCATGGGTCAGCTGGGAGGTGTGCACCTCCTCTTGGTTCTATTGAGGCAGCAGAAATGCCTTGAAAAGGACATTGGGTTGAAAAGCCTGTCAAGTTTCTAATGCAAAGATCTTCACTTTATTTCCACCACTTCTTCTCTTCTATCACTGTGAAAAATGATGAATAGGTCTTGATATCAGAAACTAGTCTTTTTGCAAGATGATTCCCAAGCTTTTTTCCAGTAATGTTCTCTTTTTAAAACCTAAAACCATGAAAGAGTTGAGACTCCCCTGAGGGCAGTCCAGTGATATTAGTTTGTCCAATAAAATTAGCTGAGAGAAATGAACAATGCAGTCAAATTAAAAAAGATCACTCCCTGACCTTGTAAAGACAATTATAGTTTCTCATTCTGGTAGTGTTGATGAGTTTCCAGTAGGTTTATCATCATGAGCTAAATAAGTAGGGAGGAGATCAAAGCTGGCAGGCCTGAATCTATTTAATGTAATTCATTTAGACGAGCATGAGGTAGTGACCGTGGAGAGTCAGTTAGAACCAACAGCTAAATAATATCCACCATAACAAAGGGATCTATACATTTTATCTCCACACGATGCGTCTTGTCAAAAAAATTATCCATATCAGTTACTGTTATGTCTTTTTTAAAGTAACTCTAAGTTTGAATTTTCTGGTTATAACATGCAGCTGTGGTCCACCTTCCTAAATGATAAAAGTTGAGGATGCCAGCACAAAAGTTTGCGAGCTAATAATTTTTTTTTTTATTGGCACTTGTCTAAAAATGACGCTTCCATGATATGAATGGAAATCTAATTTGTTGTCTCTTGCTACTTGATAGCAGAAAATGTATGTGCGTCAAAGAGAACGTATTTCTGAAAATTAATTATCTTTGTGATGATTTTGTGCCTTCAGTCCACCACCTTGTTCTGCTCCAACCTGTAATTCACATCATGAGCTGAGAATGATGGAGGTGTGATGATAGCACGTTCTTACTTTACATGAGACAGGAAGGCTCATTACGAGCTCAGACATGTTTCTCACCAGGGGGACAGAAATATTTCCTGTCAACCATATGTTCTCGCTTCTCAACAGTTGTCAATCTTACATTTGCCTTTCATCATCTCCTCCAACTTGATTTTCATTAGAGCCAGGACGGCAACTCGAACGACTCGATCAAACGTCACCGAGTGCAAGTTATGTGGTGGGGCTGCACTGTCATTTCAGAGACAAACTCATCCCCCTTTTCTCGCTAAAGTGAAATAAAGCAACATTTAACATCACGTGCAATGGGGTTCTACTTAAATATTGTGAACAATTAATATCTTACCTGATGTAGATAGCTCTTTAAACAATATTGATTTGGAGATGCAACTTATTTTGACTGAACGAATGAGGGGGAAAGATACGTGAAATGATGCAGTTTCATGCAACTGTCATAGCGGTTATTGAAAAACTATTTTACGTCTCCAGTTTTGAATTGTTGCTATTCTGGAATATATAGAGAGTCTTATCATGGTTATATGTTCCAGATAGCCCCGCAATAGGTGAAAATCCATGAAGTAGGGACGTTATATTTATTTTAGTGTTTATATATACTTTAAGCCTTTATAAATCCTCACCACACTCGTGCAGTGTTCTTAACAATGTTCTAAACTCTCCAAGTGCTTTAAAAGAAAAGAGTGAAAGAGAGCAGAGAGACTGATGCTATGGTTACTGAGGAGACGGACTGGCCTTCGGGACCATCGGCCCGGTTCGGTTTGGGTTGAGTCAGCTCGGTTCGGGTTAAGGCCTGGTTCAGGTCATGCTTGATTATTTTAAATTAAAAATCCATGCTGGTCACTCTGGTATCTGCCTCACTGAAGCTCCCACAGAAGCGATGGGGAAAGACAGACCCCACCCCCTGCCCCTTCTGCAACCACTGAGCGGCCAGACCACCAGGAAACAATGTGAACAATCTTACGTTGAAAACCCGTGAAAGAGTGCGCGAAAGTCGAACCGCAAAGTTTCGAGGGACTACTGCATTACGATATTCCTGAAAACGATACAGCTATCAAATGCTGTTATTATATGTGCTTGCAAATAACTAACAAGTTCATTAAATAACAATGTAACAAGAAATGACAGTGATATAAAGGTTTATCAAATTGTGTTCAAAGGGACTGCTTGGAGTTGTTTTAATGCACCAGCAAGCAGATTTGGACTTGACCACAGTCAGATCAGAAGTCAGCTGTCAGGATCTGTCTATTTCAGTTATTTATTTAGTAGTTGCTTGAGTTTATTTTTAGATTTATTCTTTTCGTGGTAATTGTGTGTTCTATTTTTTCTGTGATCTGTGTTGATTTTGAGTTCTGTTACTCGTTTTTATATTATCCGTTTATCTCTCGAACATTACTTTAGTTATTCATTTTATTCTGTTACTGTAAGATTATTATTGTTTGAACTGATTGTTTGAAAAAAGTGGGGGGGGGGGGGGCAGATATAATAAAATTGTTTGTTCTATCTGCTAACTTTCATTTTTTATAATATGTACTTTATTGTTGATTGGATTGTTTTGTATCGTATTGTTTAAAAAAAAAAAGAACAAATAAACTTTCCCTTGATTCAGATCCCAGTCAGTCTGTTGATTTCAGCTGATCAGTCTTTTGTTTCTCCCCTGTGTTCCCATGTGTCATCTCTCACTCATCCTCACTCAGCTTCTGTTTTTTCTTAGTCAGCCTGCCACTTTCACCTGTTGCCAGACTGCATCAGTTCAGGTGTTTCCCATTCGTTGTCAGGCTAGCTCTATGTATTCAGTCTCCTATCACCACCTTGGCAGTGGTGGAGATAGAAGGAAACTGGTTTCCATGCCACAAGTCTCAGTTCACTTTGTGTTTTTCCAGAGAGTCTATGAGTTTGCTACATGTAAGTTTTTGTTAAAAAATGTTTTTTGTTTTTGTTTTACTGTCAAAGTTCCTCATGTCTGTGTCAGGGAAAAGATGTATGCATGTATTTTTTTCTACTTGCGCTTGACGAAGGCAGACACTCCCTTCCGCTCCCTCCTTCTCCCTCCTCCCTCCTTCTCCTTCCTGCTCCCTTCTGCTCCCTCCTGCTTTGCTACTTGTACTGTGAACCCTATCGGAGCCTCTCTTTTCATATCTTCCGAATTGTCAATTATGGATCTGGTCAGCTGGTCCCTCAACACAAGTGATAAAATTTTCTCAATAAGAAAACAGGGCGAAGGAGAGCCCGCTTGCCTGGATGGGACACTTGCAGCTGGATACACAATGGATTCCTGGGGGCAGTGGAAGATTGTGTGCCTGTCCGTAGTGTCCGTTAAGGATGTAGAAGACATGTATATACAGGTAGTCCTCGACTTACGTTCGAGTTCCGTTCCTACGGGCCGAACGTAACCCGAATTAAACGTAAGTCGGAGCTCATTCCACGTGGCGGCCGTAAGTCTGGATTTTTGCTATAAGTTGGAAAAAAACGATAAATGGCATTTTAAACATGTTTTTTTCAACATACCATGACACCAGCGTACATTCTGTACCTTGAACATGTACAGTACTGTATTTCCAAGCAGTTAGCTAACACAGTACCCTCAAAAAACACATAGAATTGGCACTGTGCAGCTATTGAAAGTCAATAGGAGGTGTGATGACATCACTGGGGAGGTGGGCCATAAGTCCGAAATGTCGTAAGTCGGGGGCCGTAAGTCGAGGACTACCTGTAATTGAATTTATGATAATAGGATTTCTGCTTTTTGGAGTTGGTGGTTACCTGGCATATTGACGAATATGGAGACCGTCAACAACTGTCATGGCCATTGTGAAGCTGCCTGGCTTGTGTGAAGGAATGTGCTGTGCTGTGAGCACTCAGATACTGTGTGAGCTGAGCTGTAAGCTGGACGCAATTTCTGAGAATCGCAGGCCACTTGCGGCTCCAGAAACTTGCTGGGGAGAAGGAATCGACCTTGGAGAAGCTATAAGCTCGGTCCGGCGGTGTGACCATAAAATTTGGCTGTTTGGAGTTACCACTGAGACATACCAGTAGAACCATAAGGCAGACAGAAATCAAGCAGAGTCGGCTTGCCTCAAATAACTGTTGTTAGCTGAATCTGGCTCCCCTGTGTCAGCCTTGAATTGGCCAGCTATCTCAAACTCTCCTGGATGTTATGTGGACAAGAAGCTCTGCTCCCCCACTCCCCTACCGCTCCCTTCCAGATGACATCTGTGGACCCGTGTCAGAGCTGTGCTGGGTGATAGACACTGCACCATCTCTTATCAGGCTTTGAGAACTATCTGGCAGTGTCCAGGGACAAACTCACCGCCTTCATCAGCCTCCTTATGCATATGTGCATCATGATGTCATCAGTATGTTGCTGTTTCTGTGCTGAGGTTGTTTTGTTTGTTTGTTTTTTTGGTGGTGGTGGGGGGGGGGGTGCAACTATTAAATTGTGTCCCATCTAGGACACAGTGTGAGATATGATTTTTTTAAATACCTCCCCTTCCCCCTGTGTTTCTCTTTTCCTATCTAAACAAAAAAGTCTGCGACTCCCAAGGGCCACGGCCTCAGACACGTTCGTCTCCCCATGTCTGGTTGTTTGTTTTACTAGGACAGACTGTACTGAAATATAATTTTGTTGTGCTTTGGTGCAATGACAATAAAGCTGATTCTGATGTGATACTTTTTTGGGGGTGTCCTGCAGAGCTCTGTTTAAGCCCCCTGCTCTTCCCTCTACCTGCATGGCTCTATTTTTAAAAAATATGTGATGTCATACCTTTGGTGATTGTTGATGATACCTAGATATATGTCCCGCTAAAAAAGAAGACTCCAATTCTCTGAGCCCCCTGTTTTGATGTCTGGAGGACTGACAAGCCTAGACAGCTGTGAACTTTTTCAACTTTAATGAGAAAAAGACTGAGGTGATGGTCTTTGGAAGTGCCATTTAGAAACCCCCATGTTGGGTCCTTGGCCCAGTATATTGGGTCACTTAACCCAGGGGTCAAAGTTGATGCTGGACTAAAGTTAGAAAATCACATCAGAGTTGATAAATCCAGTTTTTTTCCTTTTGCGGCAGCTGGTAAAGCCGAATCTTTCTCAGAGGCATTTTGAAACAGTAATCCACGCCTTTGTTACCACTTGGCTGGATTACTGTAACACACTTTATAAAGGATTCAGTGATTCCTGTATCTCTCAGCTTCAGAGGGAGAATGCTGCTGCATGGCTTTTAACTAGCACATAAAAGTCTTACCACATTTCCCCTGTTTTAGCCTCCTTTCACTGGCTACCTGTACATTTTAGGATTTATTTTTAAAGTATATTTCTTATTGAGCATATGAAAAGCTTTTTTTTTTTTTTTTTTTTTTTTTTATTTTTTACTGTTAATCCCGGTATTATACTTTAAATCAGTTTTCTGTTCACCACCTGTCTGCATTATGGGCAAAAGGTGTTTTTTTTTAGGTCATACTGTCATGAGGGACAGGGTCTGGCTGTGAAGTCCCCAAAACAGGTCAGCGACCTCAGAACATTTTCCCTCACTGCCAACGAAACGTTGAAACCTAAAAATGGACCCAGAAGCCTTAGCAAAGCAGACTTCAGATATGACACTTGGCCATGTTTCGAGAACGTGACATGACAGAATTCAGCTCGGGATGAGTGATGGTCAACCTGTACAAATTTGACTCTGCCAACTTTGGTCTGTTTTGGTTCTGTGTTGTGACGATTGTCTGCAATGCAGAGAGAACTCTTTGTCCGACCTTTTCAAGGTGGCATAGCGGAGGTTGGAATTACTCACACAGCTGCCCAGCTTCGTTGAGGTGACGTGGTCTGAACTGGACCACAGGGTCAAGGACAGTGTGGAGAACGGATGTGATGCAGTGCAGAGGTCACTTGGCTATCAGAGAAGTAAAAAGGGCTTTTTGCCCACTTACCTGGAGAAATGATTCAGATTGGATCCTGCACAGCTTGAACCTTGGAAACCTCCCCTAATTAATTGTTATTTTATCATGCTGGTATGCTGTTTGTACTAATCAGAGACGGTGTTTAAAGATCGCACAAAACATGCAGTTCAGAGAACAAACTTTAAATTTGCAGATAGAAAGTTCCTTTAGTAAAACATGATAAAGTTGTGTTTTGGAGCAAACAAAAGGGGAAAGATTAAGTTTGATCTAATTAAAAATGATTTATTTTCCGTTTAAGGTTTACACAATTACCCAAGGATTTGGATGATTATGCTTCAAATTTTAATGTATGAGTTTTGAGATATATTATCATGGCTAAATGACTGATTTCCAGGCCCAACAAAGTACTTTTGTTCAGGTAGCAACACTTTAAGTGTGGCACGCTTGCCCTAGAAAAGAGCCAAAGAAAATAGGCCAGTATTAATATGAATAGTCTAAAACATGATGCTTATTTTTAAAGCTAGTACAGTCACAGGAGAATTGAACTCAGAATGTATTGTAGACTGACTCGAGGAACTCAAGTAAAAATGAAATCAAATAGTCGACATGTCGGAAAAAACTTTCATAAAAGTTGCACAAGAAGAAGCATGAGGGAACACGATGGGGACCGAGACACAAGGATAAACCAACGTAATACAGAACTGATGAGTAGTGAACCAGAGACTGAACATGACTGGAAACATGGAAGGACCTGGGTGATTAGAGAGTGGGCTCCAATGTGAGCGGAAAAACTGAGGAAGATGAGGGTGAAAATGAGGACTGGCAGAGAACACAGGGAGCAGGAAAAAAAACACAAGAACCTTGAAGAACAGAAATAATCAAAACAAACCACAAAAGGAACAAGAATGAACGATAAACTCAAGGAACCAAACAAAACACCAGAAAAAACTAAACTACAACAAAAGGTTCTCAAATTTCAGTTGCACAGATTAAATAATACCCAGATTAACAGTTTTGAACTAGTCCTCCACAATACCTGTTAGCCTTATTTAACTTTATTCTGAATACTATTTGACCTTTAGATTAAGCTCCCTATGGAAATGGTATTAAACTAAATGTTAGCTTTGAATATCTGCTATTTATGACTGAACTGAATACAACACCTCAGACCAGGGGTCTGCAACCTGCGGCTCTAGAGCCACAAGCGGCTCTTTGATTCCTCCACAGCGGCTCTTTGATTCCTCCACAGCGGCTCTTTCAAGCTTTGACCAAAACTAACATACTACTTAATTTTATTTGTTGTTATACAAACAACAAAAAAGGATTTCTGGTAGTTTAAGACAATTTCCTGTCATTTATTTTGCAAATACAGTATGTGAATACTGGAACAAGTACAAGGAGTAAAGCATACCCACTTTAACTTTATGCTTTACATGTATTTCTATACTTAATTTATTTTTCCACAATTAAAAATATTACCTAGGTCTGCATAGGTCATAAATTTTATTAATTTAAAAAAACCCTCTCTTTAAAAGATTCGGGTCTTTTCATTTGTCTTAAATTGTAAAAATACAAATCATTAGTTGTTTTATATTTATAATGTCACCCCTAGTGGCCACAAAAGCTCCTTCCAACAAACCTAAAGTGGCCCATGTGCCACCAGTTGATAACCACAGTTGTAGCATGTTGTTGCGGCTCTGAACACTTTTTAGTGAACAAAGGCGTAAAATGGCTCTTTTGATTGTAAAGGTTGCAGACCCCTGGTCCAGGGTGTCCCCTGCCTCTTGCACAATGATAGCTGGGCATGGGCTCCAGTGACCCCCGTGACTCAAAAAGGAAGAAGCGGGTAAAGATAATGGATGGATGGTTCAAACATGCTTTTCTTAATTTTAAAAGTGGACTCCTGCAAATTAAACCATAATTGTGGGGCAACCTGACACAGTGGGTTGAACGTAGGTGAGACTGACCAAGTATTTTTTCATCAATATTTGTCCGCTGTTTGCTTATAATGAGTCAAACATGGCAAAATGGGACACTAGCACTTGTTATGAAACTTTGTTGGATTTCTGTGAATCTTTTCATAACCTCTCGTGTCATTTCATGACCTACAGTATATGTTCTGTCTGGAACAGGACCCTCTTTGTAAACAAGTCCACGTGGCTCAGTGAGGCCAGCCTGTATAAATAAAGGTTGGATGAATACAGTGTGCTCTTAATCTGAACTTTGGGGATCTCTGACCAAGAAAACAGTTTTGCAAAACGTTATTCTAGGTCAATATTGTACAGTATCGTATATATATTTTACAATTTTGCAAAATTAGGCTGTGATTTTCAGAACTGGCCACGCAAGAAGCAGCTGCCCATCTTGCTGGTCACAAACAGAAATAACTGAGACGACAGGTGAAAATTATCTTTTTTTTTTGAGACACATACCAGCTGACCTGGCCTGTCTATTTTCTTCACCGCGCTGCTGTTTCCAGGGTTGGGTATGCTGGGCAACATGATGGCCTTTAGCCTGGACACAGTAGTTAGAGGTAGTTATTTAGAACAGAATGATGGACAAAGACATTCACCTGTGTGGAAAAATGTACAAATTCACATATATGGTGTATATATATATGTTTGTGTTTGTGTGTGGGTGTGTGTGGGGGGTGTCTTATACCTCTTTAATATCAAAGACCAAAACACCAGCAAAGAGCCCACAACTGCAATAACTCCAAATATACCAATCAGATAAATATTTCCTGTGACGAAAAAGAAAATTCAAATAGCACAATTTGAAATGCCTTTCAAAAAACATTTGGTTGCGTCACTGAGTTCACCTGACCGTCATGGTGTGTTTTAAAAAAGCTTGCAGCACTTCGTACTCCTTCTCCTGCAGCGGTGAAGGCAGATATATAGACCTGGTATGCAGTGTCACTTTTCAGATTCGTCAGTTCATAGGTCTTGGTCTCCTGATCCAGTGTTACATCTGCAAAAATAAAAAATGTTCAGTTTAGTGGACCATTTTTTATATTGGGAAATGGTGACAACAAACCCCCTACTCATTTATGTTTGACGGAAGAAGTATTTTAGATAAAAGACGAAATGTTTCAACAAAGAATTTGTCCAGAGGACCTGATTTAACCCGGTCAGATTTAGCTCCTACTTCAGCTGGTTTATTGATTATGCATCAGGATATTTTGGACCTACTCATTAAAGTATTCCTCCAAGTGGCATCAATACTTTATGAAACCCAAATCTGTTTCATGCACAAAAGACAAATAATCCTATATTATTATTATTACTGTAGTACAAAGTAAATTTCTTTCAAACTCCTCCTTCAGGAACACCCTTACTCCATTCCTCTTTCTATCCACACCACAGTAAAACAGTTTGAACCCTGCTCCACTGCTAAAAGCCTTCCTGTCCTTCCACTTGGTCTCTTGCACACATAATACATCTACCTTCCTTCTCTGCATCATGCGAGCTAGCTCTCTACCTTTGCCTGTTGTGCCTGCACTTAAAGTTGCCTTCAGTCTTATAATCTTTACTTGTCACTCTGTCATTTCACATTTTCCTTCCTTGGGTTTTTGACTTTGACAAAATACA
>JARVGV010000673.1:5048764-5062869 GCA_031762435.1 Hypsolebias longignatus
CCCCGCGGGGGCCCCCCCCCCCCCCCCCCCCCGCTTGTCTTCTCTGTCTGTGGACGCCCACGGAGGTCCTGACTGGTTTTCTTCTGACATATATGGAAACTCCTCTGTGGAAATAAAATTTGCCCTTACATCCCTGTTGTCCTGAAGAATTTTATCTCAGAAACGAGAGATTTTTATCTGATGTGTCAAAGACGAACAGGAGCTTCGTGTTCCTCCTAAAACCATAAACCCAGATTCAGTTCATATGAAAGTTGATCACATCATCAATCCATCGCACTTACATCCATTAAAAGTCTGATGAAGCTGGTTTGAGTTGTTTTGTTACTTGTTTTCTCATTTGTTGTGTTTTTATTACATATAATTAAAAATGTCATGTTTCAATATGTTTTTTTTTTTCTTTACATTGTGGCATTCTCTGAAATGCCTCCTGAATTATTTTTTATTGTTTTGTTGAGGTTTCTAAATTTTGTTGCATTTCAATAGAAAAAGCAGGATTTGAATTTTTTGCTTTTTAGCCTTTTTCAATATAATGCAGTTTTTTTAATGGCTTGAACACGTTGTATTTTTTAAAAAGGGGGTGGGGGTACCGGTATATTTTTAAAATGCTACCAGTTTAAATTTTTTTTCCGAGTGATTACGCAAGCAAGTTTTTTCGTGTGTTCCTTCTGCAGGGATTTCACCGTCGCATGAAAGATTCAACGTGTTTTATGTTGGATGCCCTTCCTGTTTTTGTTTTTATTGTTGTTTATTGTTGCTTATTAGATACTGTACTTGTAATAATTTTGGAGTTGCATATCCAGAGCTTTAGGGTGTTATCAAAATCACCTTCCAAGTTTTCAAAGTGACAGCCAGAAGCGGCCATTTGTACGGGTAATTTTGTGGCGTAACACTAAATTATTATTTTTCTTCTTTCGGCTGCTCCCTTCTTCAGGGGACACCACAGAGAACTATCACGTACAAAGACTTGACAACTGTTTTTACACCGGATGCCCTTCCTGACTCAACCACAGCCCTCTGTGTGGAGCAGAGGGCTGCTGTCGAGGGCACCTGGGGGAGCAGATGATGGGGTTGGGGGCCTTGCTCAAGGGCCCAGAGTGGGGCAAATGAGGGTGGAGGCAGGTGGGTGTTTCACCTTTGCAAAAATATGTTTTTTTTTATTTTTTATTATTATGCTTCAGTTATACATCAGCTATTTTAAAAATACTGTAAAATATGGAAGCTAGAGGATGAGGAAAGTTTAATGGGGGCTCTGCCCCTCCCCAGTTTTCAGCTAGCCTAATTTACATGATTTGATCTGTGGGAGCAAACTGGAGAGAAACTCACTGTTATGTGAAAAGAATGTGACATAATAAAAAAAACAAAAACATGTTCATAATTCAAGCGACAAGGCCTCTAAGATTCGCACCAGGAGACTGAGACCCTCCATGAATGTTTCCAGACATTTTGAAGAGTCCTTCACAGATTCTGTTCAACGCTCACCGCAGTGAGAAGGCAGCGCATCATTTAGTCAAAAGCATGAAAACTCAGTTGTAAACCTTGTGTAAGTGTCAACTAAAGTTGTTCCAAGATGTTTAGAGACTAGTCAGATTAAATGTGTTCTCTGCAACAGCAGCTGCTTTCTGCCACTCTCCAGTAAAGCTCGGTGAAGAACTGGGCAACAGTTGTTGTATGCTCGGTCTTTTCCTCACCAGCTGAAGCTTGTAACTCCATCAGAGTGGTCACTGTGTCTTGGTGGCCTCTCTCACTTTTTATTTCCAGCAGAGTTGCTCAGTTTGTGAGGATGGTCTGCTCTTGGTAGATTTACACATGTCCCATATTCCTTCTCTCACCGGGGTTGTTTAGGGCCTTGGAAATCTTGTTTGTATCTTTTCCTTAAACTCTATGTTTTAATATTATTTTCTGAGGTTTTCTTCCTTAATTTAATCAAAACAGATAATTACAGAAATATTTACAAATCTACAATATTCTTATTTGCTCAAAGGAGTGGGAAGAAGCATGCTCTTATACACCCCACCCCTTCTCCTGTGACCCATCACTTCATTTTCATCAAAAAAGAAAACAAACAAACAAACAAACAAAAAATCAAATTTATGAATCCAAACAACTATTAAAGAAGTAAATAGGGAAAAAGTAAATAATAATAATTAATAAATAATGTGCGTTCCAAAAACTAGACCCCCTTTGACTGTCATTTTAAGACAATTATACATACAGTCAAGTAAACAATGGAAATAGATGACAGTAACAATAATGATTATTTAAGTCTGTTATTCATCTTTAATCATTGTTTTATATCTTGTTTTGAACTGCTTCATGTTCTGACTTTGCTCGAGCTCCACATTCAGCTCTGAAGCTTCACCCACAGACAGAAACCTTTTCTTGTTCTAATCATCTCTGTTTGACATATACTCATAAACATTTTCCCTTCTCGTCAATAATTATTGAATATTTTCAGGCAGTTGGTTATTTTTTAGCTTCGTACATTATTGGAACTGTTTGTAGTTTAACTATGTCCATAAGTTTGATAGTATGGATAGTGGGTTGGAATGATCCAGACTTTACAGATCCAGGGGCGGCTGTGGCTGAGTGGTTAGAGCAGTTGTCCTCCAATGCAAGAGTTGGGGGTTCAATTCCACCAGCAGTCATACTGAAGTGTCCATGGGCAAGACACTGAACCCCTCATTGCCTCTGATGTGTGTCCCAGCAGTGTATGAAGGTGATAAAGCTCTGATTATTCTCTGTATAGATCTAGTAGATGCTGTACGAATGGGCAAATGAGACACAGGTTGTTGTAAAGAGCTTTGAGTGTCTTGATATGATAGAAAGGTGCTGTATAAGTACAGTCCATTTACCATTTACTTTGTTAATTACTCCTAATGTTCTTGTTTGAAGTAGTGACTGTAGCGTTGTTCTGTACAGTATTTCCTCTTAACTTCTGCACAGTAAATTAAATATGATAAAACTAATGTGGAGTGCTTTCCCATCCAACACATACAGACATTTAGTTTTGTTCTATAAAGAAATACTTTTGGATATTTTATATTGAATGTATCTGTGAGGTTTCCAGTTCCGCTTATCATCAAAAACACCAATAAATTTAACCGTGCACCATTTCAACAATCATTTAACCTGTATGTTCAGTTCCTTATCCAGTTTAGTGCCCAAACAGGATTATTTGAGTTTTGCTCACATTTAAAGACAGTTTGTTACAATCAAACCATATTTTTTAGCTTTTTTTTTTAAATCAGTGACAACTTTTAACAACCATAACAAAGTATCTCCAACTAAAAATAAATTTCAGAAAACATAACAAATTTCATAACTCCAGATAGTTTGCGTATATAATTTAGATACATTATAAATAATTTAGGACCCAAAACTGACCCCTGCGGAACCCCACAAGCAAGTGTCCAACTGGGAACACAGTTTCACATTCTGTTGCCTGCAATAAATTCTAACACGATCACTCTAATCCTGTATCGTTCCAGCTTTTTCATCAGTGCATTATGATTTATTGTGTCAAAAGCTCTTTTTTTATATATCACAAACACTCCAGCAGCAGTTTTTATTATCATTTGCAGTTATTTCTTCTTGTTTTGATCCAAACCCGTATTGACTTCCAGTAAATAATTAAGACTAAAGTAATGCATTAATTAGGACTAACCAGACTTTGGAGCCAAACATTACTTAAAATATTACAGAAGACTTTATGGACAGATGTGGGTATAATAAGATTTTAGGTTATTTATTAGAGACAAAACTTTATTGAAAGCAATTAAAACAGGAACATTATTGTTTTGATGTAGAAAAAAAGCCTAATATTGACAATGAAGATAATAAAAAATAGAAAGAAAGGTAGAGTTGGAACTTGGCAGCCTGTAACTCTGACTCAACAGCCTCCTGTTGGAGAAATGTGCAGAGAAACGCAGTGATTCAGTGAAAGTGAATGGCTCTGACCCATCACTGGAGGAGGGGGGGGGGGGGGAGAAAAGGTGAAAAGCGCAGGGAAAGGACGGGAAGAAGGGGGGAGAATGACTGGCGACTGTGTGGGAAGACAGAGAGAGGAGGGGCTTAGAAAGTATGAACTTGTGCGTGATTTGGCTGCAGGAAGCATTAAAGGAAAAACAGTGAAGTGAACGTGACGCGTTCAGGCTCCGCTTCAGCTGAGAGGAACGACTCTTTTCTCCCCCCCCCTCATCGGGTCACACAGTTGGAGCGCTCAGACTCGTCTTGTTCATAAAATCCTGGTTTCGGAGCCGTTCCTCCCCCCACACCCCCGGGTCCTCTCTTTGGCTCGGCGGTGCGTAAAAGCTGTGCGTCGGATCGCGCCTCGGCGACAGCAACAACAACACGAGGACGAGGAGTCCTTCTGCTGGGGAGAAGACAGGAACAGGAAACCATGAGCCGTGCGCTGGACCTCTGCCTGCTCCTGCTCAGCCTGCACCCCCCCGGCGCGCTCTCCCTCTCCACACGTAAGTTGGATGCGCACAAGGTCTCTGCTGGATGAGGGTCGGGGCTTCCAAAGTCTGCAGGAGACCTCGGTGTCAACAGAACTTTGAACGTGTTGTGTTCCTACATTTAAACTGCCATCAGCCTGCGAGCATGTCACAGTGAAATATTTAATGATAATCCCACAGGATGCGTGAAATAAAGTCATAAATATGAGTTAAACCTCACCAAACGTACTTAATAAATAATACTTTAGACATATAATGGAGAAATAGTAATATAAAAACAGTCAAACTCTACTTCAGATTAATGATAATTAAAATATTGTGTTTTAATAATAATATAGAGACTGCACTGAGTGTATTTCACACAATATAATAATAAGAGCCTCATTTGAGCTTCCTTCTAAATTCTTCATCCTCAGATTTGATTTGTGGATGTATTTAAGGAGGAAAAGTACAAATGCCACTTTGTCTGCCTGACAGCTCGAGTTATTGATGTCCTCCTGCTGCAGTTGGACTTGTATCCCTGCAGAGAGGAGCTCATCATCCCAGGAGGCTGCTTTTCAACAAGTCAGCCCATAATTCCTTTAACACATGGTGAGCGTGGGGGCTTCACGCTGACATCATTTGTTAACAGGGCTCTTTTTTAAGGAGGGGGGAGAGAATGGGACACTTAATGCACAATAAGTCAAATAAATCAGCCGGAGTCGTTAGAAGTGGGTTTTTATGGGGAGCTCCTCAGAGAGGATCTCCAGCCTGTGTGAGACGTCCAGGAGCTGTTTGGAGCAACTCGAATAATCACTTTTATTCCTGTGATCATGGAGCTCACCTCAGTAAAACACACTTTGCTCCTTATCTATTAGTGCACTTCTCTTTGCTGTTCTTAAAGTGTTCTATTAATAAAAATATATTCAGTAAAACCCACACAAGGCCTCTAAAAAAAAAACCACTTTCCTCCTTATTCGACTTTTCCTTGAGCTCTTCGAGAACAGCACAAGTCAAACAGTAAACTTTTAAAACAGCAAACAACATCCGCTGCTGCTTCCCCAGCGTGGCACGGCTCATTGTCACTAAATGTTGCGTGACTTCTTGCACCCCCCCCCCCCCCCCCACTCCACTCTCCACACACTTCTTCAAAAAGCTCATCTGTTGAGAAGCCTGCAGGAGAAAATGCACGCTTTCTTTCAGCTGTTGCATGGATGAGCGGGGCACATAAACGTGCACGTTAAAAGAGGAGATCTGTAGCTTTAAAGTCCACCGCAGACTGGAAAATCAGCCACTTGAGACTGGTAACTTCTTGAAACAAAAGGAAGAAGTTTTTTTTTTTTTTTTTTATATTTTGAACAGTTTTATGACAAAGCTGAGCTCACTCTGCCCTGATGGAGCAGATCCTCCAAAAAAAAAAAAAAAAAGTCATATTTTACAAGCCATTTCCTCACAGTGAGCATGGCGGGCAGAGACAATAAACAGCCCTGATTAAGTCTCAATGTGGTGTTTGAGGTGTGTTAGAGGGCTTCACACCCACTCCGGGGCACCATGTCATCCTCAGCGCCTGGATGACATAAACACTGCTTGTTATTCATCCGGAGCAGCAGATTATTGCCTAATCCCAGCAGCCTTTTGCTCCACTGTGACAAAGACAAACAGCCTCTGAGTTTGTTTGGGCTCGTGCGTGAGCATAAATATGTTCAAGTGTTGTGTCGGGGTTGGAGAGGAGGCTGTGGTGTTAATACTGCAGCCGAGTCACACACGAGTCGTTGCCTTCAGAGGCGGCTCCGTCACAAAGTCGACCACACAGTGTCTGTCAGCGTAAGGTGGCTGGCAGCTGAAAAGACGTGGCTCCCGGGCGCAGATTTGTAGTGGTCTGACAAAGTGTTGACGCTTCCACTCGCCGGCTGCTTGGTGTTCCCCCCGTAATAATTAAAAAAAATGATGTTTTTACAAAGCCTTCAACTTAACAAGGGAATTTTGATTTCCCTTTAAGTCTTGCAGTCTTTAGAAAACAAATTATTTTCTTCTCATCTTTTCCTCCCAAATCCTCTTTTTCTCTTTCATTCCTTTTTTTACGATTGTTCTGTTCACCTGCAAGATCAAAAGCGCCTTTATTCGGCATTTAGCTGTCAGATGTGATAAAATGATGAATAGTGCTACCGTCTCTGGGTTTAGCTCCCCCACTGCTTCACAAAACTCCACTGAACTGTGGGATGAAAAGGAGACGGGTCTTTTGCAGCAGCGAGAAACAATTCAATTCATTCTGCAGAGCAGGAAGTCCCAGCTTTCAGGACTGTGAGACCTGAACGCATGTCCGTTATGGTTCCTTTATTTTTTGGTAACTGATGCTCTGCTTAAAGCCTCTCTGCTTTGTTTTTCAAGTGGTCTGAACACAAAAAAGGATGATGCAACACAATCTGAGAGGCTCTACTGTTGGTGCTTTCAAAGGCGCTGCACCATCTGAGCCCTTAGAGCAAACTTTAGCTTGTTCTTAGTGCCCGTTCTGAATAACATGTTTTGACTAAATCTTAAAGCAGATCTTTGAAGTGGAGTTCAGTTTTGAGCAGTTAATATCTCACCTGTTGTAGATAGGTCTTTCAACAACCTCCGTTTGGAAAAACAAAGTTTAATTTTAACTGGATCGATGAGCTAAAGGTGGTTTGCTACTGAGCTGCGACTGCTGGAGATGAGTTGATGACTCAGAGTTGTGCAAAAAAGGCTAAATTTTTATTATTGTCTAATGAAATTTTGAGTGTCAGCTAGACATAGACTTGAGGGCTGTAACCTGGGATGTTGTCTGTCCTAGGAGAGCTGCCATACATGGGTCAAATTGAAGCTCTGTCTCTCTCTCCATCAGGCTGTAGGTCCTGCTCCTTTCACAGCAGGGTCAGCCACATGGAGTATACTTCTCCATTTTGCTCTGTTTCATGTATCATCTCTTGTGAGATGGAGTGTCTTCATATCCTGCTGGATCACATCCATCCACCTCTTCTTCTGATGTCGCCTGCTTCGTTGACCAAAAACTTCTGCGTTTAAAAGCCTTTTTACCTTGTTGTCATCTTCCATTCACTGCACATGCCCATACCATCTCATTCCTGATTCCTGTATGTTATCTGTGATGTGTTCCACGCCAAGTATTTTTCTGATATCGTCATTTTGCCGTCTATCCTTGAGGTATACTCCAAGAATCCCACATAGCATCTTCATTTCTGTTCATTCCAGGAGTTCCTTTTCCTTTCTCTTTAAAGTCCATACTTCAGCTCCACAAACCAAGACTGGATCTTGGTTTTACAACATCTTGTAAACTTTCCCTTTAATATGAATTGGCATCTCTGATCATTCTCAATCAGGTCATCTGGACAGTTTCTTTTTAGTAGAAACGTTTCATCCTTTCGTCACAAAGCACTCCTGTCCTGTCAACTCCTTCCATTTTTTCCACGCCACAATTGCATTCAATTATGCATCTTCTTTACAACTTTCTTTGTCATTCGTTTAGCATTTATCAATGACCCCAGATTAATGTTTCGACCTGCTTCAGTACATTTACTTTATTATCAGTAATTGTAAAGGTCATTGTAAACATTAGATTTTGAGCAGGCCATGGTCTCTGTTTTTGTCGCGTTTATTTTCAGACCTTTACTCTCAAGTGCCTGCTGCCACCGTCTGAAACTATCTTTAAGATTAACTTCAGAATCTCCAGCCACAACTAGGTCATCAGCATGCAACATATCCCACGGCACTTCTCTCCTAATAAGCTCAGTAACTGCATCCATCAAAACAATAAACAGCAGTGGGCTGAGACATGAACCCTGATGAACACCAACTTTAATCTCAAATGCTGGGTCAAAACCATGGGTCAAACTGAAGCTCTACTGCTTTAAAATTTACAGAAACAAAACTGAGAAGGATCTAAGACAGGTTCAAGATGCTCACAACAAAAACGAGAAAGATTCAAAACAGGTTAGACACCTGTGACAACAGTGAGACTATTTTAGTGCAAATCTCTTACGCTATGTTTTATTTAACTTGTCCCAAACTGAAGCGTTAAGACTGTAAGCCTCTGCTGCTCACAGCAAACTGAGAACCCCTGCAAATAATTTGTGGCATTTTGGAGACTCGCTCAAAATCAATGTTTGCAAATGGATAAGATGTTACCTTTGTGGCTAATCTATAAGAAGGGCCATGAGCAAAGTGTATTGCAGCCATATTACAACAACCATGATCTCAAAATTGTTTAGAGATTCATTGAAAAATGCTATTTTATAAACCTTTATATGAGTTTCATGTGACGTGGTTATTCCAGCAGAACCACTCGGATGTTCCTGCTGGACGTGCTACAGCTAGCTGCTGCTTTTTACTCTTGCAAAACAGCTCAGATGTGTTTAAAAATATCAGTGTATGGCATTGGCAATATAAAGACTGTGATTTGTTTTTTAGATTGGAGATAAAATGGCAGCATTCCACTTAGGTCTTGGTTGCACTTGGAATAGCTGTTAGCTTATAAATCTGTTCAGAATTAATCCCCTAATTTGTTCAAGGAGCTATCCACAACAGGTACAATATTATTTGTTCACAATCTTTCCACATAATCCTGTTTTAATTAATCTGAACTATCATTTTAAATATTCAATATTACAAACAGTTTGTCTTTTTGAAGGCATTTATATAGTTGGTACTGTAACAAGAACTGATCAGGCGTAATATTTGCTGATTAAAAGTATTTTAGACAAATGTACCTATAGAGCATCAAGGAGTGTGGTGAGAGGTGGCTCAGAGTTTTAGTTTCTATGACAGAAGTCAAAGACCATTAGACAATATCAGGGGCTGACAAACCATCAGGGTGTCCCAGACTGGTTGTTAAAACTATATTGGAGATTTAGTGGACCTGGACTGGGGAGGATGTTTTTATTTATGACTGATGATTACTATAGATCAGCGTGCACCTAGTGAAGTCCTTCAACTGGTTCATGATAATGGAAACTCTGAGAACCATCTTTAGTTTGCACAGATTCCCACAGAGTGTGAGGCTGAAATACAGGCGTGAAACGGATCCTTTACAAGGAGCTGAGAGACGCCTTCAACCAAACAATACAAGAGGTAGTCATAGAACTAAACACATCAACCTAAAGTCCAAACTTGAACACAGAACCCACAAACCATGAGGCAGCCTTCCTGATTTGGTTTCACAGAAATCAAGAACCAGTGAAGTGATTTTTTTATTTTTTATTAGATCTTTATTCATACAAGTTATTTCCCATTGAGCGTCGGAGACATTTACAAGAGGGACTTGAACCATCGGCATGGCCGCTCTGTAGCATTCATGACAATAAGGACAAGTTTCAGAACATTTACTCATTTACTGTTTTTCTGTCCTCCAGATGTAGCCATTATTTACCCCCAAGACCCCGTGCTTCGCATGGGCTCCAACCTGACCGCCAGCTGCTGGGTCCACCCGGACCTCGGCGTCCACGCCAGCTCTCTGTTCTGGACGCTGAACGGCCAACAGGTGTCCAGCTCCCTCTACAGAGTCCTGAGCCCGAGCAACCTCAGCCTGACACTGGTGGGACTCAACGCTTCCAGGCAAACATCTGGGGACAACCTCGTCTGCCACAACCACAAAGGACACATTCTGGCTGGCTCCTGCCTCTACGTTGGGAGTAAGTTAGACTACGGTAGATTTCAAAGTAATTGCAGCAGAGTGCTGGCAGAAGGCGAAATACACCGTAGAGATGAGTGGAATTTAAACGAAATGAGAATAAAAGGAAGCGCGAGGAAGTAGTGGGCTGGTTTTTAAGTGTCCCTGCACAGTTGAAGCTGTATTTCATGTTTAGTGTTGCTGCCTGCACAGCCGGTCAGAGGCCTCAGTGAGTGTGTCACTGACCGACCACCTGTGTGGTCCACTATCACTCACACAGAGTGGGCGGGGCATTTTACACCCAAAAACACATTTTAAACTTTTCATCTTTTATCTTTGTATTTCGGGACTCAATGATGTCACTGCATGCAGCTAAATTATACACAATGAGCTTAAAGTAAGTAAGTGCTGTGTTGTCATCATTGTATGTTCCCATACAATGATGATGACATTAGTTCTCAGCATTTAACCCATCACACCTGAAATGCACCCAGATGGAGAGTGGGCAGCTATGTAAGCGCCCGGGGAACAATTAGGGATTAGCCTGATGCATGCTCAATAATCCAGGTAGAAAAATCTAAAAAAAATAAGTGTGGTCCTCTGGACATTCAAAAAACAAAACAAAAAAGTAGAAACGTTTCGTCTTTCGTCCGAAAGACTTCCTCAGTCTGTGATGCTGTGTTCAGGTCAGTCTTATAAATAGCACCCTCTCACAGTGGATCAAACAGTTTGTTTTTTTTTATGTCCAGAGGATCAGACTTAGCTTTTTTTTTTTTTTTAGATTTTTCTACCTGGATTATTGATCATGCATCAGGGTACTCAAAAATAATATTTGTTCAGATGTTTACACATTTTTGGGGGATGGGTCTTAGTGAGGAGTTCCACACAGGGAAACTTTTTTCTTATGTTTATACTGCGTCGCTCCCATATTGGGTTTTATAAGAATAAAAAGAAGCCTTATTTTTTCACAAGACTCTAAAATTACGTATGTGAGCAGCATTGACTCATACCCCACTCTTCTCTGCGGTCTTCATCTTCCTGACTGAAGTCCTCTTTGATCGGTGTAGTGACTATTTTAGGGATGGGTGAGGCAGTGACCATGTTGTGCTCTGTGCTCGCTTCACCATCATCATCATCGTCGTCCCCTGTAGGAGAAAATTTATAAATAAAACAACCAGAAAAGATGATCCTCACCACAATTTTACCACTAAATTATACTTAAAAATAAAGTGTTGAACCATTTGAAGCCAGTCTTTATTTAGTTGATATAAAGAATGAGAGGCCTGGTTGGTTCCTCTTATTTGGACATTACGTGGCTGTTTCATAAACTCTACACAGGATCCAGACTTTTCCAGGATCCAGCTGTCCAACTTTTGGACAAGTTGCTACCAAAACGAAGACATTAAATGACTCATTGTGTATGAAACATTTTAGTTAATATATTACACACAGACAAACTGAATCACAGCTACAACCACACAGATAACCAGAGACATTCACAATCATTTCCTCGGTGAAAGCTAAACCTGTCTGAGATGTTTCATGAGATTATGGTCATGGTAGTCAGGCGTCCTGCTCAGAAGAGTTATTGTCTCTAGGCTGTAATAAACCACAGATGAAAAAATACAATACTGCAAAATGGCAGATACATTTAAAATTGAACAATTTATTTAGCTAATGAATAATTCTGTTTGCAAAAATCATTAGAGTTTGAACACAACCCCCCCCCCCCAAAAAAAAACAAAACAAAAAAAAAAAAACTTTATAACAGTGGTTCCCAACCATGGTCCTTGAGGAACACCATCCTGCACATTTTAGTTGTTTCTCTGTTCCAACGCCTGATTTGAATGAGGGTGATTAAGAGGCTTCTGCCAAACTTAAGGAAGTAATTAAACCACTGAACCAGCTGTGTTGGGAACCACTGCTTGAAAACTTGTAAAAAGATAGTTTGTCATTCTTAATATTGCTTTTTTAAAATAATTTAAGATTGAAGAATTTATCTGTACAACAGCATGTTAGAGCCACTCGGAAGAGAAAGATTTTCATCCCAAACTAAAAGACCACAAAGAAAGAAGATTCTTCGTGTTGCCCAAAATTCTCCTAAAACAATTTAAGCTCTGGTTTTTATTTCTTTTCACATCTTTTAAAAATTCCTTTCAGTTCTTGAACGTTTCAGCACACCATCAAAGTTTGACGCGTCAAAATAAAACAAGACAGATGTAGAAATAATAAAATACGGCAACAAGTCATAGTGAGTCCCAGAATCGTCTGTTTCTGAAAAACTGTGCTTCACGTCTACACGGATCTACTGGAATTTAAATTATTTTAACATTTACTTTGGGAAAGAGTAGCTTTAATACACTGTTGTATTTTATTTTCTATCCAAAATTTGATCTGCCATTTTACATTTTCTTTACATCACAGTTGCCCACGTTCCAAAGAAAATCATCAATTTAATAATAAAAAAATAATTATTACTCCTCTGTGTTTTGGGCAATTTGTCCAAAATACAACACCTTATATATTTGTAGTTTAATTTCTTTGTTGGTTTCTTGTTGATTTAGTTTGTTTTCCATTTTTGCACTCGTTCGGTTCTATACTTGAATCTGGAAAACAAACTGTTCAAGAGAAAATTGGAGCCACTGAGAAAACACGTCGCTCTCTGGAAAGTGGTCAACATAAACCTTGACAAAATGTACAAAATCACTGTTGTGGCCCAACGATCACAGACAACTAGATGACGTTCCACTGAAACTGAAGATCCACTTTCAGGGAACAGCGACCCACGAATGACTCGCGACGTCACAAACACTCACGGGTCGGAGGAATAAAGGCGTCGGCAGAAGAGTTATTGAGCGGATCCACAATCAGAGGCATGAAACAAAGAAATCAGAACAAAATTAAAGAAATAAAATGTTAAAAGTTGCTCTACGGGAAATCAGTTCAAACTACCAAACAATAAATCATAAAATAACACGAGACTGGACGACATCTAAAGCACAGCAACACAAACTACCGTACGGTTCTCGACCATGACTGGGAGTTATTTTCCGGGGTTTGTTTCATTCTTATCTATTGAGTCAGGAGTTGATCCAGTTTAATGCAACCGACTGAAAGACAAACGGGTTCAAGGTTAGATTTTAAAGTTAAATTATTATTATTATTATTATTTTACAATACAGTATTGTTAAAAGTACTAGCTAAAGTCCTTCTGTTTAAAACCACCCCTTAAAAGCTCAACATGTGTTTTTATACAAGTTGGTAATTTACGGTAAAAATGTGATTGTTTTAAATGTCAAATAAAACTACTTAAATTAAACTTGGATTAGAAAAAATAATTACAGTAATTAATAGGACAAATGAAGTAGTGGGAAAGTAAGAACAAAAAATTATAAAAACGTTTTTCCTGAAGCTTAAAAAAATATTGCTGGAAAATGGAATAACAAGAAATGTGCCAAGAAAAATAGGTTCATGAACCCAAAATAAATGGGTTAATGGGAAAGGTGACCAAAGGTGACCCTGAAGAAGTCCCACAGAACCGATCGGCAGCTGTTTGTTAAAAACTGAACTTTTTGGTCAAAAATCCTGAGTTTGGTTCAAACTTCACACTTCCCATTGATCTGCCAACACCACTAATTAAGTACGGTGGTGGCTGCATCATACTGCGGGGCCACTTTAAATGGGCAGGAACTGGAAAACTAAAATTATTAATACTAGCTGGCAGTTTTACAGGTGATCTCACTGGGCTGTGACCGCCAGAGCATTGATGAGGAAGTCAAAACGTTAGACGCAGTTCTCGGTTTGCCTCATGGGTCTCAGTGGCTTTAACTCTAGTCGCCTAAATATTTTCTCTCAAAGTGAAGTTGTTGTGGGCGTTTTTGACCCATTTCTGACAAAACATTCAAGGCTACGGTCCTGAAAGCCCAGGTCTTAAACCCAAACTTTCTTTCTTTCTTCTTCTTTCGGCTGTTCCCTCTTCAGGGGTCGCCACAGCGAGTCATCCTCCTCCACCTCACTCTGTCCTCTGC
>JARVGV010000673.1:5083815-5094545 GCA_031762435.1 Hypsolebias longignatus
ACACAACCACAGACCACCGAGCTACCACAGCCCTCTGTGTGGAGCAGAGAGCTGATATCTAGGGTTCCCGGGGGAGCTGATGATGTGGGTTAAGGGCCTTGCTCAAGGGCCCAGAGTGGGGCAGATGAGGGTGGAGGTGTGACTGCTTCACTTATCCCACCCACATTCTTGATGTTGTTGGCACCGGGGCTTGAACCGGTGATCTTCCGATCACAATCTCACCTTCTTAACCTCTGCGCCACCACTCCCACTCTGTTGCCTTTTAGTAAACAATGTTTGTCATTTAGTTTAGACTGAACATTTTGTTTATGCTTTGTACAAAATAATCTAATAAATGTTTAAACCACTTCACTTTTTATACATTTATTTGGGTGATGTTTGTGACAGCATGCCATGAAGTAAAAAATGATTAATCTAAATATTTGAAATGTGATTAAAATTGAGCACAGTGGTGAGGTGATGAATGTTCAGTAATATGCTGTCACATCTCAGGAGACCCAGAGGAACGAGACTGAGACAAGCAAGACTCAGGAGGGATAAAAAGTTTAACAGTGTTTATTATGTACAGTGAAAAAGGAAAACGTGATTCTCCACTGGAACCCTGGAATAGTAGGAGATGCATCAGGTGGAGTCCAAGGGTAAGGAGCGTTATGAGAATGATCCTGTATTTTTGTTTGCTTACAAGTCGTGGAAGATGGAGAGAGGAAGGCGTTGGTCCAAGGAGTCACAGGAGAGCCCAGGCAAGTGACTGGAAGGCAAGGAGGTCCAGGAAGCACTGGTGTCCAGAACGGCAGGTCACAGAGGAGCACGAGGAGACATAGGTAACACGAGACGAGAGAGATCAGACAACTCAGATTCTAATCATGAACTAGGCCAGAAGCACACTACCATCGAGGGAGGTGAATGCTCCAGTGGAGAGTAGAGCTCGACTGCAGCCTTATGTAGTGCTGGATCCATGATGATGAGATGACCTGCAGGCGTGGTTAACTGGTGGCCATTTTGGATCCAGGAGCTGCAGAAGGTCATACTCTCACATATGCATTACATCAACTGCCAAACTGTTTGAATGTCACGATCAATCAATAAAATTAGATTTTCTTTTGTTAGTTTTTTGTGTTTGCTGTTTTTAGATTTATTGTGTGAATGTTTATGAAGCATTCAACCTTGTGATCCATTTTACTTCTGTACATTTTTCAGCATCTTTCTTGTTTCACAATTTTTGTGCTTTTCCAACAAATCATAAAACATTCAGCTCCTTCAGGAGAAGGGTGCTATGACTTTTGGTATTGGTGCATCTTTAGCATTTTGAAATATTTAGCCATTTCTGCATTTTTTTCTCATAGGACATGAACTGAGCTCATTTTCCATCCTTCAAAGCTTTAGATGTGTTTACAACCTACTGCTGCTTTCACATTTTGTTCTGCTTCAGCTTCTTTCAGCTTCCTTGTGCAAATTTAAACATTTTTCAGCTACTTACAGCTGTTTTGTGCTCCTTTCAGATTCTTTCTGCTCACTACAACATTCTTGTGCTTCTTTTCTTTTCTTCCTTTTCAGCTACCTTTTTAGCATTTTTTAGCTAATTTCAGCTGTTTTCATATAAGTTCTAGTTTTCTTGGTAATTTCTGCTCATTTCAGCGTAATTAACTTCTTTATGCTAACTTCAACTTGTGTCAGTTGATCTTTCTGCTATTTTCAGCTTTTTCTGCTATTTCAGCTACTATTAGCTGTTTTATGCGAATTTTAGTTTTTTCAGCTAATTCTACATTTTTGGAGCTCATCTAAGCTCTTACTGTTTCTTTCTTGTAGTTTAAACTTATTTCTGCCTTTTTAGCTACTTCTCACTTGGTTTTTTTTTTGTGTGTGTGTGTGTTTGTTTGTTGTTATTGTTGATTTCAGCTTGTTTAGCTAATTTCCTACATTTTTGTGCTTATTTCTGCTTATTTAAACCTAATTAAGCAAATCTGTGTTCTTTCTGCTTTCATCTGCTAATTTAGGCCTGTTCTTCCACGCATTTCAGCTGCAATTCAGCTGCTTCTTAAGCAAATTTCAGCTCTTTTTCTGCAAGTTCTTCAGTACTAAGCATCCACACTGCATTTTCACTGGAAATTCAATTTCTCTAGTTTCCTTTATTGTTTTCTGTGTTTTCAGTTTCCCCAGCATCCCCTGTGCCATCATTTCACTCTTCCTCAGTCAGCATCTGCCCCGCCCACTTTCACATGTTCCCCGTTGTAATATTGCTATTTTGTCATTTTTGTTTGCAATTGTCAAGTTTTTCTTTGACTTCTTCATATTTGTCTGTAATCTTGGATCCCAGCTCCACAAGCATGACACTTTTTTATTTTGTCTTCTCCTTTCTTGTCTAAACAGAATTAGAAATGTGTCATGCTGTGTTTTCATTTTTTTAATAACATAAAGGGATGGATTGACAACAACATAGTGTTGTCTGAAAGGCATTCACATCATACGTCTAATTTAAACAGTGTCCCCAGAAAGTCTGCCGATCAACACTTATGTTGTATTAAACCGAATTAATGGAATTGTGTTGCACATATTACACTGAAAAAATATAAACACAGCACTTTTATTTTTGCTCTGATTTTTCATGAGCTAAACTCAAAGATCTGACTTTTTTTTACATACACAAAAGGCATTTTTCTGTCAGACATGGTTCAAAATTTTGTGTAAATCTTTTTTAGTTAGCACTTCTCTTGTATTAGCACTTTGAGGGCTGAGAAGGGGCAGAGGTAGGGCAGCCAACTTGGGACCAGAAAGTCCCAGGTTTGATCCCCAGCCATTCCCACATGTTGTGGTGTCTCTAAGCAAGACACCTAATCCCTAATTGCCCCGCAGGAGCTTACATAACTGCTCACTGCTCAACCTGGGTGCATTCCAGGTGCAAAGGGTTAAATGCAGAGAAGTTTACCATTGCATGGGGACTTACAATGATGACAATCTTATACTTCCCTCCTCGTCCCCTTCCCTTCTTTGCTGAGATAATCCATCCACCTCACAGGTGTAGCATGTCAAGATGCTGATCAGACAGCATGATTATTACACAGGTGAGTCTTAGGCTGACCACAATAAAAGGCCACTCTAAAATGTACAGTTTTACTGCGGTGTCTGGTGGAATCAGAAAACCAGTCAGCATGTAGTGTTACTATCATTTACATAATGCAGTGCAACACCTCCTGCACAGTGAGTTGATCAGGTTGTTCATTGTGGTCTGTGGAACGTTGGTCCACTCCTCTTTAATGGCTGTGAAGATGCCACGTAGTATCAGGATCTGGAACTTGCTGTCATATGGGGCGATCCAGATCATTCCAAACAAGCTCAGTGGGTAACAAGTCTGTTGAGTTGAGTATGCTGACCATGGAAGAACTGGGATGTTTTCAGCTTCCAGGAATTGTGTACAGATCATCACAGCATGTGGCCGTGCATTATCATGAGGTGATGGTTGTGGATGAATGACACTACAGTGAGCCTCAGAATCTCTTTACAGTATCTCTGTGTTTTCAAAATGCCATCAGTAAAATGCACCTGTGTTTGTTCTATCCATAACATACACCTGCTCATATCATAACTCGACCACCATCATGGACCACTGGATTCACAACACTGACATCAGCAAACTGCTCACACACACAACACCATACTTTATATAAAGTCTGCCATCTGCGCTGTGAAACCTGAGATTCATCTGGAGAACATCTCTCCAATGTGCCAGACACCATCGAATGGGAGCATTTGTTCTCTCAAGTTGTTACAAACCACAGTCAGGTGGAGACGCGGATGAGGGTGAGGAGCAGCAGAGGAGCTTCCCTGACAGTTTGTGCAGAAATATTTTGGTTTTACAAACTGTTTGTTGCAGCAGCTGTCCAGGTGGCTGCTCTCAGATGATCTTGGAGGTGAAGATGCTGGATGTGGAGTCCTGGGCTGGTGTGGTTACACCTGGTCTGTGGTTGTGAGGCCAGTTGGATGTACCGTCAAATTCTTTGAACATGGACATTCCTGCAGTCAGCATGCTAACTGCACGCTCCCTCAAAACTTGCAGCATCTCATTGTGTGATAAAACTGTACATTTTAGAGTGGCCTTTTGTTGTGGTCAGCCTAAGACTCACCTGTGTAATAATCATGGTGTCTGATCAGCATCTTGATCTGTCACACCTGTGAGGTGGATGGATCATCTCATCAAAGAAGAGCTCACTAACACAGATTTACATTAATTTATGAACAATATTTGAGAGACAAAGACCTTTTGTTGACGTAGAAAAAGTCTCAGATCTTTGAGTTCAGCTCATGAAAAATGGGAGAAAAATAAAAATGTTGCGTTTATATTTTTGTTTATTAGAATCACTGCATGAAACCACATCTTCCCAACAGGTACAAGAAACATGAAAGAACTTCATCCAGGTGGATATGGAGGATAATGGAAGAAAGACATTTTCCTGCAATAAAAATATATTTTATATACATTTTAGGTCAGTTTTACTCTGTTGTAATGATTATAAAATGATTTCTCTCTTTTATTATGTGGTTTAGAGTAGATCATATTAAAAGCTGCAGAGGTGGCATTATCTGACAAAAAGGAGCAGTTCTTGTGTTTGGACTTGTTGCAAAGAGTTCCTGCTCTCGTCCTCAGGTGATGATGACCCACACCTGCTTCCTGTCCGTCCAGGCACATCTTTGAACACCTCTCACTGCACCGTCTCTCTGCTCTTCTGGGAAACCTGAGCCTCTGCTTGTGTTTCCTGCCGGTGCCCAGCCGTGTAGCCAATTCATCTCCGGCTGCTGTCACTGCAGAGTCTGGTTACTGCACCTGTGACCACTCAGTCGCCGGGCCTTGAAATTCAAACCAGTGTAAAGTTTTTTTTTTCCCAGCTCTAGCCTCACTCTTGAAGCTTTGCCTACCTGCTTACAGTGACTCAGTCTCGGGGCTTTTCTCTCACAGCTGACATATTCCAGACGATGTGTGATGATTTAAAAGTCAGCGTGACACAGAATGTGGATTTTTCTACAGGCCAACGTTCTAAAACTGAAATGCTAATGCTCGGTGCGCATCAAACTGAAAACTACTTGCAGACATTTTGAAGCGTGACGATGCAGCTACTGCCCAAAAAGAAGTTTTGTACAAACCTCAACCAAGAAAAACAAAATCAACATTTGAACAGTTTGAGAACTGTAAAAAGTTCAAAATAAACATTAAAGCTGCTCACTATGGTCCACACACCAGAGCCTGTCACTCCCTGACTGCCAAGTTAATGAAAGGCAGACAGACAGACTAAAAAGTAAGCCTCAAACCAACAGTCCTCTGCCACAACGAAAAGTCAGAGCGTAAGAAATATTGATCCATGAGCAAAGGAAGACTCTGATAATTACAGATGTCAGTTTTTACATTTCCCAACGTTTTACATAGGACGCTTGAATCATGACAAGTCAAGATAACTTTCTCTTCCTGTTTTAAAGTGAATAATTTGTGTTAAAACATGACTGAACCTTGTATTCTAGTGAGATTTGAGAGGAAACTTTAAGCCCTGTAGCAGTGAGAGATGTACCGAGTGGAAGAAGACAGAAATGTATAATTATACATGTACCATTAATGTTACACTTATGTATATCATTCAAAACCGGAGCACACTATAAATCAAGCTGCACGTGGATGTATAATTTTCCTGTTTTAGTTCAAAGATATGTTATGAGCTACAGGTAATAATGAAGCTTTAACCTCCTAGGACCTGGTATCCACATGTGCAAGAGTTTGGGTCTTTAGAGGTTAATGCTTTTATTAATCTAAATAAGTTAAGTCAGGTCCTCTGGACAGATTAAAAAAATAATTGACTTAAATTGTTGAAACATTTTGTCTTTTATCCAAATGACTCTTCAGTCTAAGGAGCTGCACTAAACTCAATCTTATAAATATCACCTTCTCATAGTAGATCCGTTTGTTGTTGACATCCAGAACCAGCTGTTCACATGATAAAGGACCATCAGCCTAAAGATTAGTGTCCTGATGGCCGCTTGCTCTTCACAGAGGGCTGAGAGACACGAGCAGAAACAGCATTGTAAGAAGGTGACAAGTGAACACGGAGGCCTCCACCTCCATTTAATGATGGACAGTTACTTTTCACCAACATGGCCTCCTTTACTCCTCTCTCCAACTGTCCCCCTCTTGCTGCAGTATCACTCAGCCCTCTGTGAAGAGCAAGCGGCCATCAGGACACTAATCATTAGGCTGATGGTCCTCCTTGAACAGCTAGTTGTGGATGTCAACAACAAACTGGTTGATCCACTATGAGAAGGTGCTATTTATAAGACTGAGTTTAGTGCATCTCCTCAGACTGAAGAAGTCTTTTGGATAAAATACAAAATGTTTCAACATTGTTTGTTAATCTGTCCAGAAGACCTGACATAACTTTGTTAGATTTTACTACCAGGATTATTGAGCATGCATCAGGATGCTTTTATCAGAAATTAATTTGTGCTGATAAACACATTTTTTCATGGTTTAGGGCCCAGAGATTATGGCAATTTGTGATGGTGGAAATGGTGTTGGAGTTATTCCAGTGAAAAATGTAATATAATCAAATTACTGTACAGAAAAAAAAGTTCTGCAGGACGATAAGGAGGAGACTGCTGGATGCAAACACTTTTAATTAGAATGAAAAATCTAATAGTCATGCAAAGAAGTCATGTTTTGTGTAATAATATGCAGATTTAAGCTCAATTTAATGCATTTAGAGAGATTTGTTTTCTGTCATGTTTACAACTCAAGAAATTAGAGAAGCCGTGTTGTCATCTTTTGTTTAATTTGTGTTCCAGTCGAGGAGAAATGTGTTTCCCCAGAACCTTTAATGCGCCTGACAGACTCCAATAATACACTTTGACCTGGAACTTTAAAAATAATGAATGAAATAAAGCACCCAGCAGGTTGACAGAGGAAGCTTTTCTCTGTTAAAACAAGTTATTGCAGCTGAGATGAACTGAGGAGGAGAAGCTGCAGTATTTAAATATTAATTACAAAGTATCTGAGTGGTGCTGATACAACTGAAGGCTGGTTTATTGCTCATCGGTCCATGATGTTCATTACAGCAGTTTTCAGCTTGTCCAATATCAGAATGAAATCTTTTTTTTTAATACTACATCATAAATTACTACTGCTTGCAGATTTTAGAGGTTTTCTAGAAGCGCTGCAGAAATGCACATTTATCGCTGCCACACTTTAAGAGCTTGATTTACCGGAGAGCTTTAATGAACGTGTTCACTGCATCATTAACCGGGAACTTTGTTTATTCTCATAAACCTTGACTAAAATAAAACTGATTCTCCTCTGTTTGGTTTTGATTTTTTTGTTTTTTTTTTGTGCCAGCCATTCATCACGAGGGAAACCTTGGATAGAAAGGCAGCTGAGGTGTTCCAGGCCTGTGGTTAAGATAGGATTTCTTCACCGTTCGGTCATGAATAATTCAGCTCGGGAGGCTATACGGCTCACCTGGAGAGTCACACAAGGTACGGACGTCTTAACAGAGAGTCGACGAAAAGAGGGAGAGCAGAGGACGCGGAGGCAGGAGGAGCATGGAGGAGGTGGTGAGGAAACGACCAATAATCTCTGCTAAAGAAAGAGGTCAGTTGAAGAATTCTGTCTGGTGTGTCTGTGCATCCACATGGATCGCGTTAAAGCTTCGGGCTTCGCCATGAAATCTCTCACAGCATCACACAGTCGTTGCTCCACACTTGTTTGAGATTTCAACTTTGTTTAGAATCCATTCCCAAACAACAGAGGAAGAGCTTAAAATGCGTAACCGTAGAAAACAAGTTAAAGAGGTCCATGTGGAAATGATCAGAGAGCAAGCGGGCTGAGCCACGAATCTGTTGCATCATTCTCGTCCCTGTCAGGTCCTGGTCCTGGGCGCTACGCTCTGCCCCCTACAGTCGGGTACATCAACCATGACTTCACCAAACCCAGCAGTCCTGCGTATACCTTCCACAGCCGCATGAGCAGCGCCAGTAAGTTTCCAATTTTAGGGAACCTGTTCATTTATTTTATGCTGGTGTGACCCAGTTTGGCAAAACATCTCAGATTCACCTTCCAGTGCCGCACAGAGCTTCAGATAAATATTGTACAACTCTAGTATGTGACCAAAATGAATGACCATACTGTGAATCCTGCTAGTGGTCTCTGTGGACTCCAGCCCAGGTCCGAGATACTACGTTGGTGACAAGGTGACTCGTTTTGGCCGCAACGAGTCACCGTCTTATTCCATCTCTGGCAGAGGACGGCGCATCGTGAATAAAGGTAATCTCAAGGACCTGCTCCTTCTGACCTGGGGTCCCAAGGTGTTCCCTGGCCAGTTGGGGTAGAAGAATCATCTTCTCTCAGATTTGTACCACTTGTAGTCAAGATCAAAACAGATGACCACTTGTCCTGAGCCCGGTTCTGTTACACGTTTCTTCCTCATGAGTTTTTTCTTCCCACTGTCGCCTTCATGCTTGTTCACTGCGATGGAGTTAAATTCAAAGAGGTCTGCTCCTCAGATAAATGTTAACTTATTGTTTTTATATATGAATGTTTCTGTTCAGTGCCCGGAGATGACTTCTGTTGTGACTTGACGCTATAGAAATAAACTGAACTGAAATGTTCTTGCTCTTTCGGTCATGTTCCAATTCTCATGGCCAACGGTGACGGTTGCAACGAATCAGGAAATCAAGAGCTTCACTGTTTATTTACCTTAACAGATTGAAGCAGTCCAGTCCTTGGAGCAGACAAAGTCCTAATCGGTCTGCCCATCTCCTGCTCCATCCTATCAGCCCCCACAAACAAGATGCTTGAACTTCTGCTTGAGGCAGAAAGGGAGCATTCCATTTTTTTCAGGTCAAAACCCGTTCAAACTTAAAGGAGCTGTCTCTCGTCCCAGACTTCATACCTGGTTGTACGCTCGAGTATGAAGGTCTCACTTGGCTTGAAGACACCAACAGAACCTCGTCATTGCAAAAAATAAAAATGAGACCCTGAGGTTTCCCAGCCAGACACACTCCTCTCTGTGAGCACACCTGAAGATCCTGTCCAGTGACAAGAGGCAGCCCAGGCACAGTTCAACCCACAGTGGAAGCAACACAGATCTGAGAACACGTGCACTGTTCTTGCTTTGGTTGCACAGAGACTGAATAGCACACAAAATGACTTCTACACCTTATATTCCCTCAATAACCTCCATAAACTGTTTTCAGTCACAGTCATAAGTCCTTAATGGGCCCAAAGCACGTGCTGACAGAACATTTAACAACTCGAGTGTAAAGATCAGGTCCACGGCCAAAATAAAAACCACATTGCTCCTCGCCACCCTGAGGCTTGTTGACTGGTAGGAGCCTCCTTTTCAAACGTGACCTGTTGACAGTTGAACTCAAACTCCAACTCCATGTACAGCAAAAACCTATGGGACACAGCAATCCAGTGCAAGAGTTGGGGGTTTGAATCCACCAGCAGCCACATGCTGAAGTGTCTCAGGGCAAGACACTGAACCCCTCATTGCCTCCGATGTGCGTTCCATCAGTGTATGAATGTGATAAAGTACTGATTCGTCTCTTATGATTTGTTCAATTAGTTTTGTACAGATCTAGTAGAGTTCTGTATAAATGGGTAAATGAGGCACAGATGTAAAAGGTGAGTATCTCGATCAGATACAAAGGTGATATATATAAGTCCATTTACAAAAATGTCTGTTTCCAGCTGAGCTGTTTCAGACTCCTGGACCGGGGGCTTACAGCCCAGAGAGGGTCCCACCGGTCAACGCTCACAGCAGACCTCCAATCTACACGATAGGAACACGAACGCGATACCGCTCTGCCGACCCTGTTCCAGCCCCCAACAGGTGAGAGGGCACACGCTCCACTTGCTCATGAATCTGTTTTCTTCAGACATGACCTAAAACATATTAGGGAACAAATTGTCTGGATAATCCAGATTAGTTTTTACAAAACCAGAATATGACAATCCTTTATGGTTTTGTTTATCACTCAGAGCACTTGAGTTGTGTTACATTTACCCAGAAGGCTGATTTAGTTTGAATCTTCTCCAAACTTCTTCTCAAGCCTAAATGTAACCACACATGGGGATCCGGTTGCGAACACAATCTTGGTTTATACAAGTGAGAGTCCTCCTTCAGTCTGCTCCTGCTAGAAATGCACTTCTCTGTTTTGAACACAGAAAATGTCGGGCTTTGATCAGTTCCATAGTTTTGATGAACACCAACTTCTTCTCAAGCCTAAATGTAACCACTTTTTTTTTCCTCACTGGCTAACGAGGCTCACGCATTTCTTCCCTCTTCCTGTTCTCCTCCTGCTTTTCTGCTCTGTCTGTGTTTCGGAGCAGCTCCTATTTTGACACATCGTCCGAAATGAAAACTACTGTTTTGGATCTGAACAACTGGACTTTCGACGCAAATGACTAATTCTTTTCAACAAAGCAACAGGGTCCTGGAGAACCCTCATCTGCTCAGATGAGACACATGCAGCTGGATATATCTCTGGGGGTGATGTGTCTACCTCTGCTGTCGATCGAGGACGCTGAAATTATATATAATTGGATTAATGATAACAGGTTTCCTGTTTTTGGAATAGTCTGGATCCTGGTTTATCAACATACAAAGAAGACAGCCACAGCTCGTCAGGCTGCTGCCTATGTGAAGGGTTGGTCTGTGCTTGGAGGACTCAAAATCAGCTGATTTATGATCTAAGCC
>JARVGV010000673.1:5160231-5171359 GCA_031762435.1 Hypsolebias longignatus
AAACGTTTCACCCTCACTCCAGAGGGCTTCATCATCACTCCTCTGGAGTGAGGGTGAAACGTTTCTACTAAAAAGAAACTGTCCAGATGACCTGATTGAGAATTATCAGATGAGCAGCACATGTTGCTGCAGAATGTCTTGATGGTCTTGAGATGTCATCATATCCTGCACAGATTCAAGACACCCTGCATCAGAGGAAACAAAGCAGGTCCACAACAGAACCGAGACTCCTCCATGTTCCTCTGAAGGTATTGGCTTTTATGGGACTTGTTACCAAAAAGCAGTTTGGTCTCATCTGTCCAGAGGACATTGTTCCACTTTGGCCACTGTGACTCAAACAGATCTGACACTGAGGTGCCTTGACCTTGAAGTTCACCTCTAATCTCTTTGGAGGTAGTTTGCTCTTTAGTTTCTATTCTTGTTATCAGTCTCTTCAGTTTGTCATCAGTTTTCCTCTTGAGGCCACGTCCAGAGAGGTTGTCTACAGACCTGTAGACCTTAAACTGAAACTTTTCTCTCTTTCACTCTCAACGAAGACGGTCACTCTCTCTCTCTCTCACTCTCCCTCCTGCTTGTTTGCTCTCTTGTCCGGTCAGCCTCAGAGCCTCTCTTTACATACCTTCCAAATCAAAAATGATTATGGATTTGGTCAGCTGGTCTCTAAACGCAATTGATAATTTTTTCCACCAGACGACGGCTGGAGAGCCCTCATGCCTTGAACGGACCCTCGCAGCTGGGTATGCCATTGATTCTGGGGTGAGTAGAAGATCATGTGCCTGTCTGTGTTGTCCGTGGAGGACGTAGAAGATGTGTACATTATTGGATTTATGATAACAGAGTTTCTACTTTTTGGAATCGGCGGATACCTTGGATATTGACAACTTAGGAGACATTGGGTGCAGTTTCAGCCATGGTAAAGCTGCCAGCCTTTTGTGAAGGATTAATCTGTACCTCGAGCTCTCAAACTCATATGCTTAATGAGCTCAACCACAAGCTGGACGCAATTTCTGAGAATCAAAGACCACTTGCGGCTCCTAGAACTCGCTGGCATGAAGGCTTCAATCTTGGAGAATGCTAATTAAGCATAGACCAGGTGGAATGTCCACTAATCTGGCTGCTTGGATTCGCCATTGAGTGCACCAGCAGAACTTGAAGGAAAACAGAAAACAGTCTGGTGGACCAAACAATTTCTTCTTATATGAATTTGGCCTCCCCAATTTATCTCAAATTGCTCCTAGAGGACATGTAAGTAGAAGTTACACCCCGCTCCCAAGGACATCTGTGGCCTTATCAGAACCTTGATGCTCATAGACACTGTACCATCTTATCAAAACTTTGGAACTTTCTGGAATGTCCATGGACTACTCACGGCCTTTGTTGTCCCATATGCATTAATCTATTCGTCTTATGTTTATTTATCTCGTTTTTGTGTTGAGATCATTTCTGGCCTCCCCTTTCCTCATGTTGTCAATTATCTAAAAAGGTGGTGCCGTTCAGGTGGCTGCAGCTTAGTCTCCCCATGTATGTCTCTGTTTTGTTAATGCACTTTAGTAACAGTTCCAGTTTTAAATGTGCTATACAAATAACTTTGACTTGACTTAAACTTCTGAGAAACTTCTCACTTTATTTTCCTCTGTGCTCCATGTTCGATGTGGTGCACACTGTGATACCAATCAGATCAGTGACTGCATTCACCTGTGATGCTGCTGAGAGGACACCAACGCGTCCATGTGGTCCAGTTAGTTTCAATCTTTTCCAGAGTACCATCCTTTATTATTCAGGCCAGTTTCATTAGTTTTATATAAATTTCATTCTTTAATGTTCCTCCTGCAACTCCAGCTGTGGACAGATGTCTACAACTCATCAAGCAATGACCAGAACGATGGGTTTTATGAGATTTCATCTGCACGGTTGCCTTTCTTTAAGCGTAATCTTGATCCCGTTAATGACTCATCTGTGTAGGGTTTCTCCGCCTCGGTCTCTCTGGCTCAGTAAAGGGCTGATGGAGGCGGTGGGGAGCTCTAAGATTACTGCTCAAATTGAATAAAGGAGTCGACACATTACACCAGCTCAGATGATACACCCCAGAGCACTGATTAATTTAGAACCAGCACGATGTTCACACATATGACTGGTGTTAACCTGGCCACCCTCCTTCCTTGACACCATCTTTACCACTTTTCAGCCCTTTCCGTCTGCGCCGCTCCTCACAGCTCCTGCCTCATGACTCCAGTTCATTACAGCCTTGGCAGGGTTTCCTCACATCAAATTAGAAAGCCAACAGGAATGACAGCACAGCAGTGAAAAGTTTATGGGGGGAGAGAAACCAAGAGCATACATGTGTGTGTGTGTGTGTGCGCGCTAAACAAACCTAATCCAATCTTCGCTGATTCATGAGCCAAGCTTGTCTGCATGCATTTGGGATCCACTTCCCTTTAGCGTACGTGCTGGGTTTAGGAGACGGACGGTAAAGAGACAGAATGGTTTGTGACAGGAGAGCAGTGCACGAACTCTGAAGTCACAACGCTTCACAACGCACGGCCGCCAGTTCACGTGCTCCACAACCAGTGACACATGCCTCAGAGGCTGGGTGGTGACATCTTTCATCCAAAGTGCTCAGACTCTGCTGCTCACTCATGTAAAACACCAACAGGCTGCTGGAGAACAAAACGTACACACATCGAATTTTCACCTTTTCAAATCAAAATGTGCTTTTTTTTTTCATTTCTGGACAATTTTCACATTTTTGTGATTCAAGCTAGAGTTTGGTCAATGTTAGCTCACTACAAAGGTGACAGGAAATGAAGTCCACCCACGGTCCAGCAGCATGCAGAACCGATCGGCCTCGTGGTTATGGAGGTCCACACTTCTTCTTAGAGGTTTGAAGACATTAGTTTCTGCTCTAGTTCCCACCACAGCGTTTCACCCTGGTCCAGGACTGAACCTTTCCAGCACCGTGAATGTTTTATTTTTAGGCCATTCTGTTGTAGAGTTGCTGCTGTGTCTGGGTTCATCGTTCCATGACCCTGTTTGGTCTGAGCTTCAGCTGCCAGGTGATCATCAGGTGTAAGGAGTTTGTAAACTGCGTTTGGGTTTGATTGAACACAGCTGTGCATTATGGGTAAACGTCTTTAATTTGGTCTCATCCGGGCGTGTTCTGACACGTTTTATTTCAGAGTACAAGTACAAGCACTTTGAGTACTTTCCAATGAGTACTTGTAGTTCATGAGTCAGTACATAAACATGAATGACTTTACAAACACTTTTGATTAAGAACAGTCTCTTCACTTAAGACCTCCTGTGTTTTGTTTAAAATATATTTAAACTATGGACATTTTTCATTTTTTATCTTTAGTTATTTGCAAAGTGGAAGAGGAGATGTCGTCACCAGGTATGAACGTGGTATTGATCAGGAGTACTGCGGTGTTTTTATGAGTACGAGTACTTGAAGCTGAAATATCAGTAACAGGACACAGCTGGTCTCATCTGTCTTATGTTCCTGAAGTCTTCTAGTTCATTCAGGTGAAACTTTACAACCAAAAGTTGTGCTGCCATGTTCTGGTTTTTTATTTTTTTTTATTTTTAGTTGTCCTGTCATGAAGCAGCCCAGTCTGAGATGAAGTTGTTTTCAATTTTACAATAAATTGTAATTGCACAGTCTGACCTTGGGGTGAGACTGCACAGCTGTCCTAAATATTTTCCACTCATGAAAAATCTCTCACATAATTTGGAAACGACCTTTAGCCCTTATTAGTGGGCAACAACAGTCACTTCTAATTGGTCATCGCTGATGTCTTTCCACCTTGTCATTATATTCACACCTGCATGCTCTAGAGCAGGGCTGTTCAACTAAATTTGCTGAGGTGGCCACCACAGTCACTGAAATCCAAAAGCTCAGGGGATGGACATCCAGCAGTTATTGCCATTAAGTAAGTTTGTTTTATGTTTTTAAATCTAGTTTTATTTAAATATGAACTCAATGGTGGACCGAACTGAGCTCACCTGTGGGCCTGATTTGGCCCCCAGGCTGCCAGTTGAATAGCCCTGCCCTTAGCAGCACCTGGCTGCTATTTTCAATTTAGCTCCTCTGAAAGCAGCAAGAATAGATGCAGTTTTCAGTTTTTCCATTTAGGTTTCATGTTTGCAGTTAATACCATACATACAGATGGTCATTGTTTTGAATTGATTATTTGAATTTACTTTTTTTTTTTTTTTTTTAAAGGGCAGACATAAGATTTTTTTCTTCTTCTGCCACATTTCATTTTAGATTTTTTTCTTCTTTTTTCTGAGTTGTAATTTTTTTTTAATGTTTTAAATTCTGAGATTATTAAATGAATAAACTAAAAACAACAACAACGCAGACATGTTCCTGTTGTATTTTACATCACTTTATAATGTCGCTGTTTTTGTATCATTTTTTAATATCATTTCATCCATTTATTTTTCAATTTACTGTATATGCTTTTTTTTGATAGTCTACTGTTGTCATCACTCTTTGTTAAAAACAGATCTCTCTTGTAAATGAGTCCTCGAAGGCTCAATGAGACTAATCTGTAGAAATAAAGGTTGAATAGAAAAAAAAATCTGCTGAACACTTTTGTTTTCTTATGGTTGAGTCTGAACATTTTTGATTACTTAATGAAGAACAGATCATTTTATTATGCTCTGATAAACCCTAGAACTAACAGGAAGTGGGCCTTTATTTTTCCTAGAACAGTGAGGTAGCCAAAGCGCGTTTGATAAACGGACTTCATGGTCACACAAGTCAAATTTTAAAATAACATTTACTGTAGATTTAAAGGCCAAATAGCTTTTAATGATTTTCTAAGTACCTAGTCAAGTGCCTTCAGTAACCTCCTTGACTGAGAGATGAAGCATCTTTTATGGGAAACCTTGCAGGTGAATGACTGAAGAGTAAAAAAGATTCAAGTCCTTCAAAGCTGTGTTTGATTTGTGGCAGAGTTCAGCAGGAACATACCAGCAGAAGCTTTTCTGAGAGCAACACACAGCTCTTTGGTGTCTGGTTATAATTATTTAGCTCCTTTCCTCCCTCTCATCAAAGCCGCAGTAGCTCAGGTCTAGTGAAATGTAGGACAAGTAACCCATATCCTGTAGTCTCCAGGGAGGCTGATGCATCAGGGAGGCGCAGCTCAGACCACAATAAGCTGAAGGATAATTAGATCTGTTTGTCATCAGCTCTGTGGGGCTGTGCTGCATCCAGATGCTCAGAATCCGTCAAACGATTTTCTGACTGCGTCAGCACGGAGAACGGCATTAAAACCTTTCCCAAAGGTACACCTGACTTCATTTTCACTGGGCTTCGTTCCTCGGCATGTTTTGCATTATTACCAAAGGAGACGCACTCACATCAGTCAGCGCTGTTGCATGTTCTGGATCAGGTTTTAATGACATTCATCAGAGCAGTCCAGCTACAAACCGATGCTGTTTTCCAGGTTCAGAGTAACTAAATAAGGACGAGCGTGCTGCATGAACATGACTCCTGCAGGGATCACCCAACTGTTCAGTTGAAATCGATCCATTTTTAAGGTTGTGCAGTTTGACTCTGAGCTAAATTCAACAATTTTCTGCTTCACCAACTTTTGATTGTGCTGCTCCCAGATTTCTATTCTGGTGAGAATTCACAAAAGCTGAAGGCTAACGTAGAGCTAGCATCCAACCACCTCAGGCTTTAAAGTGTCCAGGCATGTTTCATCCCATCATCTCAAATTCATACGAGCGTGTGGAGTGTTAAATATTTTAAATAGTGATGAATGTCCGCAGTAACATTTTGTTATAAGTACAAAGTACGTTTTAAATTAATTTCTGTAGCTCATTGTTTGACAGTGTTTAAATAAATTATTATTTTATTCAACTTCTCTACTTGTTTTTAATCTGTTGTAACCACATTTTAGAATATGCAGTAAACAATAATTGCTTTGTTTTGTTTTTTCAAAATAAAATATCTTTATTACGTTTTTAAGCTTTCTAAATTCTTGAACATTAATATATTTTTATACAGTGTGGAAAATAAGTATTTGATGCCGATTTAGTAAGTTTTGCTGCCTGCAAACAATAGAGGTCTGTACAGTAATTTTATTGTAGCTATACTTCAACTGTGAGAGACAGAATCTAAGACAAAAATCCAGAAAATCACATTGTAGTTTTTAAAATAATTAATTTGCATTTTTTTTGCATGAAATAAGTACAGTATTTGATCTTCTACCAACCAGAAAGAATTCTGTCCCTCACAGACCTGTTAAGATTTTCTTCAAGAAGCCCTCATACTGTATTAACTGCACCTGTTTGAACTTGTTACCTGTATAAACCACACCTGTCCACACTCAGTCAATCACACTCCAACCTCTCCACCATGGCCAAGACCAAAGAGCTGTCCAAGGACACCAGGAACAACCTTGTAGACCTGCACAAGACTGGGATGAGCTACAGGACACCAGGCAAGCAGCTCGATGAGAAGGCAACAACTGTTGGAGCAATTATTAGAAAATGGAAGAAACACAAGATGACAGCCAACCTTCTTCTGTCTGGGGCTCCATGCAACATCTCGTCCTGTGGGGTGAGGATGATTCTGAGAAAGGTCAGGAATCAAGAGGACCTGGTCAACAACCTGAAGACAGCTGGACCACAGCCTCAAAGATGATCAAAGATTAGCTTTAAGATGCTGTTCACACCAGCATGACCAGGCTCGTTTGAAGTTCACCAGTGACCATCTGGATGATCCAGACGAGGCATGGGAAGGCCATGTGGTCAGATGAGACCAAAATAGAGCTTTTTGGTATCAACTCCACTCGCCGTGTTTGGAGGAAGGAGGATGAGTACAACCCCAAGAACACCGTCCCAACAGTGAAGCATGGGGGTGGAAACATTATACTTTGGAGGTACTTCAAAGGGGACAGGACTGCACCATATGAGGATAGATGGGGTCATGTATTGTGAGATTTTGGCCAATCCTTCCCTCAGTAAGAGCACTGAAGACGGGTCGAGGCTGACAATGACCCCAAACACACAGCCAGGGAAACTAAGGAGTGGCTCCATAAGAAGCATTTCAAGGTCCTGGAGTGGCCTAGCCAGTCTCCAGATCTGAACCCAGTAGAAAGTCTTTGGATGGAGCTGAAACTCAATGTTGCTCAGTGACAGCGTCAAAACCCGAAAGATCTGGAGAAGATCTGCGTGGAGGAGTTGGCCAAAATCCCTGCTGCAGTGTGTGGAAACCTGGTGAAGAACTAAGGAAACACATGACCTCTGTAACTGCAAAGAAAGGTTTCTGTACCAAACATTAAGTTCTGTTTTTCTGTTGTATAACATACTTATTTTATCCACCGCAAGTACTAATATTAACTGCTACTCTATCAGAGATAAAACAAGAGTACTGCATACGGCAGATCATCCACCCGTCAACAAACTAATATACAGCCCTCTATCCACCTTATTCCTAGGCCTCACCCTAAAATCCGCGGATCCAGCATCTGTTCTCCGGTGGTTTATTGTAGTCCAGACACAAAGTAGGATGCAGGTTTTCCTCCGTCGGCCGTTCAGCTCACATACAGCGTTTTGGCTGGTCTCTTCAAGTTCAGATTCTTCAGCCACACTCTTCTTAATTCCTCATCTGTTGGTAGGAGATGGAAACTACACCACTTTTCACAGCGACGTTCTGACATCACGTCAATGCTCAAATATTACCTCAACTACAGCCCCAAATCTCAAATGAGTTGTAAAGGAGGCGCCGTGGATGCATCTCCGTCTACCTGGTGGAGTTGCTCAAGTGACTGCAGAGATCCTAGAGCTGGCAGGAAACGTGGCTCATGATAATAATAAGACCAGAATCATCCCGACACATGCAGTTGTCTGTCTGCAATGATAAGGAGCTCAACAAGCTGCTGAGAGGAATGACCATCGCTCAGGGAGGAGTTCTGCTCAACATTCAGGTGGTCCTGCTGCCCAGGAGGACTGAGAGGCCCACTGGCTGGATGGATTAATAAAGTATTTTGAATTAGAATTTTTGTTTTGGTAGTTCCAAACTCTTTTGTAGCCACTGATTTAGTTTGGTCAGATTGTTCTGCAGCCATGAACACAACAGGTACCTGAACTCAGCACGGCTATTTTAATAAACTTTATGGTTGTTAAATGAACGTGAACAAAACAAAAACAGAGTTTTATCTGCTGAACTGAATGTAAAGTACTTTCAAATAAACCGCGGTCCAGCTACTTCCTGTCTGACAGGAAGTTGTACCTTAATTTATTTAGTAGAGCCCCCAGGAATGAGGTGGATAGCAATGTCTCAATGATCTCAAGGCAATATGAATTTTGAGCAACATTTTTTTGTTTCATAAATCATAACATTGGAATGATGCAAACAAACATTTACAGGCTGTTGCTTTTTGTGTTGAACTTTTCATGGTTTTGTGGCCACGTGATGTTTATCACAGTATCAACACAAGATCCTCATCCCAAGAGGCATCTGAGATCACTGCAGATCATCCCCGAACCTTTGTATGTCCAAAGACACATTGAATTATTAAAATGTCTTGTTAAGCCTTAGTGTGAGCAAAATATTTTTTTGAAACCTGTGACCTTGACCTTAGTACTGGGGTGATGAGATTATGCGCCATGCTGTGTGATGGTGCACAAATGTGAATCACGTTTCGTCAAATTACCACGAGCGGATCAGACGTTACGGCCCCGACAAGCAAATACCTCATGTGAACTTTAACCTTGATTTGTGACCTTGACCTTGGAGCCGGGGTGATGAAAAGTATACGTGCACTGATGCACGTAGGTTAAGTTTTGATAAATTGATGCAACTTTTTTTCTAACTTTGTGCAAAATCAAGTAAAAATAAAAATTAGTTCAAAAGAAGTTTTATCTAAAATTTTAGTGTTTTTTTTTTTTTAATTATTTTTTTCAAAATAAAGGCCTTTTTTATGACTCCATTGCAACTGTAGCTGAATTCATCTGTGTTTTGTTTGAGTTATTCCACTGTGAATTTGACTAATGCCTCTTTCATTGAGTCAATAGTGATTTATTGTTTTTGTGTAGCAGCACAGAATAAACCCACCAGTCGCTCAGTCCAACACGTCATTTCCTCGGACTCTGAGAGCACAACAGCTTCATTCAGTTTAAATAAAATCCACTCATCACTCGCAGTGAGGCTAAAAGCTGCTCAAGTCAGGAGGAAAAAGCAGCTCATAATGAGTCCACGAGCTCAGGGAGGGGCGGAGCTCAGCCGCCTGCGTGTCACTTTGAACATGCTTATTCCAGTATCTTGTGGTAAGGGAAGAGAGGCAAGTCCTCAGTGAAAGCAGGAATGTCCATGATGGCGACAGCGCCCGCCATCTTGGTAGAGACAGGAAGGAAGGTGAGCTTGGACACCTCTCCGTAGGCTGAGCCACATAAATCGTCTCCTTGGTCTCCTCCACGTTCACCGTCTCCGTTCCCGTCCTTCTCTTCAGCACCGAAGCCCACGACCTGTTAGGAGACAGGGTGGAATTTATAAACCAGGACTGAAGCTAAAACTGTTGAACATGAAGGGGATGGTTCAGCTTACGTGCACGCTGAGCCTGCAGCTGTTTTCACCACAGTGTTCCTGGAACCAGGAGACGAGCTCGGCTCGGGTCATCTGCTTCAGAGCCTCGATCTGCACACAGACAGGAAACAAGTACAGCTAAAGCTCCATGTTCTCATTGCATCCTTTAAAGAAGCAGAGAAGAAGTGATGAGTTGTATTTGTGTCTACTAAGCACTTGTTTAGGAGAAAACATCAAATAAGATCACTTCTTACACTCTTTATTAGTTTACTTTAAAAAAGCTTGCAAATTCAAATTTGAAGTTCCAATAAATAAAAGTAAATGTCACAAGTCTCTTAAAAAAAACCCCAACTAATTTGTTAAACTTGTGCTTTGCTTTTAACTTTTCCTTCAACACCCTAATAAGTTTTATTCTATTTTCCCCTCATTTTAAATGTTTCAGACCATTTCTAACAGAACTAAAAGTTTAAAATCTGAAAAAGTGATCCCAGTTGGAATCATAGCTCTCACACACGCTTTATTATAATACATGTAGTTTAAAATTTATATAGCAAAATCTTAATAAGTTCGCTAGATGGCACTAAAGTTTTAGGAATCCTGAACAGATGGAGTAAAAGAACCAGAGTTGTGGGTTCAAGCTGCTCCCATCAAGGTTTCACCTGTTCAGGTGTCCCCCCTGCTGCTGCTTCTTTCTCTTGAGCACCGATGAACTTATGGTGTTCATGTTGGCAACTCTTTGTTTTAGAAGTCACTGTGTGAAAAACAGTTCAGCATCTTTCTGTTCACTGAAAACTGGTTCACTATAAGGGTTTGATATGAGCCAGTAACTCCCAAGAATAATGTTAAAAGCTAACTACCTGTCTAAAGCTTCTGACACTGTGGATCATGACATCTTTTGCCATAAGCTCTCAGAAACTGGTTTCTCAGACCACACTACCAGTAGGTTTTCTAATTACCTTATCTCTCAGGCCTAAAGCAATGTGTTCAATACAATGGTACTTCTTCCAGTTATTTAACTGTCAATAATGGTGTACCACAAGGCTCAGTCTTAGGACCCACCCTCTTCATGATCTACATAAGTAATGCAGGTCAAAACATTTCCTGATGGATCCTTGCATTTCTATGCTGATGACAGTTTATTGCAAAGCTAACACAGTCGCTAAAGTTTTCCAGCTTTTACAGTCTGGATTCGACATCATCCAGTCAGATTTGTTCCATCTCAAACTGGTGTTAAATGCTGATAAAACCAAAGGGATGCTGGTTTCACATGGAAAGTTGATACCAGCAGTTCTGTCTTATCTACGAATGATGTTCCTGTTGAGTTTGTGGATTCTTACAAATACTTGGGAATCTTGGTCAATGCACATCTCTCTTTTAAGCCTCGTGTCGAAAACTTAGTAAAAAAAAAAAAAAATTGAAATTAAAATTAGGTTTCTTTTTCCAGAAATAGATCTTGTTTAACTTTAAATGCTAGGAAACACCTTGTATCTATGACTTTCCTTCCCTCCAATGATTACGGTGACATTATCTACATGAACGCTCCTACAAGCACCTGCAGATGTTGGATGCTGTCTATCATGGTGCACT
>JARVGV010000673.1:5217185-5228123 GCA_031762435.1 Hypsolebias longignatus
CGATTTACGGCTCTAAACCCGGACTTACGGCGCCATGTGCGTTCGGATCCGAGTTACGGCAGAATCGAGTTACGAACAGTTCTTAGGTCTGGAACCCGTTCGTAAGTCGGGGACTACCTGTATATACTTAAATGGATTAGAACTACAATATACTAATCCTGTCCTGCATGAATTAATTGGTGTTTTCTAAGATAAATTTAAATAACCGTCTGAACTGTGCATTGAGGGCCTTGTGGGATGCACTGCAGTGTTCTGAAAATTTGTGAATTGAAAGAACTAACAAGAGCAGAGCTGAAAGCCACAGACAGATTAGGGAATTTAAGAAGTACTGAGTCTTACACCAACAACTGCAATAAAAGTGTTGTTTAACAGTACACTCTGTTTAAATAGCTCCCAGTTCATGCTGCATGTATTTGTTATTAATCTCCTTTCAGCATAAAAATTCTTAGTTTCAACATGACTCAAGGGATGTTTAACATCAGTACCGCTTGCTAAAGCTTAAAAAGCTCTGCAATAAAACGTCAGTGCAGTACCTGTTTCTCTGCATTTCCTTTCTTCTTTTTCCCCTTCTCGTCTACATCACTGCCCTCATCCTCATCGTCCTCATCCCCTGATTCATCCTCAGATTCAGAGTTTTCCTCCTCCTCCTCTTCGTCTCCTCCCTCTGACTCTTCATCATCTGACAGCAATGGCCCACTGTAGTCAGAGATGAGCAGAGCTTGCAGGCCGTTGTCTAAAACTATGTACCTGCAAGGTCAAAGGTGAAACAGCACAGACATCTTTAAGAAACTGCAGCTTTTTCCCTTCTGGTTTGATTCTGAACAGGCTGTTAAATCATGCATTACTTGAAGACTGTATCTTGAGGCTTGTTCTGTGCTTCTTCACAGCATCTTTTCTGTGTATGCCCTACAAAAGCCTGAGGCACTGACGTGTGCTTAAAGCATGAAATCATATCATCAGACTACAATAATAATAATAATAATAATAATGATAATAATAATAATGCAATGATCCAGCTGGAAAAGACACTTGCTATCATTTGTGTATTGGGGTTAGTAGATTTGGGTCATTTTCCAAGTACTTTCACATTTACGACTTAGAAAGTAGTATCTGTGTTACTTTGTGGATAGTCAATCAAATAAAAAAAGTCATGGCAACAAAAACTGCTCAACAGAACAGAAGTGAATAAACCATGAGAATGTCAACATATGGTATAAAGTCTAAGTGAGCTACTTCAGCCTTTGTTACCTGTACTTCTTAGGATCACTGGGTGACTTGATGATCTCACTGTCTCCAGCATTGTCCTCCCCATCTCCTCCTCCACCGCTCTGTTCTCCAGAAGCCTTGTTCTCCTCCCAGGGTGGTGACTCCTCAGCTGAGGCCCCTGAATTGACTGAACCCGAAGAAACAGCTGTCGGGAGGTCCAATGATTTATTTGTTTGCGGCATCTTCAGCAGAGGTGGCGACAATCTGGCACTGCAGACTGACGGCAGAGCACGACTACAAACTGCAGGACAGCCGACTGTCAGGGGTAGTTTAGCTCTGAGCACGGAAACACACCGTGTCAGCCTGAACAGAGCAATGATGGAGACCTTTCCTCACAGATGAGTATGGTCCTAAAAACAAATGAATAAAATTAGGGAAAATTCCATTTTCTTCAGAAATGCTGCATAAATGGTGAATGATGAAATTTGAAGATTAAAAAAAATTGATTATGTAGCTGAAACTGAGTTGTTAAAGGTAATAAAAGCCAAACAGAAGCTAAGAGCCAAATGTAGCATTATAGTTGCTAAAAGTAGCAGAGCAGTAGCTAAAAATATCAGAGCACTAGCTAAAAGTAACAGAGCAATTGCTAAAAGTATAAGAGCAGTAGCTAAAACTAGCAGAGCAGTAGCTAAAAGTAGCAGAGCACTGGCTAAAAGTAGAAATATGGTAGATCAAAGTAGCAGAGCAGTAGTTAAAAATAGCAATATTGTAGCTAAAAGCAGATCAGTAGCTAAACGAAGCAATATGGTAGCTAAAAGTAGCAGCGCAATAGCTAAAAGTAGAAGAGCACTGGCTAAAAGTAACAAAGCAGTAGCTAAAAGAACCAGATCAGTAGCTAAAAGTAGAGAAGCAGTGGCTAAAAGTAGCAGAGCAGTAGCTAAAAGTAGCAGAGCACTAGCTAAAAGTAGAAATATGGTAGTTGAAAGTATCAGAGCAGTAGCTAAAGATAGCTAAAAGCAGATCAGTAGCTAAAAGAAGCAATATGGTAGCTAAAACTAGCAGAGCAATAGCTAAAAGCAACAGAGCAATAGCTAAAAGTAGCAGAGCAGTAGCTAAAAGTAGCAGAGTAGAAGCTAAAAGTAGCAGCACAGTAGCTAAACGTAGAAAAACAGTGGCTAAAAGTAACAGAGAAGTAGCTAGAAATAACAGAGAAGTAGCTAAAAGTAACATAGAAGTATCTAAAGGTAGCTAAAAGTATCAGAACAGTAGCTAAACGTATCAGAACAGTAGCTAAAGGTAGTTAAAAGTATCAGAGCAATAGCTAAAAGTAGCTAAAAGCAGATCAGTAGTTAAAAGAAGCAATATGGTGGCTAAAAGCAACAGAGCAGTAGCTAAAAGTAACAGAGCAGTAGCTAAAAGTAGCAGAGCAGTAGCTAAAAGTAGCAGAGCAGTAGCTAAAAGCAACAGAGCAGTAGCTAAAAGTATCAGAGCAGTAGCTAAAGGTAGCTAAAAGTATCAGAGCAATAGCTAAAGGTAGCTAAAAGTAGAGCAGTAGCTAAAAGAAGCAATATGGTAGCTAAAAGTAGCAGAGCAATAGCTAAAAGCAACAGAGCAGTAGCTAAAAGTAGCAGAGCAGTAGCTAAAAGTAGCAGAGTAGTAGCTAAAAGTAGCAAAGCAGTAGATAAAAGCAATAGAGCAGTAGCTAAAAGTAGCAGTAGTATCTAAAAGTAGCAGAGCAGTAGCTAAAAGTAGCAGTAGTAGCTAAAAGTAGCAGAGCAGTAGCTAAAAGTAGCAGAGTAGTAGCTAAGAGTAGCAAAGCAGTAGCTAAAAGCAACAGAGCAGTAGCTAAAAGCAGCAGAGCAGTAGCTAAAAGTAGCAGTAGTAGCTAAAAGTAGCAGAGCAGTGGCTAAAAGTAACAGAAGTAGCTAGAAGTAAAAGAGAAGTAGCTAAAGGTAGCTAAAAGTATCAGAGCAGTAGCTAAAAGTAGCAGAGCAGTAGCTAAAGGTAGCTAAAAGTAACAGAGCAGTGGCTAAAAGTAACAGAGAAGTAGCTAGAAGTAACAGAGAAGTAGCTAAAGGTAGCTAAAAGTATCAGAGCAGTAGCTAAAAGTAGTAGAACAGTAGCTAAAGGTAGCTAAAAGTAGCAGAGCAGTAGCTAAAAGTAGCAGTAGTAGCTAAAAGTAGCAGAGCAGTAGCTAAAAATAGAAAAGCAGTCGCTAAAAGTAACAGAGAAGTAGCTGGAAGTAACAGAGAAGTAGCTAAAGGTAGCTAAAAGTAGCAGAGCAGTAGCTAAAAGTAGAAAAGCAGTGGCTAAAAGTAACAGAGAAGTAGCTAGAGGTAGCTAAAGGTAGCAGAGCAGTAGCTAAAAGCAAAAGAAACAAGGCACAAACAGAGCAAACATGCTGAAGCAGATTTTTAAGGGAACCACAATAGGGAAACTATTAGCAAATGAAGTTAAATATTTTTCAAAAACAGAAATCAAGGCACCCATCTCCTGAATGAGTTGATCGTTTTGAAATATGAACAATGCACAGCAGAATGATGAAACAGATTACAAAACACGTAGAGAAAAATAAAAATGCAGGGAAACTGTTTCAGTGCCTTCAGCATTCATTCACACAACAGACTGAGTGTGTGACATTAGGTGTTAGCTGAACTGTCAAACACACGTTCACACCAGTCTGAAAACACAATACACCTATTCACATGGACGGTCTGGTGCTTTCGCCTCTATTGAACTCGATGACAGCTGAAGTCCAAACCAGCCTGACCGCTCTGAACCCACAGAACACAACACTCACCACCCGAGAGATAGCTTCAGTTTGTGTATTAACAGCCTGGAAGAAACAGCTGTTCTTTACACAGAGAAATAAACTGGTGTAGTGAAACACCAGAATAGTAAGTCAGCGAATTTTAACTAGTTCACTTAATGGTTCATGAGTAAGTTAATCCAAACCGAAGCATATACAAATGTTTCCAAACGCAGAAAACTTGCATCCATACCTTCCTTTCTTGCTAGCAAAAAGGTCTTAGCATTTGCCGGTCTAACAAGCAGCGATGTGATTGGCTGAAGTGATCAGGGCCCCAATCAAAGCGCCCTCTGATTGGCTCTACAAGGAAGAAGGCGTGGTCTAAAAGCTATAACGTGTGCTCCGGGTGGGCTGTCGGACAAACGTCATTGTCGAGTACATTATGTCGCATCAACGCTTTATAACATTGTATCGCATAACTTAATATTGTATGTGTTGTATCGTATAAACCAAACCAAGCTGATGTGAGTGGTTTCATGGTAATGTAACGTGGAGTGGACTAAAAGGAGTAGCAGCTGCCTGATACTAGGCCATCTGTCTCAGATTATGTTTGCTTGAAAGTGTCCAGCCGGCCTCTTGTCATCATCACTAAATGTTTTAATTGATCTTTTTTAATTTAACTGGTCACACAGGTGTATTTAAAGTTAAACTGTCTTGCCAGATAGCTGGTCACTGCTCTCCTCCAGAGCTTGATGATGCACCTGTTCAAGGGTCCAGGACAGGATACTGGTGACCAGTAGGTGGCAGGCACAGGCCACGAGGCGTTGGGATAATTTACTCATTAGAAAATTTTTCACGAGCTTTGACAAAATGTGTTAATTTGCACAAGATTTGAAAAATGAGTTAACCCTAAAAGCAGGTAAAAAAAAAAATAGTGAGAGTAAAAATATAAAGTGCCTTCAGGGGAGTAAACAAGTAGTTTCTCAATCCTTAAACCAGAGTCAAGCAGATAAAAACAAGCTCTTGTTGTGAATAAGCCACACTGACATTTATCCAGGGCTCTTCCTCAGCCTTTACTCTGCAGAGTGTTGGCATTTCACCTCTCTGCTGTGCCAATATGTCCTCCCCCTCACTCACCATCTCCCTTTCCCTCTCTCAGTCTGAAGCCAATCTGATTTGCCCCTGGGTCTGTGTTGGCAGAAAGAGGTGATAAACACTGCAACCATGACAACCGGCAAGCTGGAGACAAACGCCGGAGTTCTTGTATCCTAATGGCTTTGCTTGGCATGCTCTCCTCTTCTAATTCATCACATCCAGCCTTCACCTGAGCTGATACTGGGGCTCTCGGGACAGATAAAAGGTGGCACGCCTCGGCTGCACTTTGGGCTTCCTCATCCAGTGTTTTTAAGATAAGCTGGTGGGATGTCTATCAGGCTGCGAGATGAAACAGTGTTAACACTGACATCACTTTAAACAGTGCTTTGACGTTAGTCCGTGAATAAATATTTCCTCAGTTTAATTAATGTTAACACAAATGTTAAATTCCTGACAGGCTGGAGTGAAAGTACTGACCTGGCTCTATAAGACAAGGGTCTCTCAAATATATCCTTTGGATCAAAAGGCAAAGTTCTGTGACATGTACACAAGCATGAAGCTTACTGAACTGTCAGAGAATGATATTAAGGAACAACCTCTAGGAGCTGTACAGAAGTGCTTTTGCATGCCTTACCACGCAGAAGCTATCACAGCCAAATGGCAGGTCTTTTGTCAGTGATCAATTGGACAGGCCCCTGCAAGCCACAACCTCCCCCCACCCCCCTACTTCAATGCCCATGCATATAGCCCTTTTAACAGGAAAGCACGTTGTGTCATCATAGATGCAGCATGAGCACCCCCCCCCCCCTCCATCATTTTTGGGCCCCTTTCTGTGACTGAACCCAAATTGAAGTTCAGATTTGGCACCCCAGGCCTCGCCAGGAAAAATTGTGTCTGTGTGAAAATGCGATGCAGAACGCAGCCGGCTGAATCACGGTAGGTATTATGAATTTGTCCCCCATCGGACAGCTTCCCGTGGAGCCACTGGAGGCTGCGGCACAAACTGGAGTTTTTACCTTAAAGATTTCAAGGGGGCAAGGTTCCCATGGCAACTGATTTGAATCCTAATTAAAACAGGAGATTTGATTAATTAGCTCGACGATCAGCGTGTGAGTGTGTGTTTGTGGGAGTTGGCGTGTTCTTGTGAGTCAACGAGCAGGGGGTGTTATGTGCCTATATATGTGTGTATTTATGTGTGTAATCATGAGCCCGCGGGTAATCCTGTGAATCACAGCGTCTCCTGTGTGTGTGTGTGTGTGTGCTCATGTGTGCGCATGTGTTCCCTGTCTCCCAGGAGGCTTGTCCTTGCCTGCAGAACTGCTGTGTGAATCAGAGGTGAGTCCTCCGGAGTTGCCCTTTGCTTTAATCTGGAGCTAATGACAGAACCACCTGCCCTTCTGGCCATTCTCCTCCCCTCATCTCCCCCTTTCCTTCCCTGCAAATCACAGTCGTCCCTCTCAACCCCCATGTGCCCACCACTCATTGTTTCTTTTACGCTCTCTCCCACAGTCAGTCTGTTGATTTCCCTACCCTCCTTCTGTCCCTCTTCTCTTCTGCTTGCTTTCTCCTTCTTCTTTCAGGATGCCCTTGCCTGCCACTCTGCGTGCCTCACCCTGCACTGAGTAACTGAGATACACTGGGGGCAGAGAAGACCCTAAAGAAACCAGGGCATGTGTACAGGGGACACACAACATGTAGCTTAAAGGAGATATTAAAGGATGGAGGGATATGCAGGAAAGACAGACAGACCACGTTCTTGCCATTGTCACTGTGTCCTCAAGTCTCGAGTGCGTGTGCGCTGGCATGTGCAAGCCGATCCCTGTGGACGTCTTGTAAACAAAAGCACAATTGGAGAGAGCCACGGCACTGAGATGACCACTTTGTGTGATGCGCCCTTCGTGGAAGTGAAGATGGGGTGAGCGTGCAGAAGAAAAACAAAGTGGATTAAATTAAAGAAACTGTGGCAAGGAAGCAAGTCTGAGTGAACGAGGGCGTGCACGACCGTCAACGCAAGAACGGAAACGAGGAGTAAAAAGAAAAGAGGGAAATATAAAGAATGTAAGTAGAATCTGATAAAAATAATTCAGTTTGGCCAAAAAAACTACCTTGGAGATAGAGGAAGCGGAGGAGGAAGAAAGGAGAAGTGTTTGAAATGAAACAGCACGAATCCCCATCTATTTCAGCACTGGACAGTTCCACAGACAGCACTAGGCCAGTATAAATAGATCCCCTACTTTAAAGGCCCAGTCAACACTCCAAAAATAAAAAAAGGTACTTTATGTGCTCAGAGCAGCTCCTGCCCCTGAAGAAAAGACACGCAGGTATCTCATGGTGCCTGATAACCATCTTTTCTCAGTTCCTCTCTGTTTGTTTTCTTAATTTAGGGAGCCTCCACAGTTCAGCAGCAGTGTTTGTTCCTGCCACATTCTCCTTCATGGGCCATGGTGTGCTCAACTTTCTGATTTTATTACATCACTGAGTTGGCACTGGCAAAAAAAAAAATCAAAGTAATCTTAAAAATGTGTGCATCATTGCAGTCTTTATGTGCATCAGCATCCCTGTGTGGCATGACGTTCACGTGTCTGTCTGGGCACGGATGCTCTGTCTCTGCCGGCCTGTTTCCATTGCAAGCAAGCGTTAAGTAGCCTTGAGGGGCAGCTATAATAAAGACTAATGCACCTGAGAGCCCTGAGATTTAAAACCATCATCAACATCTCCCTCATATTACTGGAACCTTCTATGTTACTGTTTCTGATTGGAATCTCCAAGGAGCGCTCCCCCCCCCCCCCTCCACTGCCACAGGGAGGCTGGGAGGAAGGAGGCGGGAGGAGGAGATGCACCTCTCATTCCCTCAAGGTGATTCACCTTATAATGTACGCAGAAATCAATGTGAAATTGAACTGAAAATTGAACTTTCAGCTCCGTAATGTGGGAGACATGTTTTATTAAATCCTTTCCTATAGCCATGAAACTGGCTGACTTGATGTTTGGATGCATATTTTCAACACCGTGGCTGCTCGGAGTGTTTATTTGAGACCCTGCTGGACCCCAGGTTTTACAGGGGCCCTGCAGCTGTCACTTAGAGGCAGTATTGATGGCTCAGCATCCACCTAGCAGGTTGTGATTAGCCAGTGTAGGGAGCTGAATTCAATGCCGGTGGGAAGTTGAGGGGAGTATATGTCACACTCACTACTACTACCACCATGTGCTAAATTATTTCTAATATCACATTTTCCCCAGGATTGTCATGAAATATAAAATAAGCCATGTCATAATTGATATAAATGACTTTAACTCACTTTATTTTTAGGGAGTGCAGCATTTTAAAGCCTGTTGTGTTGTTTGGATGAGTCAGTTACTGAGATGAAGATGTTTACAGGTTGAGCTTTGACCAGATAAGTTGGAATCGAGATAAGCCATTCTTCACTGTTTGCTGTTTTAAGACTGAACTAACCAAATCAAACATGACTGGACTTTTGCATTCCGATCCTACTTCCTGGAATGTCTTACAAAAAGATCTGAAGCTCTCGACCTTGACTTCTGGTTTTAAGAATCTGTTGGAATCCTGGCAAAAACCAATGCAGACATGTTCTTGTTTTTTATTTTCTGCATCTGCCTTATAATCTGTCTGTTTTAGCAACTTTTGACATCTTTGCTTTAACTTGTTTGAAAAATAAAAATCTGTATTTCTCTCTTATGGTTGTCTATTGTTGATTGTCCAAGCAAAATCTACTGTTGCTGTTGTCATCATTCTTAGTTTGTAGCCAGGTCTCTCTTGTAAATGAGTCCTCGAGGCTCAATGAGATTAAACTGCCTGAATAAAGGTTGAAAAAAAAAATTCAGATGAAATTAGTGGTAAAAGTTCAAACAACTTGTACAAATATTAAGTTGGGAGGCTTATTAAAATAACTTTACTTTAACTCTATGAGTTTGACTTCCTAAAATAACATTAGTTGGTGCTAGTTATATGTATTTAGTGCTAGCTAACAATAGTTCAAGTTGTAAATATCTTATAACCCAGATTTTTTAAACTCAGCCTATTAATCGCTCTAATTGTATAAATGAGTCATTTTAATCCACTTTATGGGACTTGACCCAGGTCAAACTAACCACCCAAAGCTACTCTGATCTGGGGAAGTCAGGGAGTGGTGGTGCAGAGGTTATAGAGGGTGGGCTTATGAATGGAGGGTCGCCGGTCAACTCCCCGGACCGACAATATCAAAATGTGGGTAGGAACAGTAAACACCCACATCTGCCTCCACCCTCATTGGCACCACTCAGGATCATGGCTCTTAACCCTCCAGCTGCTCCCGGGGTGCCTTGGATTGCAGCCCACTGTTTCACATGTGTGCTCACATGTGCAATGGGAAGAATGCAGAGACTTAATTTCCCCATTGGGGATTAATAGAGTACAATAAATAAAATGAAAATAAATAAATAAAGATTTGAGTCCAAATTCAACCCTGAGCTCAGATACAAATTAGGTTCACACTGCAGATTTTAAAATGTAATTTCAGGTTTAAAGATAATAATGATAATAATAATAATAGTTGTAGTACCAATAGCAATATAATAATATGATAATAATAATAATAATAATAATAATAAAAATTATTATTATTATTATTATAAAACAAACTAGACCTTTTACAAAATGAAATTTCTTTCATCTTGTATTCAAATACAAATTCAGTTCAAATTCAAAAATACAGTACTTTATTAATCCCAAAGGGAAATTAAATGTTAAAATATTGCATAGTTTTTCACAATAAAAGGTTCAATCATGTCACCTGGACAATTTCTTTTTGGAAGGAATGTTTCATCATTTGTCCAAAAGACTTCATCAGCCCGAGGCCTGCCAACCCAGATCTGTCTCATAAAGCTCCTTGTTGTGTTTCAAGCCTGCCGACCACCCGATCCATCCAAAACAATCAATCATCATGTACAACAATCAAATGGTTTAGGCCACATGGGCAACTTTGCTACTCACAGAAACTGCAGCTTATTTATAAGAGCATAAAAAGTGACCCCCACCCCCAATCTGGCCACCAGTTTGAAACTTTTGTGGACACTCCTTTGGTCAAGTATGTTTTTAGGGGGGCTATTGCTAAGTATAGAGCAGTCGTCCTCCAATGGGAGAGTTGGGGGTTCGATTCCACCTGTAGTCACATGTTGAAGTGTCCCAGGACACTGAACTCCTCATCTGACGTGTGTCCCATCAGTAGCTCTGATTATTCTTTGTATAATAAAGTAAAGTGCTGCATGAATGGGTACATTAGGACACAGAGTGTTGAGTGTCTTGATAAGATACAAAGGTGCTGTACAGTCCATTTCACACTTTTAGCCATGTTTGTTTGTAGGTCCAAACCTCCGCTGTTGTTATTTTGTAGGTCAGAATTTTAAAGTACCCGATTCTTCATTCTCCTGTTGTTGGGAACTGAAGCAGCAGGGACTGGTTTAGCTGCCATGGTGTATTTTTGGAACCAGAGTCTGCGCACTGTGAGGGTTAAGCTCCACCTACTCTCCCATCATGTACAGTATACGCCACCTTTCTCTCAGACATAATCAATTACAGACCAAACTTATAAAAAATAAATAAATCAATATTTGAACATGCAGCAGCAAGGTCAAAACGTTTAAAATCATCAAGAGTTGAACAAATGACCCGAGCTTTTGATTTTAAAAAGTAACTTCCGGTTGCTTCACACAAACTGGGGGCGGGGACTGAAAATGACGTCAGCAGACAAGCTAGTCCGAAGAAGTGAAAAAGTTTGGGAGCGCTGCTTTGGATGCCAAAAGTCACGTTGGTGCTGCGTGCGCAGCCCAAGCCAGCTGGCGCGAAGTCACCATGGCAACACATCATTTTTGAGGTGGTGGTGGGGGGTGGG
>JARVGV010000673.1:5238456-5251296 GCA_031762435.1 Hypsolebias longignatus
ACAATAATCTTTAGCATCCAATGCTTCAACAACGTCATTAAGAACCTTCAGTGAAGCAGTCGTTGTGCTGTGTTGTTCCTGAAACCAGATTGTTAGTTTTGTGCTTTTTGAGACCAGTTGGCTGTGGCAGCCATCTTGAATCCAGTTGACTCCAGTTAGTCGGGTGCATATTAAAAGTTTTCTATGTAAGTTTTATAAAAAGAAAATAGTTTGCTGGTTTATTTTGCAAACAGACAGACACAAACACATGAACACGCACACAGGTAATAAAATTGTCATCTTTGCATTTTGAGAAAAACTCTACTTGTTGTGTCACTCTGACAATTAGCAGCTCATCTTAAATGCTGACTGTCCAAGCTGATTTGTAATCCTGCAGCATTAAATGTCAGTTTTGTTTTCTCACAGAATAAATGATCAAATACCTCCTTCTAGATTCAGCATGTTGCAGTGAAGTTTAGTGATCACACAGGGCCAGAGATGCCAGTTTCTCTACCAACAGTGGCCTCAATGGACCAGAAACAGTCTGTGCTATTACTACTACTCCCTCTATCCACCCACATGAAGCTCAAACTGCTGTATGGAACACGTTCATGGCTTTCCTCTATGGGTTTTTCAAGTCACTTGGGAAAATAAGCAAAATTGCTGTTTAATGTGAAAGTATACGTTGAAGGCAAAGGCAGTACGGATATGAAAGTTTATAGCAACTCTTCCTACAATAAAGGAAATCTCTTGAAAAGTGCTGAACATCACAAACTCATAAACTGAGGCAGTGAAAGTGCAGAGTATCCAAGACGGCATTGATTTGAAACAAATTGCATTTACTTTTTACGTGTCATATTGCGTATCCAACATAAAAATACGTGCATTAAAATACGTTTCACTCTAAGAGAATCTTGCCGTATTTCTGAAATACGTAACATTTGTAAACATCCAGAATTTCCCTAAACCTGCTTCTACTGACTGTTTCAACGAGTTAACCAGAAGCAAACCTAATGACTGACGACTGACAGGAAATTACTGTTTGAGCAAAGTGATCAATTAAAAGACATGCTTCGCTGAGAACATTCAGAATTTCTCCCCTGGTGGGAATTTTTATGGCTCTTTAATAAATCTTGGACAATTATTGCCTGATCTTTGATCTCCATCTTAATGATGAAAACCCACAAGAGCAAATAAACCGGCTCCTTTATTCCAGTCAGGCTGAAGATGTTTCCTGGCTTAAAGGAATAGTCCAACTCTTCTGAAGATGTTGAAAGGTTTTAAACAGCTAATATCTGACTTGTAGATAGCTTTGGGAAGGCTTTGCTTTGTGGAAAAAGAGATTATTTCTAACCAGAATATGAGATTGCTAATCTAATCCTGACCAAGACCAAACGGAATTATTTTCACACAGTGCTTAATTTGTAAACCAAATGAGGCCAGAAGACAAATAGGTAGAGGGTTTGTCTGGAGGTCCTCCCCCAGAAAATTCTGAATAAAATAGATGACATTTCCTGCATTCTGGTGTATTTGAACAGGTTGTTAAAATCTATGTTTATCTACATTCGTAAACACTTGACTGAATAACAATTTTAGACAAAAAGTAGCCTGAACAACAGCTCTCCTTGTTTGAATAGAGCACACTCCACTTCTTTCAAGCATCCTCGCATCTGCTCCAGTATCTCCATTGCTACTGCCTTCATGTGCTTCAATTATCAGTTGTTTAGTTGTACAATGTGAAGACTTAAAAAAAAGTAAATTGGACTGTCCTTTCGAGATTTTGATTGCTGCAATTTTGATAAATTGGCGCTGTTGTTTTGATACGTGGCGTACACCATGTGATTATCCGTCAAACATTTCTCTCGTATTTTTAATAACATCAAAATTTTATCAATGACCCACAAACTGTAAAACTAATTTGCAATTTAGTTGTGATGTTTAATGATATTTTGTGTTTTTAATTAAATTGCCCATGATGGTACGTTTAAGGGGGAAGATTTTTTTAAGGGTAGAAGCAGAAATGCTTACTTGAAGGAGCAGCTCTGATGTAATGTTAGGAAGCTTGCAAGTGGCTGTTATGTTTAAAATTAGTATTTATGTAATGTTTTTCAGATTACATGTCCATTATAGGTTTTATTTGTTCAAGGCATTCAAATTTGTCCAAAACTTTATTATTAGTAAACCTGAGAGTTACTGGATCCAAGCATACAGTTACTGGAACACACACTGTCAATAAAAGAGAGTTCCTGGATCCTGATCCAGCAGGATCTGGCTCAAATTAAGCCCTCCTTTTACACTATCTTGAATTTGCATTACATACAGAAGTTGTTCAAGCAAATTTATCACAAAGATATTGTGGGACATGCCCCATCCAGCACAAAATAGCAGTAAGCTGTTGCTGTCACAGTTTCAGCTTGCAGCTTAGATTTTTCTGTGAATAAAGACTGTAAATATATATTTTTAAGATGTGTATATTCCCCTCCACCTTTCATACTGACGTTTTAGACTAAGACCATCTCATGAAACTATTTTTGTCAAACTTGGAAAACAATAATTAATGCAATCTTATTCAATACAGGTAGTCACCGACTTACGGCGCCATTGACTTACGGCATTTCGGACTTACGGTGCCGCCCCCAGTGACGTCATCACACCTCACTTTGTCTTTTTATGCAGCATTTTATGGTTTTTTCGATTTTTTTGAGGGTATTTTGTTAGCTAACTGCTTGAAATACAGCTAAATGGCGTTCTAAGTATGCTGTTGTTGTGTTATATTGAAAAAAACATGTTTAAAACGACGTTTACGGCCGCCACGTGGGTTGAGCTCCGACTTACGTCAAAATCGTGTTACGAACGGGCCGTAGGAACGGAACTCGTTCGTATCTCGGGGACTACCTGTATTGTGAGCTGTTACCCTCAGAAATGCTGCTACTGACCCTCAGCTACTACCACATCAAAATTTAAATCTATATTGTTGAACTTGACTGAGTTACTTTACAGCCATTTTTGTTAGTTAAGGTTTATTAGCTGCGGTATCCATCTTGATGTGCGTTGACTCTGAGTTTTCCAGCTGTACATGAACAAACCAATGATTACTTTATAAGATTTTTAATAACCTTTCCCATGTTTCATGAGATATTTTGCTGTCCCAACAGTCCCAAATCTGATCTCAATAACTATAAACAACAAAATTAAAGCCATTGTTGTATTTTCTAAAGTCAGTTTGTTGTGGTGGTCGTTTCGAACCGGGTTTCCTCCAAAAGCCAATTTATTGACATTCACTCGGATCTGGTAACTCTCAGGCTTACTAATAAAGTTAAGAACAAATTTGACTGCCTTGAATGAATAACACTTATATTGGATATGTAAACTGAAAATAATTACGTAACCATTAATTTTAAACATAAGAGCTGCTCCTTCAAGTAAGCATTTCTGCTTCTACCCTTTAAAACAAAAATCTTCACCCCTAAACGTACCATTATGGGAAATTTAATTAAAAACACAAAAATATCATTAAACATCACAGCTAAATTGCAAATGTTTTACAATTTAAGTGGGTCATTAATAAAATTTTGATTATGTATTTAAAATATGCAAAAAATGTTTGATGGTTAATGTCAGGGGAATTTTGGTAAAGGGTTATGGATGTTTGTCACTAACTAATGTTAGATTGATGTGTTTGAGTTCAGATACTTATTTTTCCTCTCAGAAAGGAGCCTGTAGGCACATTTGACAACTCCAAGAATACCTCTGAGTTTGTAAGCTGGAAAATCGAGGTTGTCTTGACCTGCCTCTGTCTGATAAGCATATGTATTATAAAAACATTGATGTTGCATATTCTCATGACAGAGATTTGAGCATGTAACTTTGAAATATCTGTGTAAACCTTTTTGTGACCATCTACCCTTGCAAGTAAAGACAAATTAAAATCTACTTGTGTCCTCAGAGTGGCTTATTTGAATAAGTGGATAAATAATAGAATATTTATTCATCCAACTGTTAATCATGTTATGTACAAAATGTTAGGATGCCTGAGAAGCAGAGCATGCTCTATTCACACAAGGACAGCTGTTGGTCAGGCAACTTCTCGTTGCTCCCTAAAATAATTATTGAATCAAGTGTTTACTTATGTAGGTGAATCTAGATGTTTCTGTCATTTCACCACATTTGATTTAACTATTTAATGTGTTCAACACAATGGTACTTCTTCCAGTTATCTAACTGTTAACAATGGTGTACCACAAGGCTCAGTCTTAGGACCCACCCTCTTCACAATCTACACAAGTAATGTCGGTCAGAGCAACCCTGATGAATCCTTACATTTCTATGCTGATGATACAGTTGCTTATTGTTGAGCTAAAACAGTTGCTAAGGTTTTCCAGCTTTTGCAATCTGCTTTTGACATCATCCAGTCAGATTTGTTACATCTCAAACTTGTCCTAAACGTCAACAAAACCAAAGGGATGTTGTTTTCAAACTACTGTACAGTATTTGTATTCTGGCGTTGTTTGATTTAAAAATTAAGCCCTGGAAAACAGGTACAGTTCATAACCTCTCTCCTTGTCCTCACCTAAAATAGATTATTGGATATTACCGGTATGTTAAAAAAAATGTTTCTTACAAAATCCGCCCCTATTCTTACTTTATATAATATTCCAAGCAGCAGGAGTTAACCACCAGCCCCATGTTTACAGCAACACCCGTCGTAATGGTTTCATACGCTTGTAACACCTGTCAGGCTCAGTGACAGTCTGTAATTTTCTGTCTTAATGGTTTTTGACTGACAAGCTGACAGCAAATCACACACTAGGTGACCAGGTGTATAAACTGTAAACAGCGTCGTGTTTGTTGAACAGATGCTTGCACATAAGCAGGACTATAGCGTCCCAGGGATTTGCACGAAAACAAACCATAAAAATGCTTAAGAATTTGCAGTAGATGTAAATTTATCATCACAAAAGTTACAAAGTGGCAAAAACAAGCTGACAGTTTTGTTGCTGTCATTTTGATAATTTAAGTTCAATTATATTTGGTAAAATGACAGAGAAACCTAGAAAACACCTTTTCTCAGCGAGCCTTTAATATGATGTTGAAGCTGCTGTTTCTTCTCGGTCTTCAGTTGCAGCTATCATTAAGAAAGCCCACAGCGGAGTGTCTCCAATAAAAAGGAAAGAGCTTCCGGTTGTTCAGTATGAGGGAAGGAGTGGCTCCACAGCTCCCACAACAGCAGTGCTGAATCATCTCGAAAAGCATCCATCCATCTCTGCAAGCCGGGGAGAGCGCCTAACTGAATTAGCACGGCATCGTTTGTGTGAGCTTCTTGGAAGTGTGACAGAGAAAATATCAGCTTTCATTGCCAATGTTGCTGCTAAAGACATGGAACAGATCAGTCCTGCAGACAATACAACATGATGTGATTCCCTTTGTGCATAATCTGCTTTAGCTTCTTTTCCAAGTGTTTCAAAGTGAATATCTGAGTTGGGTTTAGAACCTTGAAGTCAATAGCTGGCAATGAAAAGCAGAATTTATGAGCGCACCTATTGGATTATAGCACAGGGGAGAGTTGCATCACATCCTGTCTGTTGTTCAGAACCAAGCGCTGATGTTCTCCCGTATGCTCGTCACGCCAAACGCTGCCTGTGAGTTTTGTGAAAAAGCACTTATGTAAAACCCTGAGTGGTCTTTAAAGTGAGCAAAAGTCGAAAGCGCCAATGTGTGAATGTGTTTTTAAGAGAGCGCCTTTAAGTTGTTTCAATTTAATGGATCTAAATGCTGCGCTTAGCTAGTTACTAATAAAACACAACTTATTGTTTTAAATGACCCTTTAGAGGCATTATTTACATGTATCACCATTATTCAATGTGTGGGTTCAAGACAACATTTTAAAACCTTTAGCAAAAATGGAGACCAACAGTTTAGTTTATAAATACCTAAATCTAATTTTGCACATTATACATTTTAGTTGTTCATGTGATATTGTAAATACATTTAATATTTCCATTGCAAACTATAAAGTCAAACCTAACATTGGTTATCCTGAACTAAATGAAACGGTTCAAGAAGCAACTTTGAGCCACAGAATAAAGTGCCGACTGAGTAGGTTGAGTTCTGTGACACATCTCCAGTGAGCCATGCTGAGTCCACCTTGTGTTTTATGCTTTTATTTTAAAACTAACACGATGAGCTTTTGCTATCCATCAAACAGCGCCTGTATTGATTTACATGTACATCGCTTGTATGACTGAAAATGACGATAAAGGTGTAGATCAAAATAGTGACGGTCAAAAGAAAATTTGAAAAAAAAAAAATAAAAAATAACCATCACCTGGTGCCATGACCCAGATGAGCTAATTAACATGTGACCACGCCCCTCATGCAATTACCTGTATGGTAGGACCAATCCGAACACCTGTGCCACCATAACAGTTAAACAACACATATTCATTTATGCTCTTACAGTGGGTTTTGAAAGATTTTGCTCCAGTAGTTTTACAGATAAATATTAATTGTAAACAAAGCATTTCACTGAATTCACTAAAGCTACGTAAAAAATTGAGTAACACCATACTGTATATTAGACTGGTCATATTCTGTGAAGGTAAACAAATATGGTTGTTCAGTTTAATGTTGGAATTATTTTCAGTCACATTGAAATAAGGAAAAAAAAAACATTTGAAGATTGTTTTTGTATTTCTTACTTTCTAATTTTATAAAATTGTCATTTCCAGGGATTGACCAGCACGGCTGTAATGCAGTCCTTTCTTGGCATAAGAACATCTCAGTTTAAATCTTGCATTGGGTGATTGGTAATCCTTCAGAAATGTTTGGCTCTCGGTGTATTTTTGTTTAATTGAACATGATGATTCATGAATTTGCAATGCATGGCAGATCAGTAATTACTGTAGTATTTTGCAATGACAGTGTGATGTATTTCTCTAGGTGGACCTGCAGCAAAACCCGTGGGAGTGCAACTGTGTAGCAGCTCCACTGAAGCGGTGGCTCGAGGGGCTCAGCGCTGTGGTGGTGGTGGGAGAGGTGGTCTGTCACTCCCCGGAAAAGACCAAGGGTGTCGACCTGCGCTCCCTCTCCATGGAGCTGCTCTGCCCTGAGCTGGAGCCCCAGGAGGACCAGGAGCAGGAGGAGCAGACAGCAACCTCTCCAGCTGCAGGTGGAGGCGTGTCGGTTGGCTACCCCAGCTCAGGGCAGGGACCTCCCGTCCCTCCGGGGATGGATTCCATCCCTCTCTCGGTGTTAGTGCTCAGCCTGCTGGTGTTGTTTGTCTCTGCGTTCTTTGCGGCAGCGGCACTAATCGCCTACGCCCTAAGGAGGAGGGACAAGCTGCCGTTTCGTCGCCAGGGAGAGGTGGACTTGGCTGGCATCCAGATGGAGTGTGGGATCTTCACTGAGCAGACGCACCACCACCACCACGGCCTCCCTGAGAAGCCCCCTTTACCGCTGCCTGAACACAACCACGTCTATGACACCATCTTGCCCCCGGAAGCAACTGCTAAAGGCACTACAGCTGACGCGGCATCACACGTGTGCGGCAGCTCCATCTACAAGGACGAGCAGGATGCGGCGGTAAAACAGCGAACACCACAGCAACAGACGGGCCATGGAGGATACTGCTCTGCAGCAGAGAAGGGGAGGGAGTGGGCCCTGGAGGTGTCCTCGTCACCCATCAACACCGTTACAGGAGCAATAGGACCGCTCGCCGGCCTCCATGGGAACGGCATCTTGTGTCCCACGGTTATCGACAGCCAGGGCCCCACTCCTAAGGTAGAACTGGTGGACTGCCTCTTCAGACTCCCCACCCCGGAGTTCAGAGACCTCTCAGACAGGTACGCGAGGCCCCCGCCCTGCTATCCCCTCACCCAAGACTCCAAACATGAGGTGAGACCCGACCAAACGCTTGTGGTCACCACCGCCGGCTCCATGGTGGGCGTTGGTCACGACAGCCCAAATGAGCCGGGGACTGGAGAGCAAAGACCCAGACTGAAAACCACACCAGACTACATGGAGGTTCTGGACCGCTCCTACCAGTTTTAATGCTCCTACACCTCCTCCTCCTCTTCCTGCTCCCCTTCTTCTCTTGTCTCCTCATCATCTCCCTCTCTGGTGATGAATCACCAGGTAACAATGACTCCTGTACAGAGGTTGGCTTTGAAAGGAGCCTGTGTGGGAGTGGGACCGCACTACACACCGTGTTTATTCTTGGAGCTGAGGTCAGGTTTTTGTAATCCCTCCACTACTGGCATATGGGTTTGGTATTTGGCAAGGATTAGCTAATTCAAGATTCCTGCCTGGAGGCAAAACTTCAACTGCAGTTACCACCGAATTCTTTCCCCCTCCAGAGTCCTAAAGCACGGAGGGCTCGGCCTTTCTACGAATCTCCACAATTAGCAGGATGCAGCGTGATGGTCGTGGGCGTTAATGTTCATATTATCACCCTCAAAAGGCCCACGTGGAGGTAAAAAACACCAACTCTTAACATCAAACAGAGTCATAAACTCTGACAGCCAGAAGGTGTGGAGTGAGCTGGGCGCGCACGCAAGACGGAGAAAACAAGAAGGGAAATAACTGAAAATAGCCAAGTGCCTTAGCAACGAACAGCCAGCAGCGTGGTCAATGCTTATTTTTCTATAAATACAGATCTATTTATCTAAAGAGGTTTAGCTACCAATGGATGGGACGCTGATGGTCGACTGAGACTAAAAAACAATCAAAACCTAAAGAGTTGCATTCCCTTGGATGAGCCAAAAATACTATACTCGGTCAGTGTTGGAGTCGTTTGTATGCGGTTCTGTTAAGTTTCCTCATCTCATTGTTCATTTTCTTAACCCCTTGAATTCCTTACAGGGCAATGAGGGGGACTTTTCCAGGAATTATCTGTTGCTGAGGGATATTATAAGATTTCGTTGGGACAAAAGGATTTGGAAACTATTACCATGCTACGTTTTCTGCGCAAAACAATACACATGGAGGCTGTTACAGGCAAGACGTTGTGGCAGTGGGTGCGATTGGGATTTCTTTAGACTCAACAGGGCCACGAGGACCTCTGCTTCTTTTGTTTCACCCAAAAATGGCACAAATTGATTTGGAACGTTTCTCACAGGAAAGCTAAACGGCAAATTGGTAAAAAAAAAAAGACAAACAACGTGGACGTATGGCGATTTTATTTTATCCATAAAAGGGAAAAAAAAAGGACACTTGTATCAACTACTGATTAATATCTTTTACAGAGGTACTTTTTATGCTTTCATCTCCTACCGATCATAGAGGCAGTTGTGAATATATTTATTCTTAGTTTTTTGCGTGTTGAAGCTCTCCTGTAAGGGATCATGTTATGATTCTGCATCTGGTTCAGCCTTCTTACCGTCAACCCACGAAATAAAATAAAGGGTGCTACATTAAAAAAAACCTACTTGCAGGTATTGTGTGACGGATGCACACACACAAACACACACACACACACACTGACCTCTATAAATGCACACTCACTCTCCCCGTCTTTGCTGCTGTAATGATGCATGAACGAAACGGCTCGAGGTATGCTAAGCCTGTCAGTTAGTCCATGCTGCGTCTTAGAGAGATCAGATGAAAGTTGAGCAAAGCTGAGCGCCTGCAGCGCTCCTCACACACACGACCGGAGCTAATGGTGGGAAATCTTCAACATTAGTGCTCGAAAATCAATACAATATATTTGTGAAATGAGGACGTGTAGGGACGGTGGCCCCTCGGGTGCCAAGGTCACGAGTCGCGCCATTTCTGCGGCTTGTCTTTCGTAATGATCCTTCCTCTCGCCTCTTCTTTCATCTCACCATCTGACTCGTTCCCCTCTCTCTCCATTTCCTCGCCTCTTTATTCCTCTCCTCTCCCACTCACCTTTTTTTTGCTTTTGTTCTTTCCTCTCTACTCTGCTTCCCCCACTTTCCCTCCTAATGTCCTGGCTGTCATCTCAGCCTCACAGGACGGACACGGGGAGATGCTGCTCAATATGCATCTCAACACACAGGTAGCTCACACAGAAATGTGTGTGTTTTGCTGTCTTTTCTTTCCTTTTCTTTCCACTGGGCTCTCTCCATCCTTCGGTGATGAGCACCATTCTTCAGACACCTCCTCACTCTCGGCGTTCAGAACTCTGTTGCACAGATAATCCCCTGTGGACGTGTGTCTGCTCACTTGGGACGTGTGTCTGTGTGTGCGTGTTGAAGGAGGGTGTGCCTTTGTTTGTAGGGGTGTGTGTGTGTTTAAAACAAAGTGTGTTTGCGTGACGGAGGAATGAGTGCCGCTGCACAGCCTCAGCCCTGCCTTAATCTTCTAAGCTGTGTAGTGCACTCATACCACATCAGACCCATTGTGTGTTCTGACAAAGGAACCTCAGTTAAAACTAAATGCCAGTTAAAGCAACAAGCGACTAATTATAGCATCACTTTCCTCTTATTCACACTTTTTTCTCACATTTAACACCTCTCGTCACACTCCCTCACCCATAGCGTCTAATTTTTACAACACTTTCCGCTCTGGACGCGTTCCAGTGAGGTGTTTTGTACGTGGTTTTTGTTTGTTTGTTTGTTTGTTTGCCTGACTGACAGCTTTGCCACGGTTCATGTGTTTGGATCCTGTCAGAACTGCCCTGTCACTGTGTGAAAAAGGAAAATCAGTCATTTGCCAAAGTCAGGGATGAAAGAGTCTTTAGACTTCAAACGCTTGGGGGCCCCTGTGGCTTGGATTGCCTTTTGCTCTTTCTCCACTGCTGTCGTTTATTCTTTGAGAATAATGGGAAAAAAAAAAAAAAAAAGATTATATATATATTTTCTTCTTCCGGCTGCTCACTTCTTCCCTTCTTAGAGAACTGAGTTGCACAAAGACTTGGCGATAGTTTTTACACCAGATGTCCTTCCTGACACAACCACAGACCACCGAGCTACCACAGCCCTCTGTGTGGAGCAGAGAGCTGCTATCTAGGGCACCTGGGAGAGAAGATGGTGGGGGTTAAGGGCCTTGCTCAAGGGCAATGGGGCAAATGAGGGTGGAGGCAGCTGCAGTGTTTCACCTTTACCACTCATATTTTGATGTCAGTCTGGGGAGTTGAAACAGCAACCTGCCTATCACAGACCCACCTTCTCTAACCTCTGCGCCACCACTCCCCCACAATATGTCTTTCTTTTTAAGTCTGGTATAGATTGCTTGAAATTAGAAAAATACAGTAAAACGTGTTTTAAAAGTTGTTTTTATTAGTTAAACCCAACTTTAGGATTTTATTGAGGCTGTGTGAATCATAGGAACACACAAATACCAGTTTAACTTTAAAAACCCCACTCGAAGTGGTTCTGGCTGTTTATAATACAAACCTGAGGATAGAATGATGAAATATAGACAAACAATGTCAGAAAAACCTTCAAGCCATTTACTGTTTACAGGAGCATTGGCAGACGGCTTTGCGTGCCCTTTTCGTCATATTTCCATGTTGATATTTGAATTTGTCAGTGTAAGTCAGGACTGGAGACTGTTTTCATAATCTGGTTTTATTATAAACAACACTGGCCGGTGTTGAAAAATGAAGCTAAAAAAGACAACAACGCCACCACCGCGGCCATTCGCTTGGTCAGAAGTGGACCACACACAGTGCTGCAACAAGGCTGTGTGTAAAGTAGATATTAGAATACTGTACAGGCAAACTACAAACAAGCCCCACCAGACGCTCGGTGTGCTCTCTGGACATGTTTTGGTTTGGATAAACAATGGCATTATTGCGATAGCGTGGTTGGATGCTGCTTTTGAGTGTGGCTCTTTGGTGTCGCATGAAGACAAAAACAAACTGGTTTGTGGAAAGTCAGAAGATGCACATCCTGTATTTTAAGATGTGTTTTTCTGAATGCTTTTCGTTTGTGTGTGAGAGGCAGACACACACGGGGCCAAGCGACAGCGAAGCAACAAAATAAAAGGCTCTTGTTTCAAACATTTAGAGAAACCTATTTGTATTTATTTGCGACGCGGTGGCTCAAATCTTCTACAGTTTTGAGTTTCAGCTCTTTCAGATTACTTGTGCAGAGTCACACTGAGCAACCGCCCCCTCAGAATACATCTTCCTCTTGTTTTGTTTTGGGTGAAGGTTTTCAAGATGACCCGTCTCCATTTTCAGTACATGTGCTGATTATCATCTAAATCTACCACCCTGATCTCTCATTACTGAAGCTTTGCATAGAAGGAGCTACATCAATATTAGATGATCATAACGGGAAGAGAAGGCCACTCATACGTTTACTGTTGCCCCTCGCTTCATTACAGCACATTGTGCCCAACAAGGCCAAGAGATCAACGCAACACGAGAAGCTATGAGTCATGACGAACCACCTGTGTGTTCATTACAATACAGCGCTGCAGACAGCCTTTTACAATGTGAACCTTTCCTTTGTCAGATAATGACCCCGCTGTGTCATAAAACTGTTAATTGTTTATATTATATAAAGTGCTCGACGGGGAAGAGATCAGGCCCTTTGGGCCATAGAAAACTCATCAACCTGTGTCTTTGAAGTCCTCACTGTGAGCGCTGGAGCACAGACATGTTCAGATTCCTTAAAGTGTAGCCACAAAGTTGTAAGCATTCTTTTTTCATATAAATGTGCAGATTGTTGCATTAGGAGGTCAAATCCTGACTGAAAACCTGAATTCAACAGCTGGCAGGTGTGTTCAAAAACTGTTAGTATAAAACTTAAAGTACTTAAAGAGGAACTAAACCCAAAATTAACTTTTTTTTAACTGATAAACTCCCTGGAATGTATGTAGAAAGTTGTACAGCACTATGTCTGTGTTAATGTTCATGTTTTTGTGGTATTTGTTAAAATTGGCAATATTTGG